>BSUD01000001.1:163050658-163158440 GCA_033239045.1 Fagopyrum esculentum
GGTATGGCTATCGAAATCGTGAGCATCAGCATGTAGATTCCAGATCCAAGTGGTCGTTTCAGGGCCCTTAGCAATTGTCCTTGAAAAATGACCTGGTCTGGCCCATTCCTCAAATGAGGTTTTTATGGGGTCCCTATCTACCAAAATTTTTACTTCTGGTTCCGGCGAACGAATAATCATTGAGTCCTCCTCTTTCCGGCCACGACATACAAAGAGACCTGCCAAGCGTCAAGTAATTAATGAACCTCTGAGAGATATTTTAAATTCGTTTCGTTTTCTTCTATTTCCCATCTCTCTAGTTTCTGTAGTTATTCACTAGAACAAGTATGATCGGGAAGTCGATCTTAAGGCAAGTGTTCGGATCTATTATGACATAGCCGTGAGGCGCTCAACGGACCTTTTTCTTATTAGAAACCCTTTCTGTACTTTGGATTGATGTAAAAAACGCTTTTTTTATTCCTATCTAAAAGGCCTTAGACAGAACTCCTTAATGTTTTACAGAAATTCTAGTAATTCCTATTATTTTAATCCAAATCACGCGAGCAGTCATTAGTGATTACTAATGACCCATCCCAGTATCCTTTCCTTAGTTATTTCAATTTAACGGTTTTATTTTTATAAATAAATATAAAAAACAAAAAATTCAAGTTTTCACGTTAAAGTATTAATTATTTCTTTTTTTAGTTTTTAGTATTGTATTAAAGAATAAAAAGAAAGAAGAAAAAGGGGGTATTACTTGTTCATAATTGAAATAAATTCTGTCTTCTATCTGTTTTTCTTTAAACATACGAAATACCCGTCAAAATAGAATGATCTGAGAAGGGATATAATGAAATTCTTTGATTGGTTCTTCCCGTAGGAATGATCTTATTTTATTTGCCTCATAGGTAGAACATTAATTCTAACAAATAGAATATCCAAAATTCTAAATTTTTTTATTCGAAACGCCTCGTGATCTTCAACCAATTATGGGCTTCAATATAATTACCAGGAGTAAGCGCTATAGCCTGTTTCCAATACTCAGCGGCTTGATCGAACCAAGCCTCCGCAATTTCAGAATCTCCCTGGCGAATGGCCTGCTCTCCCCGGTCGGAATAGAGGATTCCTTCCCTTAGAACCGTACTTGAGAGTTTCCTAACTCATACGGCTCAACAGTCAATTCTTTTAGTATCCGTTTTACCTATAGAATGGAATGTGATTTCTCATGGATCTATCTCACTTTTCGGTTTCGGGTTAACCAAAAGAAGTTAATTGTATGAGTTTCAAACTTGAATTTGGATTTCAAATTCGTTTTTGTTTTATCTTTTATCCCACCTTCAGACGAATAAAGGCTGGGCCTTTCTTCTTTTCATTAACATTTTCTGCAAGGTAACTATCTCGGTTTCATATCCAAATTTTTATAGAATCCTTGAAAAAGGCTTTCTTTCCTGCATAAGAAAGAAAAGCTTACTATCTTTGGGATCTGATCCTACACCGCTGCTCAATACCTTAGTGGATCGCCTCTATTACATAAGCGGATTACTAACTTTTATCTATCTTCTATTATGTATGGCCTAAGTAAGCAGTTCTTAATGTATTGGCCCAAACCTCGTTAATTGATCTTTACGGTGCTTCTTTATCTATCAATTCTATTTTTTATCCATAGAATAAAGTATCTAGGTATATCTTATTGCTTCATATTTTCGACTCATATGAAGTTTCGTTCCTTGCTACAGCTCATAAAAATCGTTGTTTTTTGACGATGTATATGTAGAGAGCCTTTTTTTATTTTTTTTTGTATTTACTAGAATATTTTTTTGGTCTTCCTTTCCTTTTATCTTTCTATAGTGGAGATAGTCGCACATAATGACATATCACGGCCATATTATTAAACGCTTGGGGTAAGAATGGATTTCGTTCGAGTGCCCTAAAATAATATTCTAAAGCTTTCGTATGGTCCCCATTACTTGTGTGAATAAGGCCTATGTTATAGAGTATATAACTTCGGTCGTAGGGATCAATTTCTAGTCGCATAGCTTCATAATAATTCTGTAAAGCTTCCGCATAATTTCCTTCGGATTGAGCCGACATCCGTTACGATCGTCATTCGATTAAAAGAATCTCCGTTCCAGAACCGTACGTGAGATTTGCATCTCATACGGCTCCTCCCTTATATGCATAATGATAATATTTCAATCGTTTTTGATTCCATGTATCGATTCTTCTCATTATGAATTGAGCGGGGCTAGTGTTTTTGCACGAAATTTCTAGCCAACCTTCCTGCGCGGGAGCTTTTGTTAACAGCAAACGTGTTGATACTAAATAGAAATGGTAACTCCAACTATTTATTTGTCCTCAACGCCCCCTAATTTCCGGGAATTAGTCACTTCAACAGTCTTTGATGGTTATATGGGTATCCAAGGTACGAACGAGATGGATATTTGTTGGCCCAACCATTCTTTTGAGTCCCAAGCCAGATAAGGAAGGGGGGTAAGTCATTTTTAACAAAGCTTTTGTCTTGTTGATTTCTAGGTGTAGTGCTTTTCCCCTATGCTGCCTATTAGGACTAGTAGAGTGGGATTTACCTGTAATACAGAACCAAACCAATAGGTATAACCTTTCGCTCAATACTCAAATAGATAATGGAAGCAGATGAGGCTGCATTAATCGGGGATACACGACAGAAGGAATTGTTCTATTTCTAAACTTCACCTTCAACAAGCGTAGATTTAGTTCAATAATCTATCAAAATAATAATCTTTTTTTCTTTCTATCCCGAATTGGAGGTCTTTCGCATAAGAAGACTGGGGTAAAAAAAAGGCAAAAAAAAGACTCAAATCACACCATCTCTGTAATAGGTAAATGCCTCCTTTTCGCCTGAAGTTGTTGGAATTATTCGTAATAAAATATTGGCCACAACTGAAAAGGTCTTATCAATAAAATTTCCATTTATACGTGATCTAGGCATAGGTACCAATCCATTCGCAAATTTTTGGGATTCTCACTAGGGGGAAAATAATCCTCCAAAGAAAGGAATTTACAATACGAAATAGCATAAAAAAGATTCATAAAAAAAAATTAAATATCCAATTTTATATCAAAAAAATGTACGGACGCTCTACGACTCATATTCAAAGACTCAAATTGCTCCTTTGTGCAGGAATCCATAAAAAATATTTGAAGTAGTATACCAATGGGCGACCTAGTCTTATTTCATCGAAGCTGACGAATCCGGAAATTTTTCCTATGGATTTGGGCGAAAGGCTTTGGTTGGGTTATGATCCAATGAAGGAGGGAAAAAGAATAGAATAATTATTCTATTCTTTAAGGTGAACGGCCAACGACTCAAGAAGTATACGCCGGAACTCCAAGCTGAAGAGTTCGCGCCTACCGCACACGAATAAGTGCGAGATTGGTCTAGCTACGGACCTTAAACAAAGCGCTTCTTGGGAGGCAACCCAAGGTATTGCATTTTTTTTTGTTTTCGATTCATAGTTTAGCTTAGTTTAGACGTTTTTCGCTTTATTTTTGCCTCGATTTCTTCCGGTATGTTCGTGTTTTTGGATGTAGGAACGATGGAAAAGGAAAAGGGAAGAGTAATGTTGAAGAAAAGTGACGAAACTTGGACTTTGGAGCTTTACAGGGAGTTCCACGGCCTAAACCACGGTCGTGACAGCTACAGTGCCCGTAATTTCCAAAAGCCTTTGAAAAATCACCAAAACCACGGTTCCGTACATTTCCACGGCCGTGGAACCCCCCGACAGACCGAGATTTTCAAAATTTTGCCTGTGACTATATAAACCACGTTCTTCACAAAAACACTCCACAAATACCCAATTCCACGACCCAAAACGCCGAATCCACGCCTCTCCTCCCAAATCTTCATTCGTTAATCGTTTTCAACGATTCTTCTTCCCAAATTGAAGCAAATTCAACCACCAACAAGATCCAAGAGACGAATCGAGCGGAAATTCACCAAGGAACGCACAATTCGGATTTTAAAATCCGAAACCTAGGTTTTTCCACTCTTCTTGATCTTTGTCAATTTGGTTCGTTTTTGCTAGAAATTTTAGGAAGAACTGATTGAAATTGGAAGGAATTAGACTAGGGTTGCCTGATTTCTGAGTTTGAGTGTTGATTTCTGAGATTTGCGAAAAAACCAGACGAATCACGGTCACTGACAGAATCACGGCCGTGGAATTGTCAAGAACAACCCGTAATTTTTAATAGTAATGGACTTCGTGAGGAGAGTTTCTAGAAGGATTAAGGAGAAAAAGAATGACCAAAACAAGAAGAGGAAGGGTAATCCCTCTTCTTCTTCATCCTCTAGAGCACCACCACCTTCTTCCCCTTCACCTCCATCATCACCTTCATCACCCTCACCTCCTAGCCCTAGAGTACCGACCATTCATGAGGATCACCTCGATGCACTCGAGAGGATCCATGAGAGGGCTGTGATTGGTCCTAGATACCTATTGTTAGAGGATCTAGCTCCTCTTAACATAGTAGAGGACCTTACTTGACTCTTGGATAGAGCCGGACTAGTTATCTTCTCGGCTATCCGAGAAGACGCCTACGAGGAGATTACGAGGGAGGTTGTGACATCTTTTGAGCACAACCATGTGGACAGGACCGTTTCTTTCCGTCTTATGGAAAGAAACTATAATTTTTCCATTCGTGAGTTCGGAACCTTCTTTGGGTTCCATGAGACCTTTAACGGTCGATTTCCTAGTGGCGTTTACGCCAAGGATTTTTGGGAGGAAGTTGTTATGATCTATGCCAGCGAGGACCGCTGGCAACCTGCTGACACCAAGGCTAAATTGATGTACCACTTAGCCTTGAAGATTGCTCACCGTGTTCTTTCGGAGTGTCTCTTTCCTAGGACGGAGACGCCCCAAAAGATCAAGACGGATGAGCTCTTTCTACTATACTCTATGCTGTATGGGCGCCGAGCTGACTGTGCCACCCTCTTAGCTGCTACTATGAGCAAGCTTAAGAACAAGAGGAGGGGCAACATTGGATACGGTGGGATAGTTACCCACCTTGCTAGGAGTTTGGGAGTTGATTTTTCTGCATGCACCCGCATACCGGCCGTTCCCTTAGGACTTCATGCCTTCATGACTAGGGGTCTCATCTTCCCCACACATAGAGGTCCGCCTTATGCGGCCATGCCTTGGGAGAGCAGGACGGGTAGGGGTATTGAGTGGCTACAGGAGTATTCCATTATGGCTGGACGCCATAATTGGAAGGAGACGTTCGCTGCTATGCATGCGAATAGGATTGCAGCTCCCCCATATGTCCCACCACCTCTAGTAGTGGAGGAGGAGCAGAGCACGAGTTTGGCACGTTTCCGGATCAGCCGGATGCGGCCCCCGATATGCCTAGACGTTCTCCACGTCCAGCTAGAGCTTCAGGCTCGTCTTCTCGCCGCGCCAGCGTGAGTGAGAGACCCACATGGGCTGAGACACCTCCTGCATGGTATGGAGCTCCCCCTCCATGGTCTACACAGGTACCATCTGCATCAGCACCAGCACCAGCACCGTCCGACGCTCCAGCATGGTACAGTCATGCTCCGGGATGGTATGAGCAGATGCCGGATTGGGCTACTGGTCTTTCGGAGAGAGTAGGAGCATTGGAGATTTGAGCCGATGCTAGAGATGGACGCTTGGACGACCTCGATCACATGATGAGAGATGTCTACCGCCAGCAGTTTGGGCGGTTTTATGATCCTAGCTTCTCTCCATTCCCACCTCCACCAGCGCCGCAGTGATGATGCTGATGACCGTTAGCTTTAGCCACTCCACCGCCATTTTGTGAGTTTCTTTTTCTTTTCTTCTTTTCTTTCTTTTATTTGAACATTAGGGACAATGTTAGTTCCAAGTATGGGGTGGGGTGTGACTAAAAGTTTGTAATAACTCTTACTCACTATGTTTGCTTCTATTCGAGACTATCTTGCATATTCATTATATTGTTGCACGTTTCATTATTGCATTGCATGAAAAAGAACTTGAAAAACCCATTAAAATTTTTGAAAAATTTTGAAAAATTATGTGCTTCTAAGGTTTGAGAATGATCTATTGTTTAGAAGACACATCATCCAAAAGAAGTATTGCTTTGAGAAGGTACACATATTTCATCCTAACTCTTGTTTTAAAGCTTTTTGAGAGACCTTGCTTAGGGACAAGCGAGTGTTAAGTATGGGGTTATTTGTTAGCATGAAATATTGTGATATTTTAGGCACGTTTTCTAAGTGTATTTGATTCATATTGATAGTCGTTGATTGAGCATTGATGCATATGTGAGCTAGTTTATCTATAATGTCGATATAGAGATCTACACAAGCTTTATGTTGATTATAGGTACTTAAGAGCTATTTCCGAGTGGAATTGAGCAAAGATGAGTTGATTGAGTACGTCCATGGATTGAGGGCATTTCTAGGAGCCAAAGGAGAGCTAACTTGAGGAATGCACGAGGCTAGGGAAGAATCACGTTCTTGCCCTAAACCACGCTCTAAAATATGGCCGTACCACTTTCCACGTTCAGTTCCACGGTCGTGGAATCATGGCAAGTGAAGCGTGGTTCATTCCAGTAACTTCTACGGTCGTGGAATCATGTGTTCAAACCGTGTTGATTTCCACGCTCTAAATTACGGTCGTGGAACCTTCCACGACCGTGATCTTGGCGATCTTTTTCGCCACATTTTAAGCCACGATCTTTTAAGAGATTGGGCCGGGCCGCTACTACATCATACATTATAAAAGGACGGACGAAGAGAGATTCCGTCACCTCTGCTTGGACGCATTTCCGACCTCGCTTTACACCTCCGCTTAGAGACTTTTGCGACTTTTGCAAAAGACGTACTTTGCGCGCATCCTTGGAGTTGCCCTAATCTCGCACTTTGTTGGAGATTGTGATTGAGATTTCCGGATTGACGGAAGATCGAAGATTCGGAAGATTGTTCACAAGAAGATTCCTCTTCTTGTTTAGTGATAGCATGAATTATAGTCTATATTTTGGGGTTTGTTTGGACGTTTTATCTTTCATAATCTGCATGTTTGTATGTACATTATGTGATTTTACTACCATTTCATCTACCTTTGCGAGAATCGAGGTCTACACCTAGTTTCGTTGTAATTGCAGGTAATATGGTACGTTTTGCATCGAAAAGGAGCAAAAGGAGTCAAGAGTCATTTGGAGCTACATTGAGGAGCAAAAAGGAATCCTTCAGGAAGCATAGCCATGATTAAAGATTTACTTTGGACCAGTTTTGAGAGATTCTACACTCAGTTATGATCACCTCGGTTGCCCAGAGATTCATCTCGACCGAGGCGATCCAGAGACACCGACTCGACCGAGGCGAACACCTAGGACGCGGCGAGAATATTTTATTCTTGGCTGAGATCTTTTAAAATTGGAAAGTGATCTTATATTTTTGGGCTGAGCTTCTGGAAGGAAGGAGATATGCAGAATCATATATTTTACCTATTTTTATGGGAATATATCTTCTTAAGATTTATTATCTTTGGAGGTTTATTTTTCCTATAAAAAGGGTTGGATTTTCCACAAATCCGATCATGCTTAGAGGCTGCAAGCCCGCTTACAATCCGATTACAGCTTAGAACACGCAGCATCCTACTCCAATTTGGGAGTTGTTGAAGAACCTTTTTGAAGGGTGAAGGAAGATTTGAAGACTATAGCTTTATAGCTTTTTGGAGGGTTTTGTAAGATTGTCTTCAATTCCTTTCCTTGTTGTTTTGTCTTGTTGGATCATTATCCAAGGAACGATTTTTGTGTGATATTTGATTCAGTTATTGAAGTGTTTTCATTAAATTCTTCTTTGTTCAAATATTCACCTTCTTCCCATATATTTAATACTTTCATTATGATGATGAGTGGCTAATTTCCTTGTGTGATTCTAGGGTGATTGGCTGAAGGTTGTGGGAAAAACAATGATAGAATGATCTTAATCACAGTAGGATCCTGAAAGTTCGAGTCTTTAACCTTAACCCTAAGCATCTCGTTCAGTCGATGAACATCTCGGCCGGGGTGGAAACTGGCTGACCGAGGTGGCTTATCCGATCCTTAACTGAGAGTTAATGTGTTAGAGTTTGCCAAATCCTATTCTTATTATACCTTTCTGGTTCAAAGCAAGCTTAGGATGAGACTTACCCGGTAATTCCTTAGTTTGTATACCAACGATCATAAGTGTAGGTAATAAAGGCTTGTCCTTTATTGGGGTTTGAGTGTGCTTCCATCCCATCTTTGTGAGTTAGCCTGAGACTTACCCGGTAAAGGTTGATTCTATTCCCTTAGATGGTGTGTTAGTTTGAGGTTATAGTTCTTTATCTTAATTCCTTGAGACTTACCCGGTAATAGGAGTTACGGTTTGGGATTAGTGTGTAGTGAGACTTACCCGGTGATCTACTCCACTTTAGAAACACCTTCCCCATGCAAAAATCTCAGCTTTGTCCGCTTATCTATAGATCTTGAGTTGGAACCACAACTAGATGCTTTAATCCCTAGAATTGCATGTTTGCTTTATTTGACATCTTATTCATCTTTGATTGTATACTTGCTCTTGTGGTTAGCATTAACACTAGCATACCGTATTGGACTTTGTTTCACTAAGTCCCTGTGATCGACCCCTGGAATTTTCTTGCTTTTACTACGATTGACCCGTACACTGCGGGTTCGCATCCTTGTTTTAAGCTTAAGTCTAGGGTTATAAATTTAAAGCTTGCACACACCGTTTGGAGCGAACAAGTTTTTGGCGCCGTTGCCGGGGACAGTTCTGGCAAAACGAGGTGTTTCACCTCGGTTGACCCAAGAACATCTCGACCGAGGTGGGTTAACTGAGAGTTTTCGAAAACGGTTTTTGTGTTACTTATCTGGATATGATCTCAGTGAAGATCTTGTTTACCGACTGGATTTAAATTCTTTATATGTTTGAAATGTTTTATGATATGTTTAAGTTGCTAAATGCTTTGTTTGAAATTATTGGCATGTTTAATACTTTATTTTTATCCAAATTATGTTGAATTTGAAGGTTGACACCGCAGCATAAGTTCTCTCACGTTCTTCTTGGAAAGACCAAGGCAATTCATTCTTCTTCTTCTTCTTCTTCTTGATCATGCTTAGCCCCTCATATACATATTGCCTCCCTTTACCTATCCGGGAATTTGGAAGCAAGCGAAGTGGTGAAAGCAAGTCAAAAGTTGAGAAGTGGCTGAAAGTGAAAGTGTTAGAAAGCAATAATAGGTTTGGGGAAGTCAATCATGAAGATGAGTAACTCGGCACCATTCACATAGCCGGGTGTTTGTGTCTTGCCAAAGTCGGATTGAGCGATATTCCTAACGGGTCATGGTATGTGCATCAAGGGTTTGACGCATCTCAAAGAAATTGATGATTGCGGATTTCCTAGGCTTCGGTTATTGTGCACCTCTGTCCATGCATCCCAAAAAGTAAAGTAAAAAAGAAAAAAGTGTGAAATAAGCAAAGCTTATTGGTGGAAGATGTTGCAAGTCAAAGTGAAAGTGAAGTTCATCCTTTTCCCGGATTCTAGCACCACATTACCTTACATGCATCCCTACCCTACACGTTTCTTGACCTTTCTTTTGGGAAGCCCTTGAGACCTTGAGCTTGTTGATTGACTTAGCGGTTTAAATCGGATTATACATGATTAATTTTGATAATTATGATTTATTATGCATTCTATGATTTTATGCAAAGATGAACAACTTTCCTATATTTATAAAATGTTTTGATCATATTGAGTTTTTAATTTCCAGGAAGTACTCTCTTAGAGTGATCTATGATAGTTGCACACCATAAAATGTTTTTGAAAGACTTTTCATTGATTTTCTTGACTTATAATCCATTCTATCTTGATTTCTATATGAGGAACTTGCTTAGGGACAAGCAAGGGCTAAGTATGGGGTATTTTGATAGCATGAATTATAGTCTATATTTTGGGGTTTGTTTGGACGATTTATCTTTCATAATCTGCATGTTTGTATGTACATTATGTGATTTTACTACCATTTCATCTACCTTTGCGAGAATCGAGGTCTACACCTAGTTTCGTTGTAATTGTAGGTAATATGGTACGTTTTGCATCAAAAAGGAGCAAAAGGAGTCAAGAGTCATTTGGAGCTACATTCAGGAAGCATAGCCATGGATTAAAGATTTACTTTGGACCAGTTTTGAGAGATTCTACATTCAGTTATGAGTCACCTCGGTTGCCCAGAGATTCATCTCGACCGAGGCGATCCAGAGACGCCGACTCGACCGAGGCGAACACCTAGGACGCGGCGAGAATATTTTATTTTTGGGCTGAGCTTCTGGAAGGAAGGAGATATGCAGAATCATATATTTTACCTATTTTTATGGGAATATATCTTCTTAAGATTTATTATCTTTGGAGGTTTATTTTTCCTATAAAAAGGGTTGGATTTTCCACAAATCCGATCATGCTTAGAGGCTGCAAGCCCGCTTACAATCCGATTACAGCTGAGGACACGCAGCATCCTACTCCAATTTGGGAGTTGTTGAAGAACCTTTTTGAAGGGTGAAGGAAGATTTGAAGACTATAGCTTTATAGCTTTTTGGAGGGTTTTGTAAGATTGTCTTCAATTCCTTTCCTTGTTGTTTTGTCTTGTTGGATCATTATCCAAGGAACGATTTTTGTGTGATATTTGATTCAGTTATTGAAGTGTTTTCATTAAATTCTTCTTTGTTCAAATATTCACCTTCTTCCCATATATTTAATACTTTCATTATGATGATGAGTGGCTAATTTCCTTGTGTGATTCTAGGGTGATTGGCTGAAGGTTGTGGGAAAAACAATGATAGAATGATCTTAATCACAGTAGGATCCTGAAAGTTCGAGTCTTTAACCTTAACCCTAAGCATCTCGTTCAGTCGATGAACATCTCGGCCGGGGTGGAAACTGGCTGACCGAGGTGGCTTATCCGATCCTTAACTGAGAGTTAATGTGTTAGAGTTTGCCAAATCCTATTCTTATTACACCTTCCTGGTTCAATGCAAGCTTAGGATGAGACTTACCCGGTAATTCCTTAGTTTGTATACTAACGATCATAAGTGTAGGTAATAAAGGCTTGTCCTTTATTGGGGTTTGAGTGTGCTTCCATCCCATCTTTGTGAGTTAGCCTGAGACTTACCCGGTAAAGGTTGATTCTATTCCCTTAGATGGTGTGTTAGTTTGAGGCAATAGTTCTTTATCTTAATTCCTTGAGACTTACCCGGTAATAGGAGTTACGGTTTGGGATTAGTGTGTAGTGAGACTTACCCGGTGATCTACTCCACTTTAGAAACACCTTCCCCATGCAAAAATCTCAGCTTTGTCCACTTATCTATAGATCTTGAGTTGGAACCACAACTAGATGCTTTAATCCCTAGAATTGCATGTTTGCTTTATTTGACATCTTATTCATCTTTGATTGTATACTTGCTCTTGTGGTTAGCATTAACACTAGCATACCGTACTGGACTTTGTTTCACTAAGTCCCTGTGATCGACCCCTGGAATTTTCTTGCTTTTACTACGATTGACCCGTACACTGCGGGTTCGCATCCTTGTTTTAAGCTTAAGTCTAGGGTTATAAATTTAAAGCTTGCACACACCGTTTGGAGCGAACAAGTTTTTGGCGCCGTTGCCGGGGACTTGGTCTAGACCGAGCCGGTACGGTTTGCTTTCGGGGCACTTGCCCCTGTTGCTACTAACTACTCTTTCTATGAGTTTTGTAGTTTTCAGGATTTCTGATGGCTATGTTTGATCCAGCCTGGATAGCAAGACAAAGTGCTAGGGCGGATCATTATGAATACTTGGAGGAGAAGTACTCCTTCTATTGGTTCAACAATGAATGGGAAAGAGAAGAAGCCATTCAGCGTGAACTTGTGATATGGGATGAGAAGAATGTCCCTAGAAAGACTCATGAGCAACCTCTTGAAGACTCTCTCGAATCTAGGTTGGAGAAGTTGATGAAGAAGGTGACGGAGCTCAAGGAAAGCACCCTATCCTATGCTAAGCCAGAAGAGGAGCATAAGGAAGTGTTGCACGTTTCGAGCATACCTCCAGTCAAACCAGAAGTTTCCCCTGAAGCTTTTGAGGAAGAAGATGTGGAAGATCTCGATCTGACTGTTGAGACCTCGGTCGAGGTGGAAGTGACCTCGGTCGAGATGAAAGAAGAACCTGCAGAACCGGAAGAGGCAGATGCAGAAGACTTTGGCCAAATTACTGAGATTGTGGTCAAGGTGGAAGAAAGACCAGCTGAACTAAGAGAGATTTCGTGTGTGGATCATCGACCCAACATGAAATTTGTCTCAAACCTTGGAGAGCTTTGCAAGGTACATTCTCCTACTTCATTTGAATTCCCTATTAATATTTCTGAATTTTTCAGGAAGGCACCGGAGAGTTGGAGGTCTCTTCCGAAAGAACCTCCTAAGATCAAGATGAAACCTCCCTTGAAACCGTTGGAAGAAGATACTCCTTGGATTATAAGGAGTGGAGTTTGCAAGCACTTCACCGTTAAGGCGATGAAGTGTCTTTTGTTCAAGTATGGGGTCCCTCGCATGCTAAGGACCTTGTACCATCCCCAAGCTATAGAAGGGGAAGCTACTAGAATTCTCGAGAAGCTGTTTTCTCGATCAAGGAAAGGATGGGATGAAAGACTGAGTTATGTCCCATGGACAAAGAGGAAGACCGGTAGGATTCCGGTGAGAACCAAATCGTACAAGCTTGTACGTAGGAAATCCTACCATTTGCCGGTGAAATTAGGAACCGGAACCTTTTTGGAAGAGTTTTATGATGGATGTGATGAGCACTCCAAAGTGTTCAAGGTACATTGAGTAAATCTATGGAGAAGGGTCCAGCTAGCGACCTTAAACCAAGCGCTTCTTGGGAGGCAACCCAAGGTATTGTTTTCTTCTCCCTTTTCTAGTTTAGTTTAGATAGTTTTTGTTTTTGTTTTCCTCTAGACAACAACCAGGTATTCCAAAAGGAAGGATCACAGTTCAGGAGCTACACTGAAAGAACAAAATTTCGAGAAGTTGAGGAAACGAGCTTTACTGAAATACATCTCGGGTACTGTCAGAACACCTCGACCGAGATGTGCTTCGCCAACCGAGATGGTCTTATCTGGGAGCTGTTTCTTACTTCTTCATGCAGTTTAGCTATGTTCGGTGAGTATCCTGTCCTTAGACCTATTTTGACCCACTGGGACAGTGTGTCCTAAGTATGGGGTGTTTATTGAGGTATTTGACACTTATGTGATGCATGACTCTATTTGACCGGATATTTATGCTTCACTTTTGCATCCATATCTGATACTACATGCATACCTACAGATTATTTGATTGAGAAAAACGTCGAAACCGAAAAAAAAATTGGTTTTTAAAAAAATTTTTTTGACCTCGACCGGGACAGTTCTGGCAAAACGAGGTGTTTCACCTCGGTTGACCCAAGAACATCTCGACCGAGGTGGGTTAACTGAGAGTTTTCGAAAACGATTTTTGTGTTACTTATCTGGATATGATCTCAGTGAAGATCTTGTTTACAGACTGGATTTAAATTCTTTATATGTTTGAAATGTTTTATGATATGTTTAAGTTGCTAAATGCTTTGTTTGAAATTATTGGCATGTTTAATACTTTGTTTTTATCCAAATTATGTTGAATTTGAAGGTTGACACCGCAGCATAAGTTCTCTCACGTTCTTCTTGGAAAGACCAAGGCAATTCATTCTTCTTCTTCTTCTTCTTCTTGATCATGCTTAGCCCCTCATATACATTTTGCCTCCCTTTTACCTATCCGGGAATTTGGAAGCAAGCGAAGTGGTGAAAGCAAGTTAAAGTTGAAGATGGCTGGAAGTGAAAGTGCTAGAAAGTAATTTTAGGTTTGGGGAAGTCAATCATGAAGACGAGTAACTCGGCACCATTCACATAGCCGGGTGTTTGTGTCTTGCCAAAGTCGGATTGAGCGATATTCCTATCGGGTCATGGTATGTGCATCAAGGGTTTGATGCATCTCGAGAAATTGATGATTGCAGATTTCCTAGGCTTCGGTTATTGTGCACCTCTGTCCATGCATCCCAAAAAGTAAAGTAAAAAGAAAAAGTGTGAAATAAGCAAAGCTTATTGGTGGAAGATGTTGCAAGTCAAAGTGAAAGTGAAGTTCATCCTTTTCCCGGATTCTAGCACCACATCACCTTACATACATCCCTACCCTACACGTTTCTTGACCTTTCTTTTGGGAAGCCCTTGAGACCTTGAGCTTGTTGATTGACTTAGTGGTTTAAATCGGATTATACATGATTAATTTTGATAATTATGATTTATTATGCATTCTATGATTTTATGCAAAGATGAACAACTTTCCTATATTTATAAAATGTTTTGATCATGTTGAGTTTTTAATTTCCAGGAAGTACTCTCTTAGAGTGATCTATGATAGTTGCACACCATAAAATGTTTTTGAAAGACTTTTCATTGATTTTCTTGACTTATAATCCATTCTATCTTGATTTCTATATGAGGAACTTGCTTAGGGACAAGCAAGGGCTAAGTATGGGGTATTTTGATAGCATGAATTATAGTCTATATTTTAGGGTTTGTTTGGACGTTTTATCTTCAATAATCTGCATGTTTGTATGTATAATATGTGATTATATTGCCATTTCATCTACCTTTGCGAGAATCGAGGTCTACACCTAGTTTTGTTGTAATCGTAGGTAAAATGGCACGTTTTGCATCGAAAAGGAGCAAAAGGAGTCAAGAGTCATTTGGAGCTACATTGAGGAGCAAAAAGGAATCCTTCAGGAAGCATAGCCATGATTAAAGATTTACTTTGGACCAGTTTTGAGAGATTCTACACTCAGTTATGATCACCTCGGTTGCCCAGAGATTCATCTCGACCGAGGCGATCCAGAGACACCGACTCGACCGAGGCGAACACCTAGGACGCGGCGAGAATATTTTATTCTTGGCTGAGATCTTTTAAAATTGGAAAGTGATCTTATATTTTTGGGCTGAGCTTCTAGAAGGAAGGAGATATGCAGAATCATATATTTTACCTATTTTTATGGGATAATATCTTCTTAAGATTTCTTATCTTTGGAGGGTTATTTTTCCTATAAAAAGGGTTGGATTTTCCACAAATCCGAGCATGCTTAGAGGCTGCATACACCGCATACGATCCGATTACAGCTGAGGACACGCAGCAGCCGCATCATACTCCAATTTGGGAGAGAGTTGAAGAACCTTTTTGAAGGTTGAAGGAAGATTTGAAGACTACTAGCTTTATAGCTTTTTGGAGGGTTTTTGTAAGATTGTCTTCAATTCCTTTCCTTGTTGTCTTGTCTTGTTGGATCATTATCCAAGGAACGATTTTGTGTGATATTTGATTCAGTTATTGAAGTGTTTTCATTAAATTCTTCTTTGTTCAAATATTCACCTTCTTCCCATATATTTAATACTTTCATTATGATGATGAGTGGCTAATTTCCTTGTGTGATTCTAGGGTGATTGGCTGAAGGTTGTGGGAAAAACAATGATAGAATGATCTTAATCACAGTAGGATCCTGAAAGTTCGAGTCTTTAACCTTAACCCTAAGCATCTCGTTCAGTCGATGAACATCTCGGCCGGGGTGGAATTCTTCTGACCGAGGTGACTTATCCGACCCTAAACTGAGAGTTAAGTGTTAGAGTTTGCCAAATCCTATTCTTATTACACCTTTCCTGGTTCAAAGCAAGCTTAGGATGAAACTTACCCGGTAATTCCTTAGTTTGTGTACCAACGATCATAAGTGTAGGTAATAAAGGTTTGTCCTTTATTGGGGTTTGAGTGTGCTTCCATCCCATCTTTGTGAGTTAGCCTGAGACTTACCCGGTAAAGGTTGATTCTATTCCCTTAGATGGTGTGTTAGTTTGAGGTTATAGTTCTTTATCTTAATTCCTTGAGACTTACCCGGTAATAGGAGTTACGGTTTAGGATTAGTGCGTAGTAAGACTTACCCGGTGATCTACTCCACTTTAGTAACACCTTCCCCAAGCAAAAATCTCAGCTTTGTCCTCTTATCTATAGATCTTGAGTTGGAACCACAACTAGATGCTTTAATCCCTAGAATTGCATGTTTGCTTTATTTGACATCTTATTCATCTTTGATTGTATACTTGCTCTTGTGGTTAGCATCAACACTAGCATACCGTATTGGACTTTGTTTCACTAAGTCCCTGTGATCGACCCCTGGAATTTTCTTGCTTTTACTACGATTGACCCGTACACTGCGGGTTCGCATCCTTGTTTTAAGCTTAAGTCTAGGGTTATAAATTTAAAGCTTGCACACACCGTTTGGAGCGAACAAGTTTTTGGCGCCGTTGCCGGGGACTTGGTCTAGACCGAGCCGGTACGGTTTGCTCTTGGGGCATTTGCCCCGTGTTGTCTTACCACTCTACTTGAGTGACTTTTGCAGGTTCTTTCTTAGGTATATGCGAAGAACCCGCACTGGAAAGGAAATCGTTCCTTACGATCCCGAACCAGAAAAGACATACAAACGACGCTTAAGAGAAGCGAAGATGGCCCAACAAGACGATCACGATCTTTTGGCCCAATTGAGAGAGACGCAGGAGCAGCTACGTCTCAGTAAAGAAGAACTAAGGCAGGAAAAAGAAGAGAATCAGGCCAGGAATGCAGCAATCGAAGCTGAGATTGCAGCAATTCGGAACCAGATTCAACCTCGACCGATGCAGGATCCAGTAATTGATCCTCGACCGAGACAAGTCCCAGTTCCTGACGCCCCGGCCGATGTGCATCCACTTCGGATGCCAGTCCGAGATGTTCTTCTTGCAGGAATTCCACAAACCCTAGGTCAAAGGATGGACCCTAATCAACAGCTGAGGCGTCCAGGAGTGAACCTAGGAGATCCAGCGGACCATGACTACGAACTTCGACCACAAGTTCTAGCGATGATTCGCCAATGTCAATTCGGAGGACTAGAGAAGGAGTCGCCGCATCAACATCTTCAAAACTACGAGATCTTGATGGAGACCTTGCGACCTCCCAGAATTGAAAATAACAACTACAAGCTAAGACCTTTCTACTTTTCTCTTAAAGATAGAGCTCTTACTTGGTATCAATCTCTTCCTGCAGGAAAGATCAGCACATGGGAAGAGATGACTACGGAATTCTTGACTAAATTCTTTCCCCCCTCAAAGACTGCTGAAATGAGAGGGAAGATCAATGCTTTCATCATGAAGGACAAGGAGAGCTTGTCCAAATCATGGGAGCGGTTCAAGGATATCCTTTTGGATTGCCCACATCATGGGATTCCAAAGATCGAGTTGTTGGAGATCTACTTCAAAGGGCTGGACGGAAACACCCAGTTTAATCTCCAACTACTCTCCGCCGGCACATTTATGGATATGGCGGTTGACGAGGCTTGGGATTTCATTGAGAAGCAAGCCTTGCACATGGAGAAGTACACCCACCAAGGAGCTGAAGGTGGAGTTAAAAGAGTCAACTTTCAAGAGACTCAAACCAACAACAACCAATTCACGTCCTTGAAGAACGACGTGAAGCAATTGAAGGAGCTATTAATGGCTCAAACTAAGCAGGAAGAGCAAGGGCAAAGGAACAACAACAACTACAACAAGAACGGGTACCGTAACAACAACAACGGACCCCGAAACAACAACTACAACAACAATAGAGGATCCAATAGCAACAATTGGAGAGCGAATAATAACCAAAACAACGGTAACAATTATTCAAACTCCAACTCTAATGATTCCTCTAACCCTTTCCTCTCTCCTCCTTCTTCTTCTTCTACTCCATTGAAGAGCCAAGGGCAAGGATCAAGTTCGTCTCAGCCGGAAAAGAAGGACGCAGTCCTGGAGGCAATCTTGATCAAGCTTAGTGCTATGGAGAATTCTATGACTTCATTTTCGAGGGCCCAAAAGTCCTTCGAACAACAACTTGCTAATAGGGCGAATGAAGCGCCAAGAGATCCAGGGAAGCTTCCAGCAAAGACGGAAACTAACCCTAAGGGCCAGTGCATGGCCATCACGACGAGGAGTGGACTCAAAACCACAGATCCAGTACCTCGCTCGACGCAGACCACCTCGGTCCAGATCCAGTCGAAGAACACCTCGACCGAGATGCCAACCGAGGCGGTGCAACAGAAAGCAGGAGGAACAACTGAAGCATATGTTCCACCTCCTGCATATAAACCACCACTTCCATTCCCCCAGTCCAGAGCCAGAGCACATCTTGACAAGCACTTTGGTAAGTTCCTTGACTTGATGAATAAGCTCCATATTAATATCCCTTTCCTTGATGCTATTTTAGGTATGCCCGCCTACGGGAAGTTCTTAAAGGAGATCCTATCAAGGAAGAGGAAGCTGGAGGATGTTGGTGAAGTTAGGATGACATCTAAGTCTTCGGAGCTTATAAAGATCATGAAGGAGAAGATGCCACCTAAGTTGAGAGATCCCGGCTCATTTTGCATCCCCATTCAAGTTGGGGATGTCACTTGTGAAGCCTTATGTGATCTAGGAGCCAGCGTGAGCATCATTCCGCTGGAGCTATGCATTAAGATCGGTCTTGGAGAGCCCAAGCCGGTCAAGATTCGACTTTACATGGCGGATCGCTCCATCACCCATCCCGTGGGCATTTTGGAAGACGTTCCGGTCAAGTTAGGTAACTTCTATCTACCCATAGATTTTGTCGTACTTGACATTCCCGCAGATTATCCTGTTCCTATCATTCTCGGGAGGCCATTTCTAGCAACTTCGGGTTGCAATGTGGATTGCAAGAACGCCAAGTTGAAATTCAACGTTGGTGGCGATGAGGTGGAGTTCGCACTACTTGCAGCCATGAAGGGGGAGCAACTAACTGATGATATCTTCAACATCTACGATGAAGAGGAATCAAGAGAATCGGTGAGCTCTATCCTTATTAAAGATCCACTCGAAAGAGTTATAAGCTTCAGTTTAATGGAGGAAGGTATAGATGCTTCTTGTGATGCAGATATACGGAGCCTGAAGGCACTGGAAGAAGATCCAGGAGCCATGACTGAGAAGCTGATCCAGGAAACGAAGATTTCCAGCCTCGGATCCAGTAGCAGTACCTCGACCGAGGCACTTTCTGGACTGAGCGAGGCGTCTGAAGAACACCTCGGTCAACGCCTTTGCGCCTCGACCGAGGTCGACAGAGAGACGATTCAAACTGAGACTGCACATAGTCCAGTTTCTGACACCACTTCACTGGAAAGAGGAAGCACAGATCCCTCCCAGAAAGCACCCCCAGTTGTGGAGCTTAAACAACTCCCTAGTCACTTGAGGTATATCTTTCTTGGGCCGGATTCTACTTATCCCGTTATTGCTAGTGCTTCCCTCTCCGATTCTGAATTATCTAAGCTAATGCATGTCCTGAGAAAGCATCGGAAAGCCATAGGCTACACCACGGACGATCTTATTGGCATTAACCCTTCTTTCTGCATGCATAGAATTCTAATGGAAGATAATCATAAGACTTCACGGGAACCTCAAAGACGGTTAAATCCGATCATGAAAGAGGTTGTGAAGAAGGAAGTTCTTAAGTTGTTGGATGCAGGTATTATTTATCCTATCTCGGACAGCAAGTGGGTTAGCCCGGTGCATGTCGTCCCGAAGAAAGGAGGGATGACCGTTGTGACGAATAAGAACAACGAGTTGATCCCAACAAGGACCGTTACGGGCTGGAGAGTTTGCATCGACTATAGGAAGCTGAACACGGCTACTAGGAAAGATCATTTTCCGCTTCCCTTCATTGATCAAATGCTCGAACGGTTGGCCCAGCATTCACACTTTTGCTACTTGGACGGCTATAGTGGATTCTTCCAGATTCCTATCCATCCGGATGATCAGGAGAAGACCACTTTCACATGTCCTTGGGGGACGTTTGCCTATCGGAGGATGCCATTCGGGTTGTGCAATGCACCAGCTACCTTCCAGCGATGCATGATGGCCATCTTCTCCGAGTACATAGAGGAGATCATGGAGGTATTTATGGATGATTTTTCTGTATATGGTTCCTCTTTTGATGATTGCCTATCTAACCTTTCTCTAGTGCTTAAAAGATGTGAAGACACTAACCTTGTTTTGAATTGGGAGAAGTGTCATTTTATGGTTAATGAAGGCATTGTGCTAGGACACCTCGTTTCTAATCGAGGTATTGAGGTCGATCGAGCTAAGATCGAGACTATTGAGAAGCTCCCTCCTCCTTGTTCTGTTAAAGGTGTGAGGAGTTTTCTCGGGCATGCAGGTTTCTACAGGAGATTCATCAAGGACTTCTCCAAGATTTCTAAACCTCTAACTAACCTCTTGAATAAAGATGTTGTTTTTGAGTTTTCGCAGGAGTGTCTAGATGCTTTTTACAGGATTAAGGAAGCGTTGATCTCCGCTCCCATTATCCAACCTCCTGACTGGACCTTGCCCTTTGAGGTCATGTGTGACGCTAGCGATGTAGCCGTAGGAGCGGTGCTTGGGCAAAAGAAGGATGGACGGACCACCGCCATTTACTATGCTAGCAAGACGCTAGATGTAGCACAACGCAACTACGCTACCACTGAGAAGGAGTTATTGGCGGTTGTATATGCTTTCGAGAAGTTTCGTTCCTATCTAGTAGGGGCGAAAGTCATTGTCTACACCGACCACGCAGCCATTCGTTACTTGTTGGCTAAAAAAGATGCAAAGCCGCGCCTTATTCGATGGATTCTCTTGCTCCAGGAGTTTGACCTAGAGATCCGCGATAAGAAGGGATCCGAGAATTCAGTTGCGGATCACCTCAGCCGGTTACCGGAATCCTCCCGCGAGACGGATAGCCCACCCATAGACGATTCATTCCCCGACGAGCACTTGCACGTTTTGGAGCGTTTGATGGACTTACTTACTTCACCCCACGATGGAGGTGAAGTATGGGGTGAGGGAACCTCCTACCTCGTTTGAGACGCACTATGGTCCAGCTAGCGACCTTAAATCAAGCGCTTCTTGGGAGGCAACCCAAGGTATTGCATTCTTTCCCGTTTTCTAGTCTAGTTTAGATAGTTTTTGTTTTTGCTTTGCTTTGCTTTGTTTTTGGGTTTTTGGACAGACAACAGGAAGGAGCACTCCAGGAAAGAGAGAAGTTCGAGATTCTAAGAAGAAAGAGGCACCTCGGTCACTGTCAGAACACCTCGACCGAGTTAATTCTTGAAGCAACCGAGGCGACTAGGGTTTCTGCAGAACCGCCTCGGTCCGTACCACCTCGGTCCAGTCGAGACCATCTCGACCGAGGTGACAGCAGATCTCGCGACGGTATAAAAAGCGAAAATTACTTTTCACTTTTTATTTTTCACCCATTTCGACCGCGGCGACAGAGCACCTCGTTCTCCCTCGTTTCTCGCTCTTTTCCGACGATTTCTGTTCCGAAACTGCAATTAAAGGGAAGAGGAGTCGATTGCAACCACAGATCTGCAAGAAATTTGAGCTTTCTCGACCGAAACGAGGTAAACGAAGTTCGAAAACCCTAACTCCTCGTTTGCTGTTTATTGGGCTTTGGTTGCCCTTGAATCTGTTGAGAAAAGGCATAAGTACCCCTTAGGAAGCAATTGTAGTGATTTTAGGGGGAAAAGAACTGGAAATCTGAGAATTGGAATTCGAACTGCTACGCCTCGGTCCAGTCGGCCTGCATCTCGACCGAGGTGATTTTTGGAACTTGTCAGTCGACCGAGGTGGTCTGACAGATTGATTAGGGAAAATGAGTTCAGATCGCCGTTTAGCCCTGAGAGACAGATCTTCACCCTCCCCTTCCCCTTCTTCTTCCCGACCTTACCGCCCGGTCATCCACGAGAGATGTCGGGTAGATTATGAGAGGATAGCGGGCCGTCCGGTTATCGCACCGCGATTTCTGGAGGTATCCGCTTTTGACTGCCTAGGGTTAGAGGCTGACCTTAGGAGGATGATTGCCACAGTTGGGCTGGATCAGTTTTCTGAGATCCGAGCCCCAGCCTACATAGAGCCGACACTAGAGTTCGTCAGCTCCTTCTCCTACCTACCCACAGAGGGATCTGTGAAGTACCGGCTGATGAGCCGGAACTTCATAGTTCCATTAGAGATATTCAGAGAGATTTTCAGCTTTCCTACCCCTACAGCCGTAGACTTCCCCTCCCGATCCGTAGCTAGGGAGTTTTGGGGTCAGATCGCCCACATCACCACTCATGCAGACAGATGGCGCCCTGGAGATTCCAGGGAGAAGGTCATCTTCCACCCAGCTTTCAGACTCGCCCACCGGATATTCAGCGAGATGCTTCTGGCGCGTACTGAGACGCCCCAGAAGATCAGACAGGGGGAGCTATTTTCGCTGTACTGCATGGTCACGGGAGGATACCCGGACTTTGGCTTGCTCCTGGCAGAGGATCTGCACAGGATCAAGGCCAAAGGGAAGGGTGATATTTGCTGTGGAGGTCTAGTCACCCACATCGCCTCCTACCACGGGATGGATCTCAGTATCTGCACATTGGCGGCGGCTCCGAAGCCGCTGGGTCTGCAGGAGATGATCACGAGGCGGATTCTTGTTCCTCGTGGGTTGACTACACCCTACGTTGCTATGCCTTGGGAGCGGACAGCGCCTCAGGGCATCAGATGGTCTGCACAGTTTTCGGTCTTCGACCCACATTTTTGGCAGACAGCATGGGCCCCGCTGATGGAGGACTACAGAGAGGGAGCAGCTGCAGCTACTGAGGAGGCTGAGGAGGCTGATGAGGAGGATGACGACGAGACGGTTGATGAGAGAGGAGGCGGCGTCCCGATGGACACAGGGACAGACACTGCTGGGACGAGCGCGCCTCCCATTATTGATCTTGATGAGGACGAGGAGGACACTGAGCCAGCGCCGGCTGAGACTTCTCCAGTTAGGCCCGCTAGGCGCAGGAGGCAGAGGGTTAGGGACAGAGCAGCACACCGCCGGATTGATGACCTGACAGATCAGGTTATCGACACTTATGCTGCACTTTCTTTGGATATCCGGGAGATGCAGGAGCGACAGCATCATCAGCACATGATGGCTCAGCTACAGTTCCAGCATGTCATGGGCTATCCCTATGACCCTACTTTGTACCCGTACATGCCACCACCACCACCGGATCAGGACTTCTGAGGAGCTGCAGGATTTTATTTATTTTATTTTTATGCAGTTCGGCTCTTTATCCGGTGAGTCCTCCTTTCTTTCAGACTTTATTTACACCCACTGGGACAGTGTGTCTCAAGTATGGGGTAGTTGATGTATTATCTGACTTATTTGACTTATGATGTATTATTCGACTTATGATGTATCGGATATTTTCATATTCATGCTTTATCTGCATTTATATGTTTATCTGAGATTGCATGCATACTTACAGGTTATTTGATTGAGAAAAACGTCGAAACCGAAAAAAAAATGGTTTTAAAAAAAATTTTTTGACCTCGACCGGGACAGTTCTGGCAAAACGAGGTGTTTCACCTCGGTTGAACCAAGAACATCTCGACCGAGGTGGGTTAACTGAGAGTTTTCGAAAACGATTCTTGTGTTACTTATCTGGATATGATCTCAGTGAAGATTTTGTTTACCGACTGGATTTAAATTCTTTATATGTTTGAAATGTTTTATGATATGTTTAAGTTGCTAAATGCTTTGTTTGAAATTATTGGCGTGTTTAATACTATCCAAATTATGTTGAATTTGAAGGTTGACACCGCAGCATAAGTTCTCTCACGTTCTTCTTGGAAAGACCAAGGCAATTCATTCTTCTTCTTCTTCTTCTTCTTGATCATGCTTAGCCCCTCATATACATATTGCCTCCCTTTACCTATCCGGGAATTTGGAAGCAAGCAAAGTGGTGAAAGCAAGTCAAAAGTTGAGAAGTGGCTGAAAGTGAAAGTGTTAGAAAGCAATAATAGGTTTGGGGAAGTCAATCATGAAGATGAGTAACTCGGCACCATTCACATAGCCGGGTGTTTGTGTCTTGCCAAAGTCGGATTGAGCGATATTCCTAACGGGTCATGGTATGTGCATCAAGGGTTTGACGCATCTCGAGAAATTGATGATTGCGGATTTCCTAGGCTTCGGTTATTGTGCACCTCTGTCCATGCATCCCAAAAAGTAAAGTAAAAAGAAAAAGTGTGAAATAAGCAAAGCTTATTGGTGGAAGGTGTTGCAAGTCAAAGTGAAAGTGAAGTTCATCCTTTTCCCGGATTCTAGCACCACATTACCTTACATTCATCCCTACCCTACACGTTTCTTGACCTTTTCTTTTGGGAAGCCCTTGAGACCTTGAGCTTGTTGATTGACTTAGCGGTTTAAATCGGATTATACATGATTAATTTTGATAATTATGATTTATTATGCATTCTATGATTTTATGCAAAGATGAACAACTTTCCTATATTTATAAAATGTTTTGATCATATTGAGTTTTTAATTCCATGAAGTACTCTCTTAGAGTGATCTATGATAGTTGCACACCATAAAAATAGTTTTTGAAAGACTTTTTCATTGATTTTCTTGACTTATAATCCATTCTATCTTGATTTCTATATGAGGAACTTGCTTAGGGACAAGCAAGGGCTAAGTATGGGGTATTTTGATAGCATGAATTATAGTCTATATTTTGGGGTTTGTTTGGACGTTTTATCTTTCATAATCTGCATGTTTGTATGTACATTATGTGATTTTACTACCATTTCATCTACCTTTGCGAGAATCGAGGTCTACACCTAGTTTCGTTGTAATTGCAGGTAATATGGTACGTTTTGCATCGAAAAGGAGCAAAAGGAGTCAAGAGTCATTTGGAGCTACATTGAGGAGCAAAAAGGAATCCTTCAGGAAGCATAGCCATGATTAAAGATTTACTTTGGACCAGTTTTGAGAGATTCTACATTCAGTTATGATCACCTCGGTTGCCCAGAGATTCATCTCGACCGAGGCGATCCAGAGACACCGACTCGACCGAGGCGAACACCTAGGACGCGGCGAGAATATTTTATTCTTGGCTGAGATCTTTTAAAATTGGAAAGTGATCTTATATTTTTGGGCTGAGCTTCTGGAAGGAAGGAGATATGCAGAATCATATATTTTACCTATTTTTATGGGAATATATCTTCTTAAGATTTATTATCTTTGGAGGTTTATTTTTCCTATAAAAAGGATTGGATTTTCCACAAATCCGATCATGCTTAGAGGCTGCAAACATCCGCTTACAGTTAGAACATCACGCTATCAGCGCAGCAGCCGCATCCTACTCCAATTTGGGAGTTGTTGAAGAACCTTTTTGAAGGGTGAAGGAAGATTTGAAGACTATAGCTTTATAGCTTTTTGGAGGGTTTTGTAAGATTGTCTTCAATTCCTTTCCTTGTTGTTTTGTCTTGTTGGATCATTATCCAAGGAACGATTTTTGTGTGATATTTGATTCAGTTATTGAAGTGTTTTCATTAAATTCTTCTTTGTTCAAATATTCACCTTCTTCCCATATATTTAATACTTTCATTATGATGATGAGTGGCTAATTTCCTTGTGTGATTCTAGGGTGATTGGCTGAAGGTTGTGGGAAAAACAATGATAGAATGATCTTAATCACAGTAGGATCCTGAAAGTTCGAGTCTTTAACCTTAACCCTAAGCATCTCGTTCAGTCGATGAACATCTCGGCCGGGGTGGAAACTGGCTGACCGAGGTGGCTTATCCGATCCTTAACTGAGAGTTAATGTGTTAGAGTTTGCCAAATCCTATTCTTATTATACCTTTCTGGTTCAAAGCAAGCTTAGGATGAGACTTACCCGGTAATTCCTTAGTTTGTATACCAACGATCATAAGTGTAGGTAATAAAGGCTTGTCCTTTATTGGGGTTTGAGTGTGCTTCCATCCCATCTTTGTGAGTTAGCCTGAGACTTACCCGGTAAAGGTTGATTCTATTCCCTTAGATGGTGTGTTAGTTTGAGGTTATAGTTCTTTATCTTAATTCCTTGAGACTTACCCGGTAATAGGAGTTACGGTTTGGGATTAGTGTGTAGTGAGACTTACCCGGTGATCTACTCCACTTTAGAAACACCTTCCCCATGCAAAAATCTCAGCTTTGTCCGCTTATCTATAGATCTTGAGTTGGAACCACAACTAGATGCTTTAATCCCTAGAATTGCATGTTTGCTTTATTTGACATCTTATTCATCTTTGATTGTATACTTGCTCTTGTGGTTAGCATTAACACTAGCATACCGTATTGGACTTTGTTTCACTAAGTCCCTGTGATCGACCCCTGGAATTTTCTTGCTTTTACTACGATTGACCCGTACACTGCGGGTTCGCATCCTTGTTTTAAGCTTAAGTCTAGGGTTATAAATTTAAAGCTTGCACACACCGTTTGGAGCGAACATTTAGGTTTGATTTAGAAGACGGATTGACATCCCGTTCTTCCTTCTTATCTAAGATTGTGTTTGTTTGTTCTATTCCGAATTTAGTGACGATACTTGTTCTTGATTGTGACTTTGAGATTGGTTTGAAGTTTATTGAAAGTTTTCGGAAGTTTTCATCCTTCAATCTTTTAATTCTTGAATTTGATATCAATATGACTGTTATTGGCTAAAAACCCTTAACAATTCTAAGGTGAAGGGTTGATAGTTGTGGCTTAGATGATGATAGATCGATCGTAAACAAATTAGACCCTGAGAGTTAGAGAGAATCATCGACGAACCCTAAATTACGGCCTGTTCTTGAGTCCACGGTCGTGGAATCTCAAGAACTAACCGTGATTTCCCTTAAGTTTACGAACTTGCTTTTACTTTAATCCAAAGTTAAAGATTAGCTTTAACTTAGTCTTGGCTTGCCTTTTCTAGGTGGTAGTGAAGCCTCAACAACCTCTACCTCGATTGTGAGTGTCACAACCTTAATCGGTTAAGTTAGTCTTGATCCTTGGATTACAAGTTTGGGTATTTGACATTAATTCTTGTCTTTAGAACCTTTCTATATTGAAGCCTCAACAACCTGTATAGAGAGTGTCTTGTAGGTGAGTCATATAAGGTTTTTGGAACTTCACCGTACGATTACCTTACATTAGCATACCTTTGCATATCTCAACTCTGTCTTTATACCATTAATTATATCTTGAATCAATTGCCACAGCTGGATACTTGGATCTTTAGGATTGTTGTTTTCCCAATATATTGCAAAGCTCTTACATTCACTTGCTTGATAATCTACGATTGAATTTGTCTCCCCAAATTCTTGTGTTCGATACTTTGGAATACTTGCTAATCTACGCCGATCCGTACACTGCGGGTTCGCTTGCTTTTATTCTAGTTTTATAAATTTAAAGCTTATTTGCACGCATGCTAAGTGGCGAACACGAGGCAGTGAATACTTGTTCTTGATCGTCACCTTATTTAACTCCTGATAGTTGATGCACAACCTCATCGACTCGTCCTTCCTCACAAATAGGACTAGTGCTCCCCAAGAAGAAACATTAGGGAGAATGAAGCCCTTCTATGTCTTGTTCCTGGCTCCAACTCGATGCTGAAATCCACGTCTCTTTGTGGTGGCAACCCTGGTGGCTCACCAAACACATCCTTGAACTCACTCACAACTAGGATCTCCTCTACCATCGGAATCTTACTCTCCTTCATGGCATAACACCAGAAGGCCTCACATCCTTGCCCGATCAATCTTGCCACTCAGACGGCGCTGATAAATGTGCCGGTCTTCCTGAGGTCCCAGCCTCGGAATATCTAAACCTGTTTGGCCTCGGTAGTAACCTTCACGGTCCTCCTACCTATTTCCAAAACTACACCATGCCTATCCATCCAGTCCATACCAAGAATAACTTCCTTGCCCGATCAATCTCGCCGCTCGGACGGCGCTGATAACTTTGCCGATCTTCCCGAGGTCCCATCCTCGGAATATCAAAGCCTGTCTGGCCTTGGTAGTGACCTTCACAGTCCTCCTACCTATTTCCAAAACTACACCATGCCTATCCATCCAGTCCATACCCAAAATAATTTCCTCACGTGCTAAGTACATGATGAAGAAATTTACTAACCAATCACGATTTCCTAAGCGTATAGGACAATCGTAGATCTCCCGGTTTCCCCTTACTTTTCCTCCATGGGGCAGCCCGATGGTAAAAGGTGCTCCTTCTACTATCTCTAGAGATAACTGCTCCACACAAGCATCACATATAAAGGAGTGTGTAGTATTTGTATCAAATAAAACACTAACATGCATACCGTGAATCTGAATGGTGCATGTAGTCGTTGGTGTTGTCGGATCCTCCATGTTCCTCATCTTGAACATTCAAGCTTGAGAACCCCTAGCCTCTGAGGTACCTCCACCTTGACCTCGACCTCGACCTGAGCTTTGTGTTGAACCCTGTGGAGTGGAGTGCCTAGGTGCTCTGTATTACTGTTGCCCCTGAATCGGATATTATGATGGCTTATGACCACCACTTTGTACTCTTGCAGGGGATGATCCCTATTGTGATGGAGCCCTGCCTTGGCGGCAGAAGCTAGCTTTATGACCAATTAACGAAAGTGAAACAAGTCACCAATGACCTCTTACAAGAGGGCTTAATATGACCACGCTCTCCGTAGTTAGAGCATTGTTGGTCACCTTCGAGAAGCGGTGCCAACAATCTAGGACTCTGCATACTGTGAGCCTGGACTCGACCATACACCGATGCTCCCACTCCTACACTAGCCTGTACCATCTTCTGTCTCTTCTCAAGCCTGTCAGATTGTGCAACCCTCCTCGGACCCGATCGGTCCTTCTCATAACCTGCATCTATGTCCTGGTAGTCTAATAGTGACTCACATAAAAAACCAGTCATATGGACCTAGTGCTCTCCCTTAGTCTCCAGAAGAACAGGTATACATGTTGGTCCTCCGGAGGTGCAACCGGTCCTACCAGAGTCAACTCTTCCGGAAACCAATTAACAACCTCGACTATAGGAACATCCTCAACTCTAGCCTCTAGGAAGTCCTGAAACTTCTCACTCCTAAGTGCAGCTGGGCAGTATCTCTCCCGAATGAGTCTCCTCATCTCCACAAATTTAGAGACTCTGTCGCAAATTGTTCTCCACCAGTGGTGTGCATGTTCCCTAAATAGGGTCTACACCAACTCTACACGTCGATCAACACGACATCGTATTGACTCTAGCGCGGTATCTACGTGTCCGAGCTAGTGCTTCACCTCGAGCCCACCTTTCCATCGAACGTGGGTAACCTCTACCAGTTGAAAGCCTTCAACCATGAACTTGGTCTCGGTGATCTCGGTTCAGCCTGAGCTCTAACTGCCTCTACTGCTCTCTCAAGTGTAACTGGCGCCTAAGTTACCCTCTACGATACCTCATTTGATATCGCCAGCACTGGTGGTGATAGGGTTGGTCCCCCGGTCTTGATAGCCTCCTCTACTCTCTTTACAAAATCTTGGTACTCGGTCGCTCCAATAGAAATGTGATAACATGTATTATAGTCTATATTTTGGGGCTAGTTTAGACGTTTTATCTTCAACAATCTGCATGTATGGATGTATATTATGTGATTATATTGTTGTTTCATCTACCTTTGCGGGAATCGAGGTCTACACCTAGTTTCGTTGTAATTGTAGGTAAAATAGCACGTTTTGCATCGAAATGGAGCTAAGGAACTAAGGAGTCATTAGAGCTACATTCTGAAGCTTAAGGAAGAACCCAGGAAGCATGAAAATGATTAAGAAGATTTACTTTGGACCAAATTCGAGAGATTTCACATTCAGTTGAGATTCACCTCGGTCAGCTACAATGTCACCTCGACCGAGGTGATCTTGAGGAGCGTCCCGACCGAGGCGAATACCCTGCCGCCGGCGAGATCCATTTTTTTGGCTAAGATCTTTTATTTTTGGAAGGAAGATATCTTATATTTTTGGTTGGATTTTTAGAAGGAAGATATTATTTTTGGGAGATCTATTTTAGAGATATGGATATATTTTAAAGAAAATTATCTTTTAAGATATTATTATCTTTAGAAGATAATTCTCCTATATAAAGGGTTGGATTTTCCACAAGCTCAACGATGCTTACATGTTGAGAGCATCCAGCAATTGAGGGATTTTCTGAAGAGTTTGAAGGAAGGATTGAAGATCAAGGAAGGAAGGATTCATAGTTTGGAGCTAGCTTTTGAAGGAGTTTGTAAGGCTTTCTTAGATTGTCTTTTTGGTTTGTTGTCTTTGTTGATTTGTGATTTCAAGAATGCTGATTTGTTGTTTGATATTTGATTCAGTTATTGAGACCTTTTTCTTAAGGTTTTTTTGTTTGAATATTGATTCCTTTCTTATATATTTGATTATTGTTATCATAAAGATTGTTGGCTAAGTTTCTTATGTGATTCTAGGGTGATTGCCTGGAAGTTGTGGGAAAGACGATAATAGAATGATCTTAATCCCAGCAGGACCCTGAAAGCTCGAGTCTTTAACTTTAACCCTAGAATACCTCGCTCAGTAGATGAGCATCTCGGCCGGGGTGGAACTTGACTGAATGAGTTGAACATTTTCCTGATCCGAAACTGAGTTAAAATTGCAGTTTGCTAAATCCTATCCTTGTTACACCTTTCCTAGTTCAATGCAAGCCTAGGATGAGATTTACCCGATGATTTTTTTGTTTGTTTACCCAAGATCATGAGTGTAGGTAATAAAGGTTTATCCTTTATTGGGGTTTGAGTGTGCCTTCATCCCATCTTTGTGAGTTAGCCTGAGACTTACCCGGTAAAGGTTGATTCTATTCCCTTAGGTGGTGTGTTGGTTTGAGATTATAGTTCCTTTCCTTAGTACCTTGAGACTTACCCGGTAATAGGAGCTTCGGTTTGGGATAGTGAGTAGTGAGACTTACCCGGTGATCTATTCTCACCTTAGAAACACCTTCCCTTTGCAAACCTCAGCTTTGTCCGCGTTATCTTTTGAGATCTTGAGTCGGAACCACAACTAGATGCTTTAATCCCTAAAATCCGCATTCCCCTTACTTGACTTTTACATCATCTTTGATTACTTTAATTGCTTTTGGTTAATTGCAACATTTGACAACCGATTATGTGCTTTGTTTCACCTAAGTCCCTGTGATCGACCCCTGGAATTCTTGCTTTTATTATAATTGACCCGTACACTACGGGTTCACATATTTGTTCAAACATACTTCTTGGGTTATAAATTTTAAAGCTTGCACACATCTTTTGGAGCGAACAAGTTTTTGGCGCCGTTGCCGGGGACTTGGTCTAGACCAAGCCGGTTGCGGTTGTCTTTCGGGGTTATTGCCCTTGTTTCTATTGACCACTTTACTTGCCTCGACCGATCCCAGATCCTCAACCGAGGCAAGACTCAGTTCATGTATCCCCGGCCAAGATACATCCACCTCGGATGCCTATCCGAGATGTTCTTTTTGCTGGAATTCCACAAACCCTGGGACAAAGGATGGACCCCAATCAACAAGTGAGGTGTCCAGGAGTCAACCTAGGTGATCCAGCTGAGCATGATTATGAACTTCGACCGCAAGTTCTGTCTATGATCCGACAATGCCAATTTGGAGGTTTAGAGAGGGAGTCTCCGCATCAGCATTTGCAAAACTATGAGATTCTGATGGAGACCTTGAGACCTTCAAGGCTGGAAAATAACAACTACAAGTTGAGGCCTTTCTATTTTTCTTTGAAAGACAGGGCGCTTGCTTGGTATCAATCTCTTCCACCCGGAAAGATCAACACTTGGGAAGAGATGACGACAGAGTTTCTAACTAAATTCTTTCCTCCCTCCAAGACCGCTCAAATGAGAGGTAACATTAATGCATACATCATAAAGGACAAGGAGAGTTTGTCCAAGTCATGGGAGAGATTCAAAGATGTTCTATTGGATTGCCCACATCACGGGATTCCAAAGATCGAGTTGCTAGAGATATACTTCAAGAGGTTGGATGGAGCTACTCAATTCATTCTCCAACTACTTTCCGCCGGCACATTCATGGATATGCTGATAGACGAAGCTTGGGAGTTCATTGAAAAGCAAGCTTTGCATATGAAGAAGTACTCTCATCAAGGAGCCGAGAATGGAGCAAGGAGAGTTAGTTTCCAAGACACTTCATCAAATGGAAATCAACTCATCTCGCTTAGCAATGATGTGAAGAATTTGAAGGAGCTTTTAGTAGCTCACACAAAGAAGGAGAAAGATAGAGGATATCAATGAAGAAACAACTACCAAGGGTCACGGAACAACAATCACAACAACAACAATTGGAGATCTAATCAACAAAATCCGGGTAACCCTTATTCTCATGCTAATAATCCTTTTAAACCCTCCTCTTCTTCTTCTTCTACTCCATTGAAGAGCAAGGAGCTTAGATCAAGTTTGTCCCAGCCAGAGAAGAAAGATGCAGTGTTGGAGGCAATTTTGATCAAGCTCAACGCCATGGATACATCAATGACTTTATTTTCGAAGGCACAAAATGCCTTAGAGCAACAATTCTTTAATAAGGTGAATGAAGCGTCAAGAGATCCAGGGAAGCTCCTAGCAAGGACAGAGAGCAACCCTAAAGGACAAATTATGGCAATAACAACGAGAAGTGGACTAAAAACTGCAGATCCAGTATCTCGGTCAATGCCAGTGCAGACGAAGAACACCTCGGTCTAGGATCAGACGAGGAACACTTCGGTCGAGGTGCCAACCGAGATGGAGTCCCAGAAAGCGAAGGACAAATCTGAAGTTTATGTCCCAACTCCTACTTATAAATCACCACTTCCATTCCCCCAATCAAGGGCCAGAGCACAACTAGACAAGCATTTCGGTAAGTTTCTTCACTTGATGAATAAACTACATATTAACATCCCTTTCCTTGATGCTATTCTAGGGATGCCCGCCTATGGGAAGTTTCCGAAAGAGATTCTATCATGGAAGAGGAAGTTGGAAGACTTTGGAGAAGTTAGGATGACATCTAAGTCCTCGGAGCTCATTCAAATTATGAAGGAAAAGATGCCACCCAAATTAAGAGATCCCGGTTCATTTTGCATTCCTATTCAAGTTGGGGATGCAACTTATGAAGCATTATGTGATCTAGGAGCCAACGTGAGCATCATCCCGCTGGAGCTATGTGAGTGAATCGGACTTGGAGAGTCCAAGCCGGTTAAGATAAGGTTGTACATGGCGGATCGCTCCATTACCCATCCCGTGGGCATCTTGGAAGACTTTCTCGTTAAGTTAGTTAACTTCTATTTACCTATAGACTTTGTTGTACTTGACATACCTGTAGATTATCCCGTTCCTATCATTCTCGGGAGACCAATTCTAGCAACCTCTAGTTGCAATGTGGATTGTAAGTTCGCCAAGTTGAAATTCAACATTGGTGGAGATCAAGTGGAGTTTGCATTGCTTGATGCAATGAAAGGAGAGCCGCTGGAGGATGACATCTTCAACATCTATGATGAAGAAGAATCAAGAGAATTGGTGAGCTCTATCCTTATTAATGACCATCTTGAAAGAGTTCTTAGTTTTAGCTTAATGGAGGAAGGTATAGATGCTTCTTGTGATGCAGATATACAGAACTTAAAGGCACTGGAAGCAGATCTAGGAGCTAAGATTGAGAAACTAACTCAGGAGAGGAGAAAATCAAGTTTTGGTCCCAGTTCTAGTACCTCGACTGAGGCACCGTCTGGACCAAGCAACGTGTTCTTATCTGAAGAACATCTCGGTCACCTACCTCGGACACCGACCGAGACAGCAAGCGAGATGATGTCAACTGAGACTTCTGAAAGTCCAGTTCTTCGATCTAAGTCTACTTCACTGGAAGGAGGAAGCACGGATCCCCCTCAGAAAGCACCCCCTTAAACCGCTTCCAAGTCACTTGAGGTATGCTTTCCTTGGACCGGATTCTATATATCCCGTTATCGTAAGTGCTTTCCTTTCCGAAACTGAATTATCTAAACTGATGCATGTCCTGAGGAAACATCGAAAGGCTTTGGGATATACTATTGATGATCTTATTGGTATTAAGCCTTCTTTCTGCATGCATAGAATACTAATGGAAGATGATCATAAGACTTCACGGGAACCTCAAAGACGGTTAAATCCGATCATGAAAGAGGTTGTGAAGAAGGAGATTCTTAAGTTGTTGGATGCAGGTATCATATTTCCTATCTCGGATAGCAAGTGGGTGAGCCCGGTGCATGTAGTTCCGAAGAAAGGAGGGATGACCGTTGTGACGAATAAGAACAACGAGTTGATCCCAACTAGGATCGTTATGGGCTGGAGGATATTCATTGACTATAGGAAGCTGAACATGGCCACTCGGAAGGACCATTTCCCGATTCCCTTCATCGACCAGATGCTTGAACGGTTAGCTCAACATTCCCATTTTTCTATCTAGACGGTTATAGTGGCTTTCAAATTCTTATTCATCCGGATGATCAAGAGAAGACCACCTTCACTATATTTTTGGGGGGACATTCGCTTATCGGAGGATGTCATTCGGATTGTGTAACGCACCCGCTACCTTCCAGCGTTGTATGATTGCTATCTTTTCTGAGTACATAGAGGAGATCATGGAGGTATTCATGGATGATTTTTCGGTATATGGTTCCTCTTTTGATAATTGCTTGTCTAACCTTTCCCTAGTGCTACAACGTTGTGAAGACACTAATCTCGTTTTGAATTGGGAGAAGTGTCACTTTATGTTTAGTGAAGGAATTGTGCTAGGACACCTCGTTTCCAACCGAGGTATTGAGGTCGATCGAGCTAAGATCGAGACAATTGAGAAAATTCCTCCTCCTTGTTCTGTTAAGGGTGTGCGGAGTGTTCTCGGGCATGCAGGTTTCTACAGGAGGTTCATCAAGGATTTTTCAAAAATTTTTAAACCACTCACTAATCTCTTGAATAAGGATGTTGTTTTTAAGTTTTTGCAGGAATGCCTTGATGCGTTTTACAGGATAAAGGAAGTGTTGATTACCGCTCCCATCATTCAACCTCCATATTGGACCTTGCCCTTTGAGATCATGTGCGATGCTAGTGATGTGGTCGTAAGAGCAGTTATTGGACAGAAGAAGGATGGCCGGACCAACGCCATTTACTATGCTAGCAAGACGCTAGATGAAGCTCAACTTTGTGATATCCGGAAAATTTAATTCCGATTACTTTCGAGTCAAACTTTACTTTGACCTGTTTAGGCCTTCCTTCCGTCGATTTAAAATTTTATGAGATTTGAGTGTCGTGTTTCTTCAATCTTTCTATCATTTCATGTGATGTTTTCTACTCGTATATAATATTAAAATGGACAAAGCCAACTAGTTGCTCGGTTACACAATAAAAGAGAGTTACTCACTAAGTTTGTCATAAGGGCCCGTCAAGACATGCCATTTGGGCTAAAAAAAAAAGGCCAGCTGGGCCCGGGAAGTAGAACAATTGGCACCTCTTTCACGTACTAACCCTAGGAGTTACTGCTCGCTCTTCTTCATGCCGCCTGGGTCGCCTCCTCCAACAGCTCCGTAACTGGCTTCGTTCCTCTAATGGCGGTGGTTGCAAGAACCAGTAACCGGGCGCCATTGAACCTTTCCATCCTCTCTTCAACCGGACGTCGGCGGCAGCCCATTGCACTGTCGCTGTGGCCTGCGCACCAGCAACGGATGGAAGAGCCTTCAACAGCTTCCTCTTCGCGAAGCAACAGACCGTCTCCTCCCCTTCTGCACGCACCGTTGTTGTTCGTCTCGACCCAAACCTCCTCGCTTTCGGATTCCTCATGACTTCCCCCTTCGTCTTCGCGCAGAGCAAGGAGCAGATCTGCGTGTGAGGTCGTCCCTCCTGGCTGCTGGTGCGTCATTTCCCAGCCATAGATGCGCCAAAGTGACAGGGGTCATAGCTTTGTCTTTGCCTCATGCACGTGAGCACATCGAGCCTCGCTTGTCCGGTAATGATCTCGACCTCTTCTCTGCGTTACTCTCTTTGTGTATGTGCTGATGAGAGTACAAAATTATGTCTTTAGACCCTCCATAGAAGCCCTAGAAGATGGCTTGAAGAGCTGTTGCGTTTTTCTGGGTTGTAAGGTGACGAACAATCAACTTTGAGGTCAGATTTGGGTAAACTAGACTCCTCCTTTGTTTATGGTTTTCGGATATGTTATATATGGTTTTGTATAGTAGACCATATCAAAATTTGAGAAGAATCGGAGTTACAGTTTGAAAGTTATGGTGTCCCAAAGTTGGCTACTAATGCAGTTTTTTTTAGTGTGCTGAGTTTGAGGAAATTTGCTTGAAATGCAGTTTTGTGGAATAAATTTGGAAGGGTTATTGACTTCTGTTAAACTTGAATTTCTGACAAGTTATAGTTGATATAGTATAGTAGATCATACTAAAAGTTTAGAGGAATCCATGCTACGGTTTGAGAGTTATGGTGTCTCAAAGTTGACTCCTCACACAGTTTTTATAAATGTGCTGAGTGTTGGGAAAAACAGCATGTGATGCTGTTTTGAGAGATAGTTTTGAATAAGAGTTTGATCTCTGTTTGACCTGCATTTTGGATATGATATAGTTGGCATATTGTGATGGAACATATTAAAATTTGGGATGAATCTAGCAAGGGGTTTAGGAGTTATGAATTTTTGAAGTTGAGACCTTAAACAGTTTCTGGATGTTGCTGAAATTGTTGAATGCTGAAATTATCTGGGTTGTGCAGTCATGTTTGAGCTTAAGTTTGGATACCTTAGAAACATAATCCACCGTTCAGTTTTTAATATGTTATAGAGTGTCATGCATAGTGTGGTGTATCAAAAGTTGGGGTTGATCCAACGGTTGGATTTAGATCTATGAAAGTCCAAAGTGGACTGACTGAGCAGTTAAGAAATACTCAGTTTTTGGCTAAGTCTGAATTTCTGTTTTAGGAACTGACTTTGAGAATTTGTGTAGAAGTAATTATTATGTTTTTTTGGGAAATTCTGACTACTATGGATAGAGTGCATAGCATAAAAGACTTAGAGATTTTTGTTAGACTTTTTATATTTTTATTCGGTTCTCATATCTTAAGCCAAAGTCGGACCTTGACGACTTTTTATGAAAGTCAAGAATGTAGTTAACTCTTCTAAATCTCTAGCAAACTTTCCTTTGAGAGTTTGAGTGTGGTTTTGAGTTCCAAAGAATAGTTTGGAACTTTGTTATTGAATTTTTATAAAGTTTCGGGACCAGGGGTAAAACAATCATTTATCCGTATAAGGGTATTTTGGTAATTTAGCTGATGATAGAGTTAAATATCTTAGAAGTCAGAGACTTCTAATTAAGTGGGATATATTATTGATCCACTTGTCTTTTATAACAGGCGGTTGAGTTCCTGCGGTTACAGACCGAGTCGAGATAACGAGATTATGTTTGAATTTAAGTAAGTCCTTTGGGCTTACTTAGCTGAGTTCTAGATATGAGTATGAATAATGGTAGTTGTGTGTGAATGAGATGCTTATAGTTATATTTTAGTGATATTTATATACCGACCTATACCTTGACCTAAGAGTAAGGGGCGGTGGATTTCTGCTCAGTTAGCTTGAGGGCGATGGGGGTTTCTTTAGGGACTAGTCCACACTCGGTTTGTAGTGATGCTACCGGCGGAGGTAAGCTAGACCTACACCCAGTTGGATAAGGAACGGAGGCGAGAACTCTTAAGATTCTCATGCCACAACTGTAAAATGGAATAAGGTGAATCACTTAACTACTAGATAATAACCGGTTTGTGTGCCAGCATGATGATTGTTTATGTTATCTTGTTTGTGTTTGTGCTATCCTTATTCTGCTTATATTTGGATTGTTAGCTAACGGTTTATCCGTGTTGTAGATTCGTAGAGATTGACAGTTGCAGAGTGATCCGGAACGGATGGTCAGCCGGGTCCACGTACTCATTAGATGGGGACGGGGGAGTCTCCCATACAGCATGCATGTTATGTATATGTTTATGTTTTGTAAGGCTGTCACATGTGTACATTCATACAATAAAAATATTATGTTTCGAAATTGTTTTAAGTACATTTGTGCCTTGTTGGAAGATCCAAGTAATGTTGTTGTTAAACCAAGGTCGGGACCCATTGTGAGGTCCTAACCAGTAGCTCCCCGAGTTCCGAGAATTTGGGGTGTTACAAACTTAACTACGCCACCACCGAAAAGGAGCTCTTGGCAGTTGTATATGCTTTTGAGAAGTTTTGCTCTTACTTGGTGGGAGCTAAAGTTATTGTTTACACCGACCATACAACCATCCGTTACTTGCTCGCAAAGAAAGTTGCGAAGCCGCGCCTTATCGGTTGGATTCTCTTGCTTCAAGAATTTGACCAATATTCGCGATAAGAAGGGATCCGAAAATTCTGTTGCGGATCATCTCAGCCGGCTACCTCCCTCCTCGCTCAAGGAGGATGACTAGCCTATAGATGATTCATTCCCCGATGAGCACTTGCATTTAATGGAACGTTGGATAGACTTCTTTCTCTCACCCCACGATGGAGGTGAAGTATTGGATGAGGACATCTTCCAGCATGTTTAGGGATGATGCACGGTCCAACTAGCGACCTTAAACAAAGCACTTCTTGGGAGGCAACCCAAGGTATTGCTTTCTTTTCCCTTTTCTAGCTTAGTTTTAGATAGTTTGCTTTTGTTTTGCTTTGTTTTTGGCATCCTCTAGACAGAAACCAGGTACTCTCTAAGTAAGGATTACAGCTCAAGAGCTACACTGGAAGGACAGAAGTTCGAGAAATAGAGAAGACAAAGTTTGACTGAGACACATCTCGGATGGTGTCACAGCGCCTCGACCGAGATGTTCTTGAGGCAACCGAGGCGACTAGGTCTGACAACCCAGTTAGACACCTCGGTCCGGTCGGGACCACCTCGACCGAGGTGATATCAGATTCAGCAAGGGGTATAAAAGGCGAAGCAAATTTCTCTTTCCTCACTTTTCCCTCTCAACCAAGTCTCGACCGCGCGCGGCGTGCCCTAGCCTCGTTTCCTCTTTTCTCGCTCGTTTTCCACAATTTTTGGTTCTATTTCACCAGAGGAAGCAAGAGGATCGGATTTCAAGCACCAAACTGCGGAAAAAACGCTCCGAATCTGCGGAATTTGGTTATTTCGTTTGAAAACCCTTTCTCTCTTTCTTATACTGGTTTGGGGGAAAATAATTGGAAATTCAGAGAGATCGATCGCACAGGTTTTTGCCTCGGTCCAGTCGTGTTGTGTCTCAGCCGAGGTGTTCTTCAAAATGTCAGGGCAACCGAGGTGTTCTTCAGTCAGAATCATGAGTAGTAGATCTGATCGTCAGATTGTTCTGAGAGATGGTCCCAGTGGTTCTTCCCCTTCTTCTCAATCTCATCCCACTATACCGGTAATCCATGAGCGTCACCAGGCAGGCTTCGACAGGATATGCAGGCGTCCCATAGTTGCCCCGCGATTTTTAGATGTGACTGCCTTCGAGTGCCTCCACGTGGCGGAGGACTTGAGGAAGATGATTTCTATGGTAGGGCTGGAGGATTTTATGGAGATCCGAGCTCCAGTCTAACTCAAACCGACGATGGAGTTCGTGAGTTCTGTCACTCATGTTTCGGAGAGGAACATCATCAAGTACCGGTTGTTGAACTAGAATTATATTGTGCCGATGAATCAGTTTCGAGAGGTTTTTGGCTTCCTGACTCCCACCGTGACTGACTTTCCGTCCCGAGCCATAACTCGAGATTTCTGGGGCTAGATAGCCCATGCGGTGGAGCATAGTAATAGATGGAGACCTGGGGACTCTAGAGAGCGTATTATCTTTCACCTAGCTTTCCGTCTTGCCCACTGCATATTCAGCAAGACACTTTTGGGGCATACTGAGACGCCCCAAAAGATCAGACAGAGGGAGCTGTTGAGCTTATTTTGTATGGTGACTGGTGGAGTGCCTGACTTTGGAGGCATGTTGGCTGAGGACTTGCATAGGATCAAGGGAAAGTCCAAGGGAGACATCTGTTGCGGAGGTTTAGTGACCCATATTGCTACGACCATGGGTTTTAATTTGAGTGCTTGTACAGTGGTAGCGGTTGCGAAGCCGCTTGGACTTCAGGAGATGATCACAAGGCGCATTCTGGTTCCTCGTGGTCTTAGTACACCGTACGTCTCTATGCCTTGGGAGACGGCTGCTCCTCAGAGCATTCTTTGGTCAGCTCAGTTCATAGTCTTTGACCAGTAGTATTGGTCTTCTACTTGGCTTCCCTACATGTAGGATGGTGGAGACGCTGCTGCAGATGATAAGGAGGAGCATGGTGATGGCGGAGCTGCTATGAAGACCGGTACTGATACCGGCGGTCCTAGTGTGCCAGTCGTCGACCTTGATGACAAGGCGACAGAGGAGGAGGTAGCAGCACCATCATGACCAGCCCGGCGCAGAGTCCGCATGCACAGAGATCCAATAGCTCACCGACGGATTGATGAGCTGATTGAGCAGATGATCGACTCCTACGCGGCTTTGCTTTGTTCTCGTGCCACAACTGTAAAATGGAATAAGGTGAATCACTTAACTACTAGATAATAACCGGTTTGTGTGCCAGCATGATGATTGTTTATGTTACCTTGCTTGTGTTTGTGCTATCCTTATTCTGCTTATATTTGGATTGTTAGCTAACGGTTTATTCGTGTTGTAGATTCGTAGAGATTGACAGTTGCAAAGTGATCCGGAACGGATGGTCAGCCGGGTCCACGTACTCATTAGATGGGGACGGGGGAGTCTCCCATACAGCATGCATGTTATGTATATGTTTATGTTTTGTAAGGCTGTCACATGTGTACATTCATACAATAAAAATATTATGTTTCGAAATTGTTTTAAGTACATTTGTGCCTTGTTGGAAGATCCAAGTAATGTTGTTGTTAAACCAAGGTCGGGACCCATTGTGAGGTCCTAACCAGTAGCTCCCCGAGTTCCGAGAATTTGGGGTGTTACAAACTTAACTACGCCACCACCGAAAAGGAGCTCTTGGCAGTTGTATATGCTTTTGAGAAGTTTTGCTCTTACTTGGTGGGAGCTAAAGTTATTGTTTACACCGACCATGCAACCATCCGTTACTTGCTCGCAAAGAAAGTTGTGAAACCGCGCCTTATCGGTTAGATTCTCTTGCTTCAAGAATTTGACCTAGATATTCGCGATAAGAAGGGATCCGAAAATTCTGTTGCGGATCATCTCAGCCGGCTACCTCCCTCCTCGCTCAACGAGGATGACCAGCCTATAGATGATTCATTCCCCGATGAGCACTTGCATTTGATGGAACTTTGGATAGACTTCTTTCTCTCACCCCACGATGGAGGTGAAGTATTGGATGAGGACATCTTCCAGCATGTTTAGGGATGATGCACGGTCCAACTAGCGACCTTAAACAAAGCGCTTCTTGGGAGGCAACCCAAGGTATTGCTTTCTTTTCCCTTTTCTAGCTTAGTTTTAGATAGTTTGCTTTTGTTTTGCTTTGTTTTTGGCATCCTCTAGACAGAAACCAGGTACTCTCTAAGTAAGGATTACAGCTCAAGAGCTACACTGGAAGGACAAAAGTTCGAAAAATAGAGAAGACAAAGTTTGACTGAGACACATCTCGGATGGTGTCACAGCGCCTCGACCGAGATGTTCTTGAGGCAACTGAGGCGACTAGGTCTGACAACCCAGTTAGACACCTCGGTCCGGTCGGGACCACCTCGACCGAGGTGATATCAGATTCAGCAAGGGGTATAAAAGGCGAAGCAAATTTCTCTTTCCTCACTTTTCCCTCTCAACCAAGTCTCGACCGCGCACGGCGTGCCCTAGCCTCGTTTCCTCATTTCTCGCTCGTTTTCCACAATTTTTGGTTCTATTTCACCAGAGGAAGCAAGAGGATCGGATTTCAAGCACCAAACTGCGGGAAAACGCTCCGAATCTGCGGAATTTGGTTATTTCGTTTGAAAATCCTTTCTCTCTTTCTTATACTGGTTTGGGGGAAAATAATTGGAAATTCAGAGAGATCGATCGCACAGGTTTTCGCCTCGGTCCAGTCGTGTTGTGTCTCAGCCGAGGTGTTCTTCAAAATGTCAGGGCAACCGAGGTGTTCTTCAGTCAGAATCATGAGTAGTAGATCTGATCGTCAGATTGTTCTGAGAGATGGTCCCAGTGGTTCTTCCCCTTCTTCTCAATCTCATCCCACTATACCGGTAATCCATGAGCGTCACCAGGCAGGCTTCGACAGGATATACAGGCGTCCCATAGGTGCCCCGCGATTTTTAGATTTGACTGCCTTCGAGTGCCTCCACGTGGCGGAGGACTTGAGGAAGATGATTTCTATGGTAGGGCTGGAGGATTTTATGGAGATCCGAGCTCCAGCCTAACTCGAACCGACGATGGAGTTCGTGAGTTCTGTCACTCATGTTTCGGAGAGGAACATCATCAAGTACCGGTTGTTGAACTAGAATTATATTGTGCCGATGGATCAGTTTCGAGAGGTTTTTGGCTTCCTGACTCCCACCGTGATTGACTTTCCTTCCCGAGCCATAACTCAAGATTTCTGGGGCCAGATAGCCCATGTGGTGGAGCACAGTAATAGATGGAGACCTGGGGACTCTAGAGAGCGTATTATCTTTCACCTAGCTTTCCGTCTTGCCCACCGCATATTCAGCAAGACACTTCTGGGGCATACTGAGACGCCCCAAAAGATCAGACCGAGGGAGCTGTTGAGCTTATTTTGTATGGTGACTGGTGAAGTGCCTGACTTTGGAGGCATGTTGGCTGAGGACTTGCATAGGATCAAGGGAAAGTCCAAGGGAGACATCTGCTGCGGAGGTTTAGTGACCCATATTGCTACGACCATGGGTTTTGATTTGAGTGCTTGTACAGTGGTAGCGGCTGCGAAGCCGCTTGGACTTCAGGAGATGATCACGAGGCGCATTCTGGTTCCTCGTGGTCTTAGTACACCGTACGTCTCTATGCCTTGGGAGACGGCTGCTCCTCAAAGCATTCTTTAGTCAGCTCAGTTCATAGTCTTTGACCAGTAGTACTGGTCTTCTGCTTGGCTTCCCTACATGCAGGATGGCGGAGACGCTGCTGCATATGATAAGGAGGAGCATGGTGATGGCGGAGCTGCTATGAAGACCGGTACTGATACCGGCGGTCCTAGTGTGCCAGTCGTCGACCTTGATGACAAGGCGACAGAGGAGGAGGTAGCAGCACCATCAGGACCAGCCCGGCGTAGAGTCCGCAGGCACAGAGATCCAATAGCTCACCGACGGATTGATGAGCTGACTGAGCAAATGATCGACTCCTACGCGGCTTTGACAATGGACATTATGGATATTAGAGAGAGTCGGCATTACCAGCACCGGATGATGGAGATCCAGTTCCAGCACATGATGGGGTATCCATTTGATCCTACTCAACACCCCTACATCCCATATGTTCCACATCCACCACCACCAGCAAACGAGGATTAGAGCATCATGGATTTTCTTTCTTATTTATTATGCAGCTCAGCAAGGTCTGGTGAGTTTTCTTTTTTTTATACTTATTTTGATCCATTGGGACAATGTGTCCCAACTATGGAGTATGTGGATGTACCTATTTGACTATGTGTATGTTTGTATGACTCTTGATGGATATCTATGATCTTATTTGGCTCTATGTGTTTATCTGCCATTTCATGCATACATACAGGTTTTTGTTTGAGAAAAACGTCGAAAACTGGTTTAAAAAAAATTTTATGACCTCGACCGGGATGATTCTGGCCAATCGAGATTGAACACCTCGGATGACCTAGAACACCTTGACCGAGGTGGTTTAACTGAGAGTTTTTAAACGATTTTTTTTGTGTGCTTCTTCTCTGGATATGACCTCAATGATGATTTTTGTTTGCAGATTGGCGTTGAAATCTTTATATGCTCGAAATGTTTTATGATATGTTTAAGTTGTAAAATGCTTTGTTTGAAATTTTGGCATGTTTAATTCTTTGTTTTTATCAAAATTATGTTGAATTTGAAGGTTGACACCACATGATGAGTTTTCTCACATTATTCCTGGAAAGACCAAGACAATTCATTCTTTTCTCCTCTTCTTCTTGATCATGCTTAGCCCCTCATATACATATTTGCCTCCCTTTACCTATCCGGGAATTTGGAAGAAAACAAAGAAAAGCAACTGAAAGTGAAGTTGAGATGTTGGCTGAAAGTTTTAGAAAGAAACAAATAGGTTTGGGGAAGTCAATCACGATGATGAGTAACTCGGCACCATTCACATAGGCTTCGGTTATGGTATGTGCATCAAGGGTTTGAGGCATCTCAAGAAATTGATGATTGTTGATTTCCTAGGCTTCGGTTAATGTGCACCTTTGTCCATGCATCCCAAAAAGTAAAGTAAAATAAGCAAAGCTTATTGGTGGAAGATGTTGAGTTTCATAGAAAGTGAAGAAAAGATCTTTTTCCCGGATTCTAGCACCACATTCCCTATATACATCTCACCCTCACACGTTTTTTGAGCTCTTTTTGAAGCCCTTGAGACCTCGAGCTTGTTGATTGACTTGGTGGTTTAAATTGGATTATACATGATTAATTTCGATAAATATGATTTATTATGCATTCTATGATTTTATGCAAAGATGAACATCTTTCTTATATTTATAAAATGTTTTGATCATGTCTTAATTTTATTTGCCATGAAGCATTTTCTTAGAGTGATCTATGAGTGGAGGACACCACCGAAAATGTTTTGAAATGCTTTTCATTGATTTTTCTGACTTATAATCTATTCTATTTTGTGCTTAAGATTTGGAACTTGCTTGGGGACAAGCAAGGGACAAGTATGGGGTATTTTGATAGCATGTATTATAGTCTATATTTTGGGGCTAGTTTAGACGTTTTATCTTCAATAATCTGCATGTATGGATGTATATTATGTGATTATATTGTTGTTTCATCTACCTTTGCGGGAATCGACGTCTACACCTAGTTTTGTTGTAATTGTAGGTAAAATGGCACGTTTTGCATCGAAATGGAGCTAAGGAACTAAGGAGTCATTAGAGCTACATTCTGAAGCTAAAGGAAGAACCCATGAAGTATGGAAATGATTAAGAAGATTTACTTTGGACTAGATTCGAGATATTTCACATTCAGTTGAGATTCACCTCGGTCGGCTACAATGTCACCTCGACCAAGGTGAACTTGAGGAGCGTCCCGACCGAGGCGAATACCCTGCCGCCGGCAAGATCCATATTTTTGGCTAGGATCTTTTATTTTTAGAAGGAAGATATCTTATATTTTTTGCTGGATTTCTGGAAGGAAGATATTATTTTTGGAAGATCTATTTTAGAGAAATGGACATATTTTCTAGAAAATTATCTTTTAAGATATTAAAATCTTTGGAAGATAATTCTCCTATATAAAGGGTTGGATTTTCCACAAGTTCAACGATGCTTACATGATGAGAGCATCCAGCAATTGAGGGATTTTCTGAAGAGTTTGAAAGAAGGATTGAAGGATTGAAGATCAAGGAAGGAAGGATTCATAGTTTGGAGCTAGCTTTTGAAGGAATTTGTAAGATTTTCTTAGATTGTCTTTTTGGTTTGTTGTCTTTGCTGATTTGTGATTTGAGGAACGTTGAGTTGTTGTTTGTGAAGAACCGGTAGGTGATATAAATAGGATAAATAATACTCTAGAAGGGGGGTTGAATAGAGTATGGGAACTTTTCACAAACCCAAATCTCAAGGCCTTGAAATCTCTTTCAAGGGCCTTGATGTCAATTTGTGCTCTTTGTGAAACTTTGATTTCAAGGGCTTTAAAACTCCTTTCAAGGGCCTTGACTTCTTGCTCCTGCAAAACAAAGTTAGTCACAGTAAAGTATATATGGTGCGGAATTGAAAAGATTGACACGAGGATATGTTTACGAAGTTCGGCTCTAAATAGCCTACTCTCCGTCCCAAGGTATATATGTAGGATCTAACTGTCTATTATCAGTTTTAAAGAGTCCTTGATAAAAACTAGAAGAAATCCTCTTCTTCTCTCATTGTAGTCAACACTACGATCTAGCTCCAACTCTTAACCTAGCTATAATAGCCTAGTTACTTCGTAGAGTAACACACACTCTAATATAACAGTATTTAGATCTTCCAATGGAGCTCTAGTGTTTTCTCTCTCTAAGGGGATAAAGCTTTTTAAATGAGAGAAAGAAAAACAACGAATGAAGATGATTTAGTTGCTTGAAGATGTAGAAGATATTTTACGATGTAGGCTTGTGTGTTTTTCTTCTTCGACTATCATCTTCATTTATACTCTTCGATGGAAAGGTCTTCTAGCCGTTGTGAAGATGACCGTTGAAGATGAATCTTCGTTTCCATGAAGATCGTTTTCTTGTTCGGAGATAAGGTAGACGTTGTAAAACTTCAAACAAGTCGAGTCTTTTACTCAAATCTTCTCGTGTTCTATTTGAAGAGAAGATGTTGTTGCCGTTGAGATTGTTTAAGAAAATCTTCTGAAAAGATTCTCATTCTTCATTTAAGATCTTCGGTTGATTCTGTGGTTGACGAAATCTTCGGCTGAAATCTTCGGCTGGATCCTTTGATTGTCGAGATCTTCCTTGTTCAAAATCTTCTGGAAAAGTCTTGATGCGTATTTTGAATTCTTGTTTTGCATTCAGATAACTCCAAAGCTCTTGATATCTTCCTTTGTATTCGCCATCTTTCTTCGTCCTTAGAATTATACTTTAAGGCCCTTGAAACTAATATCAAGGCCCTTGACATATGTTTCTTGTACTTGCATTGAATTCAAACCAACCGGATATCTAGAAATATGATCAAGTACATTGTTAGTATATCCAACTGCTTATATTTGTGTGAAGTCTTCCATCATCAACACCTGTAAACCATTTTAATCAAGGTGGAGTTTTCAATCTCCCCCTTGATGGAAGACAATACAAATTCTCGTACCTGCATTTGTTAGTTTAGCAATGCATATGAAAATCTTCAACAACTAAAATGCAGAATGCAGTATATCGGAATGTCAGATCATATTTCTCCCCCTTTGTCTTTCAACAAGGGAGGAAAAGCAGTCAAACCAAGGAGTTATAAACATACGATTACAGACCCACAAAAAAAATTCTCAAAAACCATATCAAACAGTTTAAATTCCCTCATAGAACCTTCTCTTGCCTTTTGATGATGATTTCTTATGACGCCAGTCATCCATTTCAGTTGCCATACATCTTCTCTTTTCTTCAGCTCTTCTCTATTTAACAACTTCATACTCAACTGTAGGTAAGAACATTGTCTCCTCATGAGTTGGGTACAGAATAAACTTATTATGTACACGCCTTTTACAATTCATCAGCATATTCTCAACCTGTTCTTGAGTATGTTGAGCCACATCTTCAGGTATGGGCAAAATACTTCCCATTGCAGTCAGTGTAAGAGCATTCATCAAATACATTTCATTGACTTTAGCATTTATAGTGGATAGCAACTCAAAATTTGCATCCATTCTCCTCTTGGCATCAAACTTAAAAACAGATATTTCATGACTAAGACAAGCTATTTGTTTCTCACAACCATCTAATCGGATCTCTGGAGTAAGAGTAGATTTTACTTCTTCATTTTGCGTAATTCCTTTTCCTTTTAGAATCCATGTTCCTGCAAGAGTTTTCTCAATACCCACACGTTCTAAGCAATTCTCATCAATTTTGCTGTTAATAGACTGTCTTTCCTCAGAAGATGTATCAATTCTATAATACTCAAAGACTTTAGGTAGCAAATTCCATAAGGTAAAGGAATGGATCTCTTGGAATTAACAGAATGCAGCATATGGTTGAGAATCAAATTAGGCACATCTATAGCCACCTCAGTCATAAGCAGATAAATTAGTACTAGAGTTTGATCAGTCAACAACTCTCTTGAGTTTGCACGAGGAATGACACATCTAACCAGTATAGTGAACAGTATTTTTGCCTCTAGGGTTAAAGATGTATGAGTTAATTGACGGGAGGTAGAATTTGGAACTAGAAATTTTTCCTTAGCTATACTAACACTCTGATATTGAAGGATAGTCAAATACCAAATCTGTAGGAATTCCAAAGATCTCACTTAAAATAGAAGGAGTGAGTGAAATTGGAGTACCTTTAACTGAATATTCAAGAGTAATACATCCTTTATCCCTTTTTGTGGTGAGATTAACATAAAACAGTCTCGTAAGTCTTGGAAAGGAAAAATCTCCAGGGTTTAGGTCATTCCAGATAGTTGAGTTCTTCAGCTTGTCAATACAAGACATCTTGAATGAATTCAGAAAGTCAATATCTACCAAGTCACATATACATAGTTGTCGATTATGAAACCCATTCAGCCAAGATCCAGATGCTTGAAAATTAATGAACCCATTCAGCCAATATCTACCAAGTCACATATACATAGTTGTTACATCTAGGAGCAGTAAACAATGCTTCGTCCACTTTTATGTTTTGAACTACACATTTTTCTGAATCAAATATAACCTTATTACCTTTATCACAAATTTGAGAAATACTCAGCAAATTATATTTCAAGCCATCAACTAAATAAATATCATCAATAAAGTTGGATGAATTATAGCAAATTTACCAATGCCAATTATGCACACTTTCCTTTATCACCAAGAGTAATAGTTCCGGATGATTGCTTCTTTAAATCTGAGAACAACGAACTTTTTCCACTCATGTGTCTTGAGCAACCACTATCTAGTATCCATTTGTGCTCCTTTACCTTGGTGATATCCTGCAAAACAACAAACATCAACCTTTCCGGGTCGACCATATGGCATATTTTGGTTCATACTCAGGCTCGATTATGTTTGGTGGTCTAATACCTTTAGGAACCCAGGATTGTTTGACCTGTTTCCTTAGACATAAAGGATAGGTGTTTCTGATAATATAAGGGTCATTTCTTCTATAAGGACATGTGGATTTAACATAACCCTTTTTACAACAATAGAAACACGTAGGCATATGACTGCTTCGTTTGGCCATAACAAAAGTGGTGGAAGGTTTTCTAGGAAGGCTCTTATGATATCCTATACAATTTTTGTTAAGAGAAGATTGTTGTTCACCCATCATTCTTTCCAGATTATCTTTTGATCGAGTAAACTTAATGAGCGATACCTTCAGGTCTTGACACGTTAAAGTCAGATCAACTTTCTCTTTCTCTAGGTCGATATAAGTTCGATGTAGAGAAGAGAGGTTGTCCTTGAGAATCAGATTTTCTAATTCCAAGGCCTTAATATTGTCATCAAGTTCTTCCTTTTCTGTGTTAAGATTTTCAATCTTCAGAGACATTTCTCTTAGTTGTTTATCTTGTTCATTAAGCTTATATGTTAAAGAATTTATCATTATTCTATGTTCCTTATCACTTAAGATAATATCTTTAAGGAATTGTTTAAGATCAATATCAGGTTGAGATAAAATTGTACTTACCATATTGTCGATGTACAGATTTGAGTCACCTTCATGATTAGCCATAAGACACAAGTTCGCTTGTTCTTTTTCATCTTTTGATTCATTTGATGATTCTGAATCACTCCATGAAGCAACCATAGATTTCTTCTTTCGATCATTTTTCTTGAAGTTGGTCCTCTTCTTTTGCGGACAATCCTTTACCAGATGATCTGTTTCACCACATTCAAAGCAAGTCAATACTCTTATTTTCTTATTAGGGTTAGAAAACTTACCTCGGGGTTTTGATGCTCGTGGGAATTCTCTGTTTTCCGATTGTTTCTTTAGCTTGAGAATTCTTGCGATACCCTTTGAGATCATGGCGATTGCATCTTCTTCATCGTCATCATCACTATCTTCTTCCTCAGATGGTAACTCATCTCTTCTGGATTTTAATGCCAAATTCTTGGAGTTGGATGGGAGTTCTCCATCTTCTTCACCAAGAACCATTTCATGTGTGATGAGTTTTCCGAGTAAATCATCAAGAGGAAGAGTTGTGAGATTTTGAGCTTCTTCAATTGCAGTCATCTTTGGTCCCCACTTTGCTTTAGGTAAGCTCCTTAGAACTTTCCTTACTTTTTCTTCATTAGTGAAGATCTTTCCTAGTGAGTCCAGATTGTTCACTATCTCAGTGAATCTGGTGAACATCTCTTTGACTGTTTCATTGGGATTCATCTTGAATAGCTCATATTGTCTAAGGAAGATGCTAATATTCGTCTCCTTGACTTGACTTGTCCCTTCGTAAGTAACAATAAGCTTGTCCCATATCTCTTTAGCACTCTTGCATGATGAAATCCGGTTGAATTCATTAGCATCTAATCCACAATAAAGTAGATTCATAGCTTTGTAATTCTTTGACACACTGTCCAAGTCAGCCTGTGTGAAGTCTGATTCCTTCTTTGGGACTTGGACGCCTTCAACCGTGGTCATTGGAATTTGGGGTCCATTTTGAGTAATGCTCCAAAGTTCCATATCCTGGTCAATAATGAACATACGCATGAGTACTCTCCAATGAGCGAAGTTGTTGCCACAGAAGAGTGGTGGTCGGGATGTGGATCTTCCTTGAGCAAATCCACCATCACCTACAAGATTCATGATTAGTCTCACTGATGGTTAAATCAATAAACGTGAGTCTAGCTCTGATACCAATTGAAGAACCAGTAGGTGATATAAATAGGATAATTAAATAATACTCTAGAAGGGGGGTTGAATAGAGTATGGGAACTTTTCGCAAACCCAAATCTCAAGGCCTTGAAATCTCTTTCAAGGGCCTTGATGTCAATATGTGCTCTTTATGAAACTTTGATTTCAAGGGCTTTGAAACTCCTTTCAAGGGTCTTGACTTCTTGCTCCTGCAAAACAAAGTTAGTCACAGTAAAGTATATATGGTGCGGAATTGAAAAGATTGACACGAGGATATGTTTACGATGTTCGGCTCTAAATATCCTACTCTCCGTCCCAAGGTATATCCGTAGGATCTAACTATCTATTATCAGCTTCAAAGAGTCCTTGATAAAAACTAGAAGAAATCTCCTTCTTCTCTCATTGTAGTCAACACTACGATCTAGCTCCAACTCTTAACCTAGCTATAATAGCCTAGTTACTTCGTAGAGTAACACACACTCTAATATAACACTATTTAGATCTTCCAATGGAGCTCTAGTTTTTTCTCTCTCTAAGGGGATAAAGCTTTTTAAATGAGAGAAAGAAAAGCAACGAATGAAGATAATTTAGTTGCTTGAAGATGTAGAAGATATTTTACGATGTAGGCTTGTGTGTTTTTCTTCTTCGACTATCATCTTCATTTATACTCTTCGATGGAAAGGTCTTCTAGCCGTTGTGAAGATGACCGTTGAAGATGAATCTTCATTTCCATGAAGATCGTTTTCTTGTTCGGAGATAAGGTAGACGTTGTAAAACTTCAAACAAGTCGAGTCTTTTACTCAAATCTTCTCGTGTTCTATTTGAAGAGAAGATGTTGTTGCCGTTGAGATTGTTTAAGAAAATCTTCTGAAAAGATTCTCTTATTCTTCATTTAAGATCTTCGGTTGATTTTGTAGTTGACGAAATCTTCGGCTGAAATCTTCGGTTGGATCCTTTGATTGTCGAGATATTCCTTGTTCAAAATCTTTTGGAAAAGTCTTGATGAGTATTTTGAATTCTTGTTTTGCATTCAGATAACTCCAAGGCTCTTGATATCTTCCTTTGTATTCGCCATCTTCCTTCGTCCTTAAAATTATACTTCAAGGCCCTTGAAACTAATATCAAGGCCCTTGACATATGTTTCTTGTACTTGCATTGAATTCAAACCAACCGAATATCTAGAAATATGATCAAGTACATTGTTAGTATATCCAACTGCTTATATTTGTGTGAAGTCTTCCATCATCAATACTTGTAAACCATTTTAATCAAGGTGGAGTTTTCAGTTTGATATTTGATTCAGTTATTGAGACCTTTTTTTTAAGGTTTTCTTGTTTGAATATTGATTCCTTTCTTATATATTTGATTATTGTTATCATGATGATTGTTGGCTAAGTTTCTTATGCGATTCTAGGGTGATTGCCTGGAAGTTGTGGGAAAGACGATGATAGAATGATCTTAATCCTAGCGGGACCCTGAAAGCTCAAGTCTTTAACCTTAACCCTAGAACACCTCGCTCAATCGATGAGCATCTCGGCCGGGGTGGAACTTGACTGAACAAGGTGAACCTTTTTCTGATCCGAAATTGAGTGAAGATTGTAGTTTGTTAAATCCTATTCTTGTTACACATTTCCTGGTTCAATGCATGCCTAGGATGAGACTTACCCGGTAATTCCTTTATTTGTTTACCCAAGATCATGAGTGTAGGTAATAAAGGTTTATCCTTTATTGGGGTTTGAGTGTGTCTTCATCCCATCTTTGTGAGTTAGCCTGAGACTTACCCGGTAAAGGTTGATTCTATTCCCTTAGGTGGTGTGTTGGTTTGAGATTATAGTTCCTTTTCTTAGTACCTTGAGACTTACCCGGTAATAGGAGCTTCGGTTTGGGATAGTGAGTAGTGAGACTTACCCGGTGATCTATTCCCACCTTAGAAACACCTTCCCTTTGCAAACCTCAGCTTTGTCCGCGTTATCTTTTGAGATCTTGAGTCGGAACCACAACTAGATGTTTTAATCCCTAGAATCCGCATTCCCCTTACTTGACTTTTACATCATCTTTGATTATTTTAATTGCTTTTGGTTAATTGCAACATTTGACAACCGATTTTGTGCTTTGTTTCACTTAAGTCCATGTGATCGACCCCTGAAATTCTTGCTTTTATTACAATTGACCCGTACACTGCGGGTTCGCATATTTGTTCAAGCATACTTCTTGGGTTATAAATTTTAAAGCTTGCACACACCTTTTGGAGCGAACAAAATGCAACCCGATGCAACCGTATACGTTCTTTGAGCTCCTGATCTAACGGCAGTCTCATTCCCGCCCTCGGGGATTACGCTCTCAGCAACTTCCCCAACTCTCTCGTCAGCCATTAGTGACACAACAGTAGGGACATGAACCCGACCTCTAACTAGCGGAGGTCTACCTCCTCGTCCTCGACCTCGGACGGTAGAAGTACCATAGTTCTGCCACGTCTAACTGGAGGAAGGAGTGGACGACCTCTTCCTCGTCCCGCAACTGTCATTGTCCTAGTATGTGTCATCTACACGAGATACATATCCTCTAACCAGGTCAAGCTACTATTACACATAGCTATCACACAAGTCCAATAAACTATCATGCAAATGTCAAACTATTAGCTATGTTGCCGATATCTCCGGAGGTAGTGGCGGTTCCCGTACTTTAAACCCAACCCGACTATGCGCGTAAATTTTGAAACCAAATTATTTTAAAAACCTATACCCCATTCGGGTTCTGTTTTGAGTCATTCGACCTTTAGAAGATTACCAGTGCCATTGTTGTCAACCCATAGCTCTGATACCATAATGTAATACCCCAAATCTCATACTCGAGGCGCTACGGGTTAGGACCTCACAATGGGTCCCGACCCTAACTCGACAACATTATTACTAGATCTTAGAACATTATTACTAGATCTCAACAGAGGTACAATAACCATAAACATAATCCGCAAAAGATATTGTCAAAGTCATCTATAACAGAAACACATAAACACACACCCGTCCTATCATGTACGGGAACCCCGGCTGACCACCTACTCTGGCTCACTCGACAGCTACCCTATCCTACAAAACATCTAACAACACGGATAAACCGTTAGCTAACTATAACATAGAGGAAAAAACCGAAGCACAAACACATATAAAGCAAAAGTTAAACACCGATCATGTTATAATAGGAAACCCTTTATTATTATCTTCATTAAGGCTGTTCACATTATTCATTTATAAGTGTGACACGAGAAGTCTTCGACTCTCGCTTCGGTCCTTTATCAAGATGGAGTGGTTCAACGCACCTCCCCGTATACACAATGAAGTGGTTCGGTACCCTCCCCGTACCAAGTATGGCCTAGTCGCGAAGCATCTCCCAGACTACCTCGGGGGAACTGGGCAAGTGACCACCGCCCGTACCCATGGGCCAAAGTAATAAGTCGGTGATATTATAATAACAATACGCCACAACACATAAGCTTATACCACTCAAGCATTCACCAATACATCATAGAAGCTAAGTAAGTACTAAGGACTTACCTGTAACAGAATACGCTCAGCTACGCACACAACTCCGATTTGTAATCAACTCCGCAACGCTTGATATAAGTCAAGCTAGGCAAGGCATCATAACCAATCCACTTCAACATGAAACTGCAACCGCGGTTGAGGCGCAACCGCGGTTGTAATCAACTCCACGGTTGTAGAGGTGAAGAAGCGCGGTGGCGGAAAGATCCAAGAGGCCGCAACCGCGGCAGATAAAAGGTGCAGGGGTGGTAATTGCGTTGAGGCGCGGTCGCGTGGGATTTAAGGCGCGGTCGGGACTAGCGACTGCGATCACCGACTTCTCCTTCTTCGTGCAAGATCTCTTCCTCTTGTGTTTAACACTTCTTGTAACTCTTTTGTAGTCTCAATCAGGTACTCAAGTAGCCACTCTGTAATCTAAGGGAAGTTAAAGTGAGGAATACCTACCCTTACTCTTCAATGGAATCAATGGAGATAATTTATTTCTTTGGCAACCTTCAATGACGGTTTCTTCGTATGGTGCTGTTGTAGCCGACGGAGATGAAAGGTGTAACCTCTGTCGGTGATTGAATCAAGAGATATGGGGTGAATAAAGGAAGAAGAAGGAATCACCGAAGGAAAGGGAAAAAAGGAACAGAGGAAGAGACTTACATGATTCTCCAAAAGTTGTCAAGGTTTCAAGCAAGGACGGCAGGCCTTGGATTAGGTTAAGAGGAAAAGAAAGGGTTTTGATATAAGGGAAAGCCGTACAACGACGGTTACAAAACAGAATAGACGCGGATGTTGTTTAACCTCACCCGCTGGCAATAGTAGCCGCACTTGCGGCCAACAGTGGCCGCCCTGCGGGTATCCTAACCTTCAGCAACCCGAAGGTTAGGATACCCGGTTATAAAGAATTTTAGATAAAACGCTTATGCAACGCCCAACGCGGACGCGGTTGTTTTACTAGAAAGATTGAAAAGAACTTGATTTAAGGGAGTGGTACCTACCTTTTATTTTGAGGAGTTCTAACGCAACTGGGAGGATCTTTGGGAGTAGGCCAGAGATGGTTTGCGGGAAGGGTACCGAACTACTCCATATGGTATACAGGAAGGTACGCCGAATCTCGTCTGCTAAATACAAGATATAACTAGTTTTGTGTGCAACATATTGAGTTTTAACTTATACTTTTTATATGTGTTTGTGTTGTTATTTATCTATTAATATTTGGATAGTTAGCTTATTGTTGTTTATATTGTTGTTTAGATTTGCTACATTAGAGCTGATGTCGAGTGATCCGGAAGGTAGTGGTCAGCCGGATTTCCGTACTCAATAGGATAGGGTTGAGTCTTCACCTTATTGTTGATCTTTTTTTTTATGTTGTTCTTAGAAACTTTGATTCTAAGATATTGTTGTTGGTTGTTGGTTTTTTGGTCACATTCATGACATTTAAAACTTGTTTCTATGATATTCGGTTTTCCTTATATGTGCCTTGTTGTAAGATCTAGTTAAGTTGTTGTCAAACTAGGGTCGGGGTCCATTGCGAGGTCATAACCATTAATTCCCCGAGTTTTGAGAATTCGGGGTGTTACAGTTCTAATTTGTGTACTTTTTCTAGTTGATATGCTGAAAACGAGGCCTTTTTCTCTAAATGATTAAAGGGTTTTCCTTGTACTTGATAAAATTTCCTAAAGAACACACTCAAATTGGTTAGCACAATATTTGTTTGTTTGTAGCACGGTGTATATTTGATAGTAACCTACAATATTCATATATCATGATATTCATATATGTAATTTTACTTTAATTCATTATAGTGGTGATTCTTGTTTTCTTAGATCTCTCTCCTCCTTTTTCCATCACAAATTAAAGATCATTGATTTGTGTACCCTTTTTATATTTTACAAACAAAACCTTCAAAACAGATTTTTCTCTCCCTTTTCTTTCTCTTCCCCCTTCACTAAGCATAATTGTCTATTAGTTACATCCAAATCAGACGCAACCCTTGTGATTTGACACTTTATAAACTGCAATTGACTTCGTCATACTTGCATGTAAGTTTTAGGACCATCAACTATCTCGGGAAATCATATCTAGTATGATTAGAAAGCTAAGCGCGTGAATTAATTTTTTTACTATCTTTGTAAAGCATATATTAGAATATATCTTATCTTGAGATACTATATCTCATATTAGGATCTTAAGTTTAGTCCTCTTTATATACCTGGGGGTTTCGTTATAGATCAGCTAACTCTTTCGGAAGTAATATTTCGGATAACACACAAAACTTAGTGAAGAAGAAGAGAATATAGGAATCTTAGGAGTACTAGGATTGAGGAGTGTATAATCCGGCTAAACAATCAAAAAATTTGTGTGAAGAGTTGAAATCCTTTTTAGTGGAGATACTAGAGAGGAAATGAGTTTTATCCCGATTTACTAGTTTGTCAATTAGGATTTCCACTCAAAATCGAGGTGTCTTAATACCTCTATCGCTTTTAAGTTATATTATGAGTTGTTCATACATATATTGTTATATTCCGTTGCCTTTGGAACTCACTTAGTTCCTAGTACTAACGATCAACAATCCAACAACTGGTATCAAAGTTGGTTGCCCTATATTGTATTAAGACACTTGTAGGTTTGATGTTAGTTTTTCAAGATACAAGGTGTCATAAGGATATTTGTGGAAAACTTCAGTTATCAAAAGAAGAGAATGTGATAATTAGGTCAAGAAAATGGAAAAACATGTCATATCTATTTGCGGGTAATGTTTGCAAATCATAACTATCGGCGATGTTGATGTGAACGACAAAGAAGGAAAATTCAAGGTGATCAAGGACTAGGGTGATGAAGATTACAAGATCGTGGAGAATAACGACAAGGATCACAAACTTCTCACGACTTCCCCTGGTCATGGAGATCAAAGGAATGGCAAGGCATATTGACGAGCATCAAATGTAACATCATATAGCCTTTAGAATCATGAATTGCATATATATTTTGCGCTTTCATACATCACTATTTGTATAGAAAGATTTCACTTTCCATATTTTGGTATCTACCTTGGACTTTTTGTGTTCCAATCATTTCCAACATCAATTGTGCCACAAATATGTTCCTCCTTGAAGTCAGAGTCCTGAAGACCATCAACAATGACTGAGGAACTACAATACAAAGTCTCCCAAAGAAGCCCGAAGACGATCCAAGATTAGAGCATCATTGCAAGCCACACATATTATGAGACGGATTTCAAGCCGTCTTTATGTCGTCTAGTGCCGAGATTCACCCTACAAATGGATATATCAGTCCAGTCCATGCCCAGACGAGATGTTAGACGACATGCAACCAGTACAACCCTAGAGCCTCAAAGTGATCTCCATGCGGCTAAATTTCTCTTTCATGCTCATTATTGAATTCCTAAAGTCGCCGATGGAGCCTGTGAGTGCTTGATGTCCATTGACAAGCCTCTCTAATATCTTGATATACGTAGTAATTGCGGGAGCAGCTTGTCCCATAGCGGGAGCGTGATCAAGGATGGGATCTTTGGGCGGGTAATTTCTTCTAGCGAATTGGGGAAAGTTCCTTTGAGAAAAATGAGTTCTTGTGTAAACACAATCCCTTTGATATTCCCTTTGGTTTCCTAGATAATTGATTTGTTTCAATGCCTCGTAGTATTTCTTGTGTTCATTGAAGTTGAAACAATCCTCTATCTCATGTCCTACATCTTTGCAAATTTGACAGTTATATCCACAATAGCAATTCAGGAAGTGGTGTTACAATCAACAAGTTTCATCAAGGCTTGAACATTCTTAGATAGCTTGTCAATTTGGGTATCATCCTTGATATTGTAGACGCCTCGTGTCTTGGTGTGAGTCTTGACGTACTTCTCTGTATGTTCAACAGAATTTGCAAGGTAGTCCCAAGCTTTATCTTCATTCATTCTTGTGAATCCGTGGAAATTGGAAATATTTAGTAGATTCCTTGTGGTGTCATTCAATCCATTATAAAAATACTTGAGAAGTGCTCCTTTCTCGAACCTATGGTGAGGCATGAATGCAGCAATTCGTTGAACCTTTCCGATGTAGCGTGAATGCTTTTTCCACCTTCCATATCAAAATATGTTATCTTCTACCGGACCTCAATAGTCTTCTGGAGAGGAAAATATTTGCTTTGGAAAGCAGTTGTCAACCCTTCCCATGTTGCGGAAGTACGAGGGGATGGTTTTACGACCAATTAGTAGTCTTTTCTATTGAAGAAAATAATAAAAGCCCGCGTTCTCAAAACATTGGGGGTAATGTTATCATATTTAAACTATTCATAATGTTTTCAAAATTCTGCAAATGTTGATGCGGGTTCTCGTATAGCACTTTTGAGAATTGATCGTTTTGGATCAATCTTATGGTGTCCATGTGGAGGTTGAAGTCTCTTCCTCCAAGTGTTGGCAGAACAAAAAGCATGGTTGGACACCCTTTGTCTAGGATTCATCCTACCGTCCAACGTTTGAGGGTGACGAGTCCTTTCAACAACAAGTGCAACATTTAGCCTAGCGATCTCAACTTGCAGATCAGTAGCAAGTAGTTGATTTCCTTGATCCTCCATTATTATAGTAGTCTTGTTAGATTTTTTTTTTTTCGGATGGTGCGTTCAATCTCATTGTCTAAAGGGACAAGTTTGCTTGAATCATCGGTCCTGCATATTCAACAATCTAACATATAAGGATCAAAAACAAAATTAAAAAAAATCAACAAGCAAATCAACTTAAAATAACCAAGATTTAATGTCCACCAATTCTATTTACAATCATCAAAAACGGCGCCAAAAACTTGAACGTGGAAGTTTTACCAAAGGACAAACAACTTCCCCACAACCATGCTTTCCATCTGATACCCTCTGGCCCAACTCGTTAAAAATAATTTTTTTAAAAAAAAATTAAATGAAAAACGGGTACCTGTTGGCCCGGCTCGTCCGGTCGGACGGGCACGACAATCATTTTATACCCGATAGTCATGCTCGGTCCAACCCGGGTCCGGATAAACGGGCTTAACTAGTTCTTTGTAAAAGCCCAAACCCGGTCCGGCCGGGATATGAACAGGTCTATATGTAACCATCTAATAGCCTTGGGCATAGACAAACCAAAATCGTGCTTTCCAACTCATATAACTCTCAATCTAGCGGCTCGACGAGTATAGAAAAACCCATTAAAAATAACTTTGAAATCCAAAAAAGACCAAGAAAAACCTTCGTTTGTGACCCTTCGGTTTAAAAAGGTTCAAGGATCAGAACTTTCTACGATGATTATAAATCCTTGAAGCTTTGATATACTAGTACTCTCAAAACCAACTTTTTTTCAATAAATCCAATAAAACAAACTTCATTTTTTGCCATTCACTTGTTTTATCTAAATCAATTAAAAATCACACTTCTTTCGAGGGTAATTAAAAGGTAGGAATAAAAACGCTTTGAAACGAAGTAATATCAAAATCTCAATTCATAAAGATATATGCAATTATGCAAATAATATATATTACCATTATAGAGATCATCCGATCCTTAGATCAGGTGGAAGGTTAGTCAATCATGATTGAATATAAAGGAAGATAATATATATAATAAAGAAAGATAAAACTTATAAGCGTTTGGTTGCAGCTGGGCAAACTTTCAAAGAAAACTAACAACTATCTCGACGGCTAGAATAAGAAGGAATTAGAAGACTTATGAATTCAGGAGGAATCAGTGTATTTAGCCCTAAGGTTGAGGTATGCTTATGTAAGGGAGAAATCGGAGTCCATGGTTTACACAGAATCTTAACTTCCCAAAGATAAAATCGGGATTTTGAAAACCCTATGTTGCGGCGTCGAGACAACCAGCCATATAGTGGTCATACAGCCACCCGACGGCCGTCACATGGCCGTATGACTGCCATCTCACTCTTCTCTTAGGTTGGCCTTTGACATGGGTTGTGACATCGATCCATAGATCTAAACGGACAGTCATATGATAGTGTAACAACCACCATATGGCCGTACACAAGCCGTTTGCTAGGCGTTTTGCCTGTCCTGATGCTCTAATCTTGATTCTTCAACTTCGAAGTTAATCTTGCAGACTTCGTGTTGTAGTTCCTTAGTCATATAAGGTCTTCTCTTCAGCTCTGACTTCAGAGAGGATGCATTCTTGACACATTTGATGTCTCAAATGCCTGAAACACATAAAAGTCAATGTAGATACCGAAATACAAAAAGTGAATGATTTTTGTATAAATAGACATATATGAAATGAAAAAGATTATATAATATACATTTAAACAATATATAAAAAAATGTTACATTTGACACTCATACCAAAGACCAATCATACCAAACAAACTCATATTTTATTATTAATTCTCTACACATGATACCGTGGACGATTACGTTGACTCAACGAAATTCAAACTACTAATCAAATTTGACCTCAAATTTTTTTTTTTATTTGATTACATTTTCAGAAACTTAATGTTGAACCCACAAATCGATTTTTAATGCATTATCTATTTATCTGATAGTTGCTACTAAATTCGTATTCCGTGACAATGGATTTGATTTGAACGGGGAATATGTTGGTGATATCATATATTCATTTATTTTTTGCTTAATGGATTTTTTGTATCATCATCTTTACCCTCAAACGTGTTCCTAATTTCAGGTTGTGTATTCATCAATCTTAACAAACCCGATCGAATTCGGGTATGTATACAAAAATCTTAATTCTATGATGAAGAAATGTCATGTTTTTTCTTTCAAACTAGGCATTGGATAAATCACATCGATCTAGCTATTTGGATTATCTCTGGTGCATATTTTGAAGAAATGTATAAAGAGGTAAAATACTAGTATTGTTTCAATAATTTAAAGATACATAACTTATTATGATTCTAAATTGACACTAAACCGACCCCTTATTACAAGATATTATTACATATAGTTATATGTTGTAATGTTTATTTCTAGATATGATTCTTAGGTGCCTACTTTATGGCCTTATCATTATTCTTTGTTCTCCTCGTACTCTTTATCTTCATCATGCTTTTCGACTTCTCCTTGCTCTTTCTTGTCCTCCTCCATTGCCGTCTCATCCTTTTTCTCGGCATTCTCGTCTTTCTTCTCATCCTTCTCGTAATTCTTATCTTCCTTCTCAGCATTCTTATCGGCATACTCGGCCTTATTTTGGTCCTTGGCGTCCATCTCGTTCTTCTCGGCTTCCTTCTCTTCCTTCTGCTCTTCCTTCTCGTCTTTCTTCACCTCCTTCTCGTCCTTCTCAGCTTCTTTCTCGTCTTTTATTGCTAGACCCGCCTCTTTCGCTTTCTCATCCTTTTTCTCATCGTACTTCTCCTTCTTCTCGGCATTCTTCTCTTCATTCTCGTCCTTCTTTAGTTCATTCACATCCTCCTTCTCCTTCTCCACCGCGTTCTCATCCTTCTTCTCTTCCTTCTCGTCCTTCTTCACTCTCATCTCATCCTTTTTCGCTTCCTTCTCATCCTTCTTCACTTCCTTCTCGTCCTTCTTCGCTTCCGTCTCATCCTTCTTCTCCTCCTTCACTTCGTCCTTCTTCTCATTCTCGATCGCCTTTACATCCTTATTCTCATCCTTCTTCTCCGCCAGTTTCTCATCCTTCTTTTGCGTCTCTTTAGCCATTTTATCATCCTTCTCCTTCTGCTTCTGCAATTTCTTCTCCTCCTTCTGCAAGTTCTTCTGCTCCTTCTCCTTCTCCTTCTGCAACTTTTTCTCCTCCTTTTCCTTCTCCTTCTGCAACCTCTTCTCCTCCTTCACCTTCTCCTTCTCCGCTTTCTGCAACTCCTTTTCTTTATCCTTCAACTCCTTCTCCACACCCATCTCCTTCTTCTCCTCTTTCTTCTCCGTTTCATATGGAACAGTACCCCCTGGTACCGCTGAGCTTTCTGGTTCCAATAACTTCCTCGAAGATGCAATGTCGTCGTAAGAAAGTGAAACTCCCAAGATAAGGAAGATCACAATCGAGAACAACACTACAGCACGACCATTTATCTTCAAAAACTCCATTATTTTTTGTTGTTTATTGTTTATTGTTTTTGTGTTATTGTTTTTGTGTTACTAATTGATCGCAGCTCTCCAAATGTATATATAGCTCATTCCTCAAAGCTTTACATGTGGTATTGCGTTAAATTTGGATTTGTTTAACTAAATTCATTCTTGCTAAAAGATTCATTGGTGAGAATATGCACTTTTTAAGTTTCATTCGCCTTCGTTGCCACAAATATTAAATTGAATATTCATTGGTGAGAATCTGCACATTTTAAGGAGATTCGATTTTAGTGATTTAGTGTATACTTTGTCGTGTGTTCGTGTGTTATTCTTATTAATAATAAGACTTCAAATAATCAACTTTATATAATTAAGATAAGAGGAATTTAGGCCACTTAGTATCGATACTTAAGATACCTCGGTTTTTATCACTTCACACATTAAGATACCTCATCTTTGTCACGTGTCTTCTCCAAATTACGCCTCCTTATTATTTTTAATTTTATTATTTTTCTTGTATGAGATTATTTGATATTAATAAATGATGGTAGTTGATAAGAAAAAAGGAGGGAGGTGATCTAAGAAAATATAAGTCTCCACTATAATGAATCAAGATAAGATTGTATATATGAAACTCATGAACATGGATATATGAACATTGTAGGTAATCATCTAAAATTCTCTTTGACATAGACAAACAAAGATTGTATTTTTCAACTCGTGTTGCTCTCAATCTAGTGGTTCGGCATGTATAGAAAAACTCAATAAAAAAAATCCGAAAAAGACCAAGAACAACATTCACTTTTGGCTCTTCATTTAGAAAAGGGTACAATGACCGGAACTTTCTACGATAGTTAGAAATCCTCCACTAGTACAAATCATAAGTCTCTCGGGACCTTTTTTGCACTGTAGGGAGTTTTTGAAGTCCCGTAAAACCTTTGGCCGAGAGCTTTTCCACGGGAATTTTTTTGCAAATCCTGAGAAACAAAATACTCTAGGGAGTTTTGTAAGAAACTTCCGAGAGACATCTCTCGGGACTTTTTTTAAAAACTCCCTAGAGATATCTCTCGGGACCTTTTTTGAAAAACTCCCTACATATATCTCTCAGAATTTCTTTGAAAAACTCCCTAGAGATATCTCTCGGGACTATTTAAAAAACTTTGAATTTGTACCAGTGCTAGAAGCTTTGATAAAACGTTATTCTCAAAACCAAATTCTTTCCAATAGATCCAATAAAACTTCATTTGCTTGTGCCTCTTCAGTTATTTTATCTAAATCAGTTATAAACACCACGTCTTTTCCTGGTTTCTAAATGCTTCATGAGTTTTCCTATACTTGTCAAACCGCCGGATTGAGGGTTACGCGAGTTGGAACCACGGTCTTTGTTTGTCTTTGCCAAAGGCTATTTTAGATGGTTTTTTGCTTTGTTCATATATCAATGTTCATGAGTCTCATATATTCAATATTACTTCAATTCATTATAGTGGGGATTCATGTTTTCTTAGATCGTTTACATCCATATATTTGCCTACAATCATTATTGCTTCAATTTGCCTATTATTGCTTGTCTTCTTCCCTCTTCCACTTTGAATAATTAATCATTAGTATATTCCAACTCAGACGTGATACTTGTGAATTTGATACCCGAATATACTACACCCAAATTTGTATCATTGGGGGGAGGTTGTTGCTAACTATTTGGTTAAATTTCCACGATCAATTGGACATTCATCTGTCTAGCATATACATCTTTCATGCCTCCATGCATGATCACGCTCAAAAGTCTATATAAGTACTTTAGTTGTTGCAATGTCGGGTCATTTTCACCCCTTTCCTGTAGGAATCTTGACTTAGAGTAAACTACAAAGGTGTAGCTCTTTAAAATACCTTGAAACTGTTATTCATGGCTCTTCTAATTCCAAATATAGCCTCAATTATAGGTGTTTTACGGAGAGTGTGCAAAACTAACAACTTAGCTGGAGAGAGTGGGAGTTGGTTTGACTTGGGCATGCGCGTAGTGAGCGTTTTCGAATTGATCTTGATAGGTGTCGGCTTAGTTTCGGGCATGACCTCCAAAATATAAGGATTATCAATCTCACCAATTGAGACTTCCAATGGTTGATTAGTTAAGGTGTTTTGGTCAACCTTAATCGTTTCGTGTTGGACGGTTAGTGACAAACTGATCGATTCTGGAATATTGACATAAATGGTTTCTTTTCCGAGGAGAATTACATCACTAGTAAACCTCCAATATTCTACATTAGCATCACTGTGATGTTGGTATACAATTGAATCTCTACCGACACTCGTTCACTCCATATTGAATATAATCCACCAACATCTCAACTACTATCGACGACAAAAAAAACCCTCAAAATGCAACCTCCAATATTCTCTTGCCCATAAACTTCCATTTCTTCCTTGGTGTCTTAGAATATGCTTTCTTGGCTTCCTTGGTGTGTTATAAACCCTCAAAATGTAATCTTCAATATTGAACATAGTCATTTCCTCTTTGAAGAAAACTTCCAGAACTCCAAACCCTAGCCATCGGAAACACTATTCCGACCACTCCGTAGCCACCGCAAAACCACCTCAATTTCTCTATCCACGCCTTCTTTACCAAACTCGTAGTAATTAGCCAACACCACGAGCCTCATTGATATCCTATTGTACTTTGATGGAGGTATAATCCTTGGGGTGCGATTGTTTTTGTATCGGAAACACTATTCCGATCACAAACAACAATTTTGAGACTTTCTCCTTGAATAACAAGAGCCTATGCAAGTTGAGTAAAAGGCATATATATAGATCATGACATCATATTACAAATCTCCATAAGTAGCATCATTAAGTCACAATTGTTTATTTTAATGTATCGTCGTTAGAAAAAAACATCAGTTTATACCAGTTTTTTATAGGCTCGGATCCCGGTTTAGAGTGGTATTAAATGGAGCACAGTAAACTGATGAATTCATAGATCTTGTTCACATAATATAAGATATAAAATTGTTTGTACAAATTAAAGGATACAAATGTAGAGATTTGTTTACCATATAAGAGCTAAACTTGTTCTCAGTGAGCATGGCAAAGAAAACCCTAAATCAAATCCAAACACAAAATATAGTTATGGCATTTTGGGCTTCACCTTTGTAGGTTCATCGGAAGTACATAAAGAGAGGAGATGGAAGATGAAGAAACCATTTAAAGGTTTTGAGTATTAGATTAAGCAATCAATGCATTTATTTATAGGGATGTTCAAGTGTATACTAATTATAACTTTCCTAGCTTATTTTCGTCTTGCTTTTCGACTTTGGCTTGTTGTTTCTTCTCCGCCTCCATCATATTCTCGTCCTTCTTCTCGACTTTCTCATCCTTCTTTTCGTCCTTCTCATAATTCTTATCTTCCTTCTCGGCATTTTTATCCGCATACTCATCCTTATTTTGATCCATGGCGTCCTTCTTATTCATTTCGGCTTCCTTCTCGTCCTTTTTCACTAACTTCTCGTCTTTTTTCACTTCATTCTGGTCCTTCACGGCTTCCTTCTCGGCCTTCTTCGCCTTATATGCACTTTGCTCTTTCTCATCCTTCTTCTCGTCATACTTCTCCTTCTTCTCGGCATTCGTCTCGGCATTCTCGTCCTTCTTCAGTTCCTTCACGTCCTCCTTCTTCCTCTCCACCTCTTTCACATCCTTGTTTTTTTCCATCTCATCCTTCTTCGCTCTCATCTCGTCCTTCTTCGCTGCCCTCTCTTCCTTCTTTGCTTCCTTCTCGTCCTTCTTCGTCTCCTTCTCGTCCTGCTTCTCCCCCTTCGTCTCGTCTTTCTTCTCATTCTCAATCGCCTTTACATCCTTATACTCGCCCTTCTTCTCCAGCTCTTTATCCATTTCCTCGCCCTTCTTCTCAGTCTCTTTAACCATGTTCTCATCCTTCTCCTTCTCCTTCTCCAACTTATTCTCCTCCTTCTGTAAGTTCTTCTCCCCCTTCTCCTTCTCCTGCTGCAACTTCATCTCCTCCGTCTGCAACTTCTTATCTTCATTCTCCTTCTCCTTTTCCACTTCCGTCACCTCCTTCTCTTTCTCCTCCAGCTGTTGTTCCACACCCTTCTCCTTATTCTCTTCTTTCTTCTCCGTTTCATATGGAACAGTAGCCGCTGAGCTTTCCGCGCCCTTTAGCTTCCTCGAAGTTGCAATGTCGTCATAAGAAAGCGAAACTCCCAAGATAAGGAAGATCACGATCGAGAACAACACTAGGGCACGGCCGTTTATCTTCAAAAACTCCATTATTGTTTGTTGTTTTTGTTTTTGTTTTTGTTTACTAATTGAGCAGCTCTTCCAATGTATATATAGCTCATACCAATAAGCTTTTCATGTGGTATTGCGTCAAATTTGGAGATTTTTAACGAAATTCATTCTTGCTTAAAGATTCATTGGTGAGAATCTGCACTTTTTAAGTTTGATTCAGCCTTCGTTACCACAAATATTAGCCTAAATATAAATGGGTGAGAATCTGCACTTTTTAAGGAGATTCAATTCAAATGATTTTGTGTATACTTTGTCGTGTTATTCTTCTTAATAATGAGCAAACAAGATTAATTTAACTAACGTAGTAAAATAAGTCGACGTTCGTATTCTAAGTAGATAACTCAATTATACTAATAAGAGTTTGTTGGTGTGAGTTAGGGTTTAATTTCACCAACTTAGTAAAATGAGTTATTGTGAATGATCATGTGTTAAATACATTGAAGTTTCAAACGTTGATTGTCGCCATTTTACCAACCGAATAAACGAAATGTAAACGGAATAACTAATTAGAAATCATTATTTCGTATGAAAGTTATTACACTAACCCCCCGTTTGGTTAGAAGTCCAAAAACGGAAACGGAATGAAAATTAATCTAGTCCAATGCTTACCTTATCCATGAATATTTTTTGGAATCATTCCTTGTGATTGCATGTAAAATGGTGTTGTTTCTCCCATTTTGTTTCCCTATAGGGTATCAACAATGAATGATTCCACAAAATTTCATGATAATAGCATACATATGGACTAAATTCGTTTATATTCCGTTCTCGTTTCCGTTTCCGGAGTTACAACCAAATGGGCCCTAAATAAGATACCCAAATAAGGAAAATCTAATTTACGATATCTATTACTAACTACATAAGATACTTTAGTTTTACAGGTTTTGAGTTAATTGTTTGAGTATACTGAAGTCTAACCGGAACACTATATCCGAAACACTGTATCAAAATCTCAATGTTGTATAAAAGTTTAATATACAAATTTATTGTTGAAAATATAATGCTTAAAAAATAAGAGCAATTTTGGTTACTTGGTATCGATATGTTAAGGTACCTCGACTTTTTCCACTTGACACTCTCACATTAAGATACCTCATCTTTGTGACGATCATCTTCAAATTGTGTCACATTGTTATTTCTAATTTTAATTTTTTCTTTATATGAGATTATTGATGTAGGCAGGATGGCATGCTCAAAACCACATATTACCGCAAGTGCATGACCGTATCAATGTGAGTATATGATTATAGCATCAAGGTCAAATCTCAAAGGATAATGTCTATCTCGACTATTTTCTCGAGTTTTACTAGAAATGTTTGAATGTGTAAAATGAACTGAAAAAGGGGTGATGTGGGGTAACAAGTTCAAGTGACAAGAGTAAGTATCAAATCGGAGAAAATATTAGGATTGAGGCTACTCCAGCAAACCATAGCTAGAAGCGTGCTCAAACATGTTGTGTTCAATCAATGAGGAGAGTATTAAGTCACAACTACTAATGTAGCATGGTATAAGTTATGCTTTGTCAAGGCATGCTTTGTCAAGGCATTTGGTCTATGCAATTAGTGAGTATCGCATGGTGTTTGCTATTTACACACTAGTTGATCAAGCTTATCAACAACTTATGACTACATTATACAATGCAAGCATCACTTGGTGTCTGCTATATGTTTGCACCATCTAACATAGCCATAGTTTAAACATTCACTGGACAATTTAGTCATCCAGCCCTAGTCAACATTACTCAAGAAATATAGGCATCACAACATTGCACAATTATCTGTGTATTACTTATCGGTCTCAAATTAGATTATTGATTCATACATCACTCATTCATGCTTGGAAATATACAATGTGTTATGAGAACAATCTAAACTAACTCTAGTCTAGCATCCGGCATTCAAAATAGATCAAAACATTGAGATGAATCATATATGAACTTGAAACCTCCTGTATGCTACTAAACATGCATTTCATTCTCCAACAAATCATAAAAACATCATAGAACACACTAACTTAGCATGATTTGGGATTTCCACCACAAATCCTAGCAAGAGGTCTACTCACACATGGTCAAAAATCTCCACATGGTAACGGCTAAAAAATGACATGGTAATAAAGTAAAGTTCAAATAAGGAATGTAGAAAAAAGAGTCGGATCATTCGAACTTGTCAATCCAAAGTTATGACAAAAAAAAATGGAAATAGGATCTAGGATGAGAAAATAGCAAGAACACCCAACAATTTTGATATTCTTAAATCCAAATTTTGTCATAGCTTTATTCCAAAAGTTGTTTCTACTACTCACTAACTGAGACATAATTGTTTGAGATAGGATGTGAGTTGGTATTTATTGCACTTAGTCAAGGGCTTTATTTATAAGGCTAAAATGACTTGCGACGCAAAAAAAGCCCTTTTGCGACGGCACAACTTTTTGCGACGGCGTTGCATAGTTCATCGTAAAAGGAATTTACGACGGTAAGTTACCGCTGCTAAATGACTTGCGACGGCTTGGCGACGGTGGGCAACTAAGGAAAAGAAGAAAAATTTACAATATAGACCATAAGGTCCATAACAAACCTGAATAACTCAAACTCCTTGATAGCGCCCACTTTATTTCATATCACCAACTAGACGAGGAAATTGGTTTTCCCTCTTAAGCAACTTCGAAATCGGAAACTCGCAGAAATTCAAAACCAGATTCATACCTTGTTGTGCCTGCCTTTTGTGAACCCGCATGAGTATGCTCGAGCTCTTCGCAGGGTTACCTTGATTTTGAACTTCGCACAGGATCGTGATGAACAACTCTTCAGATCGTCAAACCCTAGCCTTCGTAGGTTTGTTTTTAGGGCTAGATGACTCGAGAGCGCGCTTTTAATTCGCAAGTTTGTAGGCTTGTTTTTCCCTTATATAAATTATATTTTACAAGTTATTTTAGGGATAAAACAATCCGCTAAATTGGTAAAAAGGTTCTTTCTTGCGACAGTTGATAATTCCCGACGCCAAAGTTAGTATGTTTGCTACGGCAAATCATACCCGACGCCAAAGGTAAGTTTTTTTGTGACGTACACCGTTGCAAGCATATATTCTATTGGTGATTGTATGGACATTGTCGCCGCAAACCTAACGGAAGTTGTACACGCCGTCGTTGTGCCATTGCAAAAAACCCTACCAATGGCGACGGTAGAGTTTGTAGTCGCAAAATCCCTCGCAAAAGTTTTTTTTTTTGTAGTGTCCCCCTTCAAGAAGCTTCTTCTTTAACTAGCATGGAGTTAGTTACAAAAGTGATCCACGCTAGGTAGGATACCTAGAGTGCTTAATTTGTCTTAGGTTGAGTGGGTTATCAACCCAAGGTCAAGTGCTTCCACCGCCATAGTACTCTTAGCTCAGTTGCGGATTTGCCTTTATTTGGGTTTCTTAGGCTTCCTACCTTGAGTGATGTCATTCCACTCGAGATATGTGTACTTCTTGTGCACTTAGGTCGAGTGGATTGGAACACTGAGGTCGGTCTCGATGCTCCCTCCAGCTAGATTGACACATTTTCTTCTTAGGTTGAGTGATCTAGTCTTCTTATGTCGAGTGAATTTTTTTTCTTACTCCGGGCTTTATGATTTCACTCGACCTTAGTTGGCAGAGCAGTTTGGAAAAGATATGATTCATCGTTTATCATCTTATAGTGATTGATGTTATGATGACATGGTTTGAGTTGTATGTTTTTTTTCTAGATGAGGGAATCTATTGTTTTGCACATAGCATGGTGTATTTCATGGTCTTACTCAAGGACGATCAAGGTTTAGGCATGGGGTTTTTTTATGAGTTCCAAATGTAATATCATATAGCCCTTTAGAATATATCATGCATTTCATACATCATTTGCTCTCTTATACTTCACTTTTAGTGTAGAAAGCTTTCTCTTTCCATATTTCGGTATCTACTTTAGCTATTTTGTGTTTCAGCCATTTATAGCATCAATTGGACGGAATGTCCATTCCTCCTTGAAGTCAAAGACACACAGTAATATCATACATGATTGAAGAATGAAGAGCCAAGTGATACAAAGTCCCCTAAGGAAGCCCAAAATGCAAGATCAAATATCGCAACACTGATTGAAGCGGGATCGCAAGCCAAACGACATCCCATACGGCTTGGCATGCCGTCTCATGTTCGTCTCGAGTACAACTTCCACATAGTACAACCCAACATTGATCTTGTCCAGGTCATGGCCCAAACCACTTGGGAAACGAGGAGCCGGACAACATTCATACCGTCTCACATGACATTCTCATGCTGTCTATATACCGTTTGGACTGCTTTGTTGATCCGAGATCACACCTTGCAATCTTTTATTTGGAAGGATATAATTTTGTAACCTTGGAGACTCTCATTTCAACCCTATATAAACATGTATCTGCCCTAGGTTTAGGTATCTCGTTCTGTGTTGAATATCCTCGTCATCTCATAGCCATCATTTAGTCTTAGAGTAGATTTCAATTTCCCCTTGAAGGTTCACCTCGTTGTGCTTGAACCGAACATTGTGAGTTTGTTTATGCAGTTTTTTTATTCAATAAATATTATTTTACATTCAATCATGTCCGGCTGATCTATCTTTTGGTCTAAAGATTGGATGATCTTTATAATGGTTTGATTTGTTATTGCATAGATGAATTATTGAATGGAGAATGTGAATTTGCTTCTTTTGAAAGTACTTCGTTTTCATCTTTTGTTTACCTTCAAAAAGCGGCATATTGAGGTTGATTGTCATTTCGTTCGTAATCTTTTGTTGAATGGTTCGATTTCCACACAACACATTCGGACATATTCACGACCGGCGGATTTATTGATCAAGGCACTTGCCAGAGCTCAATTTACACGGTTGCTTGACAAGTTGGGCATTTGTGATCTGCATGCTCCAACTTGAGGGGGAGTATTAGAGGAGATAAGATATATTTATGGAAGATAAGATATATTTATGCATTTATCTTGGATAACTAATTTATTTTCCTGTTTGTATAAATATTGATTATGTTAATAAGAATAGCAAGCTTTTGCGTTCATAATTTTCACAAAAAGTGGGTGTGATAGTTGAGTAAAAGGTGAAATAGGTCATGACATCAGACTACAAAACTCCATATGTCGCATACCAATTATTTTAAAAACACAACTATGCGGTTTTATTTTATAAAATAAAAAGAATCGGATATCGGTATCCGAAAAAGTAGAATACCGGGTATTTAAAACACCGGTGTACGACTTATTTGATTTTAAAAAAGAAACAACTATTCAGTAATAATCGGAATATCTCGTACGTTTTTCTCGTATCAATCTGGAGATTACAATGGTTCCGCAATAGTGTCAGTCTAAACAAACTTGAACAAGCATATTAGTATCAAAGAAAATGAAGTTTCATAGCAAGTCTTCCCTCTTTTCTGTCAAAATCAAGTAAAGTTAAATTAAAAACTAATAGCCATGCTTCTTAGGCTTAACTTTACTAGTTGAACATGTGCATAGGTTGTGGACTTTCGATTCTAAATTTGTGATCACTAAATTTTGACCAATAATACATCATACTTGAATTCAAAGAAGCTAGATCTTGTTCACGATATATAAAATATAAATTGTTTGTACAAATCTGGCTTAATCACTCAACTGGATGTTCTAATTATCTTCTCAACATCAAATCATACATATGTCCAGTTTTAGAAGAAAAATATTACAAGTGTATCCCGATTATATCTACAATGAACTGAAGAGATAGTCCGACATTGTGTATTTAACAACCCTCTAATTTAGTCATTTTGTATTTAGTTGGTCTTTAAAATGAAATGATTGAGGTCTTTTAATTTGAGCATGAATCAATGTCAGACGTTTTCATTTAGTGTCGTTTTCCTTAACCATTTGTTACTGTATCCATCCTTTCGATGATAAAAGTTGAAATTTTTTAAATACACGTCTTGTTAATTTATCTCGTTTAGAATGTGAAGAGGTCAATTCTACATAAAAAAAATCTACGATGTTGATGATGATAATGAGTCATATGACTATATGATTTAACTCATGGGTCAAGGAAATTTAGAGTTTTTCTATGCAAGATGTAAGAGTTGCGAATAAAAAAATTTTTTATTTATTTGTGCTTCAAGAAGTTAACTACAAGATGTAAAAAAAATGCATGATTAATACTTTTAAAATTCTACAAGATGCAAGAGTTGTGTATTGTTTCCTTCCTAACATGATAAATATGATACTTAAATATTGTTATTGTCAATTAAGATTGTAAATCATTGTGGTATTTTATTCTTCTTCTTTCTTCTTCTAATACTTCTTAGCTTCGACTTGCTTTTCGACTTTGCCTTGTTGTTTCTTCTCCTCCTCCATCGTTTTCTCATCCTTCTTCTCAACCTTCTCATCCTTCTTCTCATCCTTCGCATCCTTCTTATCTTCCTTCACGGCATTTTTATCTGCATACTCATCCTTAATATGATCCTTAGCGTCCTTCTTGCTCATTTCGGCTTCCTTCTCGTCCTTTTTCACTTCCTTCTCGTCCTTTTTCACTTCATTATCATCCTTCTCGGCTTCCTTCTCGGCCTTCTTCGCCTTACCAACCTCTTGCTCTTTCTCATCCTTCTTCTCGTCATACTTCTCCTTCTTCTTCGCCTTTGTCTCATCATTCTCGTCCTTCTTCAATTCCTTCTCATTCTCCTTATGCATCTCCACCTCTTTCACGTCCTTGTTTTTTTCCTTCTCGTCCTTCTTCACTCTCATCTCGTCCTTCATCGCTTCCTTCTCGTCCTTCTTCACTTCCTTCTCGTCTTTCTTCGTCTCCTTCTCATCCTGCTTCTCCCCCTTCGTTTCGTCCTTCTTCTCATTCTCAATCGCCGTTACATCCTTATACTCGCCCTTCTTCTCCACCTCTTTAGCCATTTCCTCACCCTTCTTCTCTATCTCTTTAACCATTTCCTCACCCTTCTCCTTCTGCTTCTCCAACTTATTCTCCTCCTTCTGCAAGTCCTTCTCCTCCTTCTGCTTCTCCTGCTGCAACTTCACCTCCTCCGTCTGCAACTTCTTATCTTCAGTCTCCTTCTCCTTTTCCACATTCGTCAACTCCTCCTCTTTCTCCTTCAATTGTTGCTCCACACCCTTCTCCTTATTCTCTTCTTTCTTCTCCGTTTCATATGGAACAGTAGCCGCTGAGCTTTCCGCGCCCTTTAGCTTCCTCGAAGTTGCAATGTCGTCGTAAGAAAGCGAGACTCCCAAAATAAGGAAGATCACAATCGAGAACAGCACTAGGGCACGGCCATTTATCTTCAAAAACTCCATTATTGTTTGTTGTTTGTTCTTTTTGTTTTTGTTTTACTAATTGATAAGCTCTTCATATGTATATATAGCTCATACCAATAAGCTTTTCATGTGGTATTGCGTCAAATTTGGAGATTTTTAACCAAATTCATTCTTGCTTAAAGATTCATTGGTGAGAATCTGCACTTTTTAAGTTTGATTCAGCCTTCATTGTTACAAATATTAGCTTAAATATTCATTGGTGAGAATCTGCACAATTTAAGGAGATTCGTTTTAATGATTTTGTGTATACTTTGTCGTGTGTTATTCTTATTAATAATGACCAAACAAGATTAATTTCACTAAGTAGTATACTAACTTAGGAAAAATGAGAAATTCCACCAAAAAGAAAAACTTAGGAAAAATGAGTTATTGATGAATTGATCTTGAGTTAAATACAGTGAAGTTGTAAATTTTGATTGATTAGTATGAAAATCTTCACATGTTTGTCGTACCAACCGAATCAATTTTATTTGGTCAAATTTACTAGTTATTTTACAAATATTGATCAATTAAGTAGGTTTATAGCATTAACATATTTAGTAGACGTACCTCTAATAGAGTAATAGTGATAAATCAATTAAAGTGTAAAAATTAGAGGGGTCTACAAAAAAAATGGGCATAAATAAGAGTCTACCTCACCAAATTCTTTCATTTTTATTTATTAAGATAAAAATTCGAAAGATTGTATTACACAATATCTATTATTTGATTTAATATACACTATTAGAATCAAATACCGAAAATGTAATATGATTACACAAAATATTTGAATTTTTGCAAACTTGAGGTGATTGTTTGACCATAAAGATTATCGAAGTCTATTAAACGAAATGTAAACCAGAATCCCTAATCCGAAACTACTATATTATTAAAGTTAACGCACGAAATGTAATACTCAAATATACTATACCCGAAAATAAAACGGGAAATCTAATTCATGGTAACTATTACTAGGGCTGGGTAAAATGAGCCAAACGAAACCGAACCGAGGCTTACCAACCGAACCAATTAAATTGGTTACCAACACGTTGGTTACCAATTTAATTGGTACGGTACTACCGAACTAACTACAAAGAGTTGGTTGGTTGGTGGTAACAATATCCGTGTACCACGGGATTACCGTACCAACCGAGTTTTGTTTTCAAAAAAAATAATATATACATGATAATCTTAATATAATACTTCATATATAATTATATATGCAATTATTTTTGTATTAATTTTAGCTTGTTACCGTCATAGCATCTGTACTATAACAACATTTGTTTTTGTTGTTTTAGTTGTAGTCAACATACTAAACTTAAACTTTAGCTTGTTACCGTAACAACATCGTTATGTATTAATTTTTTTTACTGTTACAACTCATGTTTTATCATCTAATCTTCTTTCTCTTGATAGAGAATGCTTTCAATCAAGGCTATGAGGCATAAGGGAATGCAACAAGCTCTAGCTTGATTCAAATATGAAATCTTGTGAAGCACAAGTCGAGATTGGGATATTGAAATCCCTAGCCTATAACTTGGGATGATGATTGCATATTTAATTATTTGTGTTTGGTTTGTAATGAAGTATGAAGTTCTATGAAACAAGCTCTAACTTGGGATATTGAACTCCCTAACCTATAACTCGAATTTGCTGTTTGTTGAATTGATGAAGTTCTTGCCTTATTTAAATTTAATTTTAGCAAACATATAAGTTGGTAAAATGTCATTACCAACCGAACCAACTGAAAAAGTTGGTCTACCGAAAAGTTGGTAAATGGATTTAGGTGGTTGGTAATGGTACAAGATTTTTCATTACCAATTATAATTGGTTGGTAGGTCGTAAGGGTAAAAATAAGTTGGTAATGTACCCAACCCAACCGTAACTATTACTAACTATATATATAGGAATTAGTATATATATATTGACATTTGATACATGTAATTTAATACCGAAGATGTAATATTGTTACATAAGATGCTCTAGTTTTGCAAGTTTTTGAGTTAATTGGAATTTGTATCAAAATTCTCAATGTTGTATTAAAGTCTAACATACAAAATTTATTGATAAAAATATAATACTTCAAATAATCCACTATATAATATTAAAATAAAAGGAATTTAGATCACTCGGTACCGATACGTTAAGAGCATCTTCATTCCAGAGATTCTTAAGAAATCTCTTATTTGATTTTTCTTTTTTTTTAATTCACAAAATGATTGAAGAACCTCTCACTCCCATCCCATAATTCATCAAGATTTCTTTAACGTAAAATTATATCCAACAACCTGTTATATCTCTACATTTGGGCAAAACAAAAAAAACAAATTAAAATTTTCCTTGATTTGTGTGAGGTGGGCAAGAACTTGTCAGGATGGGTAGAAACTTCTCTTCACTAATTGCATAGATTCTTTTTCCTAATTTGACATTTATTTTTATTTTTAATTTTTTAATTGTTAAAGAAACCAAGAAGTTCTGAGATGAAGATGCTCTAAGACACCTCGATTTTTACCACTTCACATTCTCAAATTAAGATACCTCGTATTATCATGTGTTATCTCTAAATTGTGTCACCTTATTATTTCTATTTTTTTATATAAGATTATTTAATTTTAATAAAGATATAATATGTATAACATTCTAATATTAAAAAAGCATGTTATATAACTGAAATCAATATATTACGCTTAGTAATATGTGTATTATTCAAGAGGAGACAATAAAAATAGTATAACATTTTATGAATTTATATTCAAAAAAATTATTTATTGAAAAGATACATATTAAGTTCTACCAATATTAATATACTAACGAAAACTAATACTAATATATGTGAAATACAATAACCGGAAATATAATATGTGGTGTGTAATACTATATATAGAGAGGGGGTAGGGTTGTCATACGGTCCGGACCGGACCGAATATTTCCGGTCCGGCCCAGATCGGTGGACCGTAAATTAAGAAAACCTTGGACCGTAGACCGGACCGGGACCGGACCTTCCGGGTTGGACCGGTTTGTACATAAATTGTGCAATTTTGAATATTGTGGACCGGACCGGACCGGTTTGTACCTAATATGTGCAATTTTGGTGAGGTTTTTCAGTCCAAAACCGGACCGAAATGGACCGGATCGGACCGAACTGGACCGGACCGGAAATTCGTAGTTTACAGTCCAACCCGGGATACGGTTTTATACGGTCCAAAAACCGGACCGGACCGTAACCCGAATTTTCAAAAAAACCTTAACCGTAAATTCCGATCCGATTCGATTTTGCACAGCCCTAGGGGGTATGGTAGGATGAAGACGGGGAATAGTTTTCGGGAGAGAGAAAAGTAGTCAGAGAGGGAAAGTGGTAGGACGAAGATGGAAAATAGTGTTTTGGTTTCATCTTTAAAAAGGAGATAAATAGTAAAATAAAATAATTAATTTCTCATATAATTTATTCAAATGCAATCGATTTCATTATCCTTTAATTTATGATAAAACTCAATCTCAAATATGTTCTTAGTCTCAAACACAACTTTTCTTCAACACGGTCAACTGAAACTAAACAATCCGACAAAATTTTTTGCTATAATTCAAAGTTTATGGACAATGAGAATTTCCATCAAAAGTGGTCTTTCTTGCTTGATGCACCAATAAAATTTTGTGGCTATAGGGTTTCTTACGCAAAGAATGTATATTTTTTTGACTTTCTTCATCCTCTATCTTCTATTTTCGCCGAAGGTTCAAAGCCTAAAACAAATTAAGTTCTCCAATGATCAAAAAGTACAACATCAGTGGAAACAAATTTTGCGGTTACTAATTTGTTTTCCAAACCTCTTTTAACAATTCCCTACTTACAAATCGTTTATCTTTTAACATCAAATTTTACACGTTCATATATCATGATACCCGTTTTCAGCAATTTCATCTTCCGAGCTTTAAGCGTTTGTCAAGAAGGCGGTGTGTATTTGTGATCGATTCCTAATGACTTTTTTGCAGTCCAAATATGAGGTGTCCATAGTTGTTCTTCATGTTTCCTAACTGTGTAAGATGAACGTTTATGCTCGTTGTCTCCTATTGGCTGGATCAACCTGCTTTCCCTTGAAGAAGATTTTTTTGCTTATGGGTTCCTTTAATGTATTTTTGTGTATTTATTTTCTCTTTTGTTGTGTGACCCTTTATGACGGATAGTCTATATGCCGATCTTTTCGGTCTTTATATTCAATAGGTGGTGCGTCGTTTATTGGTTCGAACATATTCCCGTTTTTTTTTTTAAAAAAAAAAGAAATTTTGGATTATACCCCTATGGTTTGGGGCATTCCGGATTTTGTCCAAGGATTTTTTTAGTTTGGATGGTGCCTTTATTTTTAATATTTATCGAAAAATGCTTAATTTTATTTAAATTGCAAAGGTGTCAACCTAAAATAATTTTTGTAAAAAGAATTATGTGTATAATGTGTATCCTTTTTTAATTAATTTTTAAAAAAAAAAGTTTTTCTCAGGTAAAACTAGAATGAGGGGGAACACTGAAACAGGCTTCCCATTTCCAGGTTAAACCCTAACCTAAAACCCCAGCTTCTCAGTTCACACCACCAGGCACCAGCAGCTATGGTTCCTCAATCGCTCAACGTAATCAAATCCATCTCCACCGGGCGTCTCTTCGCCGCCGGATCTTCTCTACTCCGTTCCTTCTGCACCGCCACTGCTGTCCAGAATGAGTCAGCGTCATCGGCGGTAGACGATGCTTCTCCAACCGGAACATCGACCAAAAAATCGGAGTCCAAAAGAACGATGTGGCAACTCTATAGGCGACTATCGGCCATCGGAGCCACTAGAGGTAGCGTAACCAACGTATTAGATGAATACATCAGAGAAGGTCGCGTTGCTGGTAAGAACGACCTTCTCGATTGTGTAAAGGAACTCCGCAGGTACAAACGCCACCACCACTGTCTAGAGGTAAATCTTCGATTCAGTCCTTTGAGAAATTTTCGTCAGATTCTGTTCAATTTGGCTTTTCAATTGAGGTGTGTCTCGTTGATGTAAATATAATGTAGGTGTTTGAATGGATGGACAAGATTAAGTACAACTACTCACACAAAGACCACGCATTACGACTGGATATAATCTGTAAAACGAAGGGGATTGACGAGGCTGAGAAGTTCTTTGAGAGCCTCGATTCCGAGGAGAAGAATCTGTACACTTATGGAGCTCTTCTAAACTGCTACTGTACTCAGAAATTGACAGATAAAGCAGCTGAGCTCTTTAAAAAAATGGAGGAGCTGAACTATGTATCGAGCTTGACCTTCAACAACCTCATGACTCTGGCTCTAACAACTGAAGAGCCAGAGAAAGTACCTACCCTCTTTGAAGAGATGAAAAAAAGAAACCTTCCAATGAGTTCATATGCTTATGGCCTCGTGTTACAAAGTTATCAGCAATTGAATGACATGGAAGCTGTAGAAAGAACTCTACAAGAGATTGAGAATGAAGGTGAAGCATGTCATTGGAGCATTTACAGTAATCTTGCTGCGGTTTACATTAGGGCTGGTGATTCCGGAAAGGCTGAGATGGCTCTGAAGAAGCTTGAGGAATCATTAAAAAAGTTACCGGTTCGTGACCCTTTACCTTACCATTATTTGATTAGCTTCAACGCAGGCTTGGGGAACTTAGCTGAAGTTAATAGGATATGGGAGTCTTTGAAATCTGATTTTAGAACCACTAGCAATACAAGCTATATGATTATGGTCCAAGCCCTGCTGAAGTTAAACGTACTAGATGAATTGGTAAAGTGCTTTAAAGAATGGAAATCTGGATACAAGTATTATGATTCAAGGATAGCGAGTGTTGTGATAGCCGGTTACTTGAGGCAAAACGAGATGAAGGAGGCTGAAAAAGTGTTTGAAGATACAGTTGAGAGAACTAAAAGACCATTTTTCAGAGGTCGGGAGATGTTCATAGCTCATTACTTGGATAATGGCGAGTTTAACTTAGCACTTGAGCATTTTGACGCGGCTGCAAATGAAATCACCGAGAATGAGAAATGGAAACCTCCAGTGGAAAGGATTCTTGCCTTCTACCAGTATTTCAAAAAACAGAAAGACGTTGATGGTGCAGAGAAGTTTTCTGAATTGCTGAGGAAGTTGAAGTGTCTCAATTCGAAGTCCTACTTGTGGTTGCTTAGGACTTACTTGGATGCCGAGAAAACTGCACCTGACATGCGCCAAAGGATGATTGAAGATGGGTTTGAGATTACGAGTGCAGATGAGGAACTTCTTGAGAAGGTAAGTCCTCAATAAGTTGGCCCCATAAGATTCAAAACTTTATTTGTGATATTGTAGCTTTTCTGTTTATTTGATAGTTCACTAGAATTCAGTCTGGGCTTGCTGAAATCTTGCTTACAAGTGCGCTGTTTTTGTACTTGGAAATGCTCTAAAATATTGAAGCCTGTTTTGTTTGTTCCTCAAAAAGTATCAAGAGGAAAGTAGTGGTCATTATTATTTCTTAAATTTAATATGTTTTTATTTTTTGAAATAAAAAATATTTTCTTTATAATCTAAATAACTTGGCCTATTTTAACGAATCCATTGTTATCATCAAAAATCTTTACTAAAGCTGGAGTGATCTACATTAGGTATCAATCAAGGAGTGATTTACATTAGGTATCCTCGCCACATCTTCGCCTTCAGAGATGTCAGTGCATCATAGGTGAATAATGATAAAAATAAGAAAAGTAATTTGAATTACGAAATTTATGTAAATATGTGATTAAAAACAATACATAACATTATAAATTAATTTAAAATCACAACATCCTACTTAGAAAGTAATTATTCCATGAAAAATATCAAACAGTTATCTTAGAAGTGTCTGTTGGTGCCACGAAGACCCAAAAATTGTTTGCTAGTCTTCAGGTTCTATGTATACTTAATATACCTAGGAATATGGTAGGGCATAGATCCTCCAAGCAGATGGTTTCCTATCATGAATGCAAGATGTGTATCTACTTGGCCAAACATAACCGACCATATAGGCACTGTCCCCTGTTTCCATTCAGCAAACGTATTTGCATCAAATTATTGAGCGCAAAAAGAGCCGATTGCATGTGACTCTCTCGATTAGCTCCGGTTTGACTCTTATGTTACAGACCCTACGAGGGGTCAAATAAGCCATACGACTAGAGACGTGTATCATCCTCGATGTTTGCAGCAAGCGTATGCAAATCAACTACATTCATGCACGAGACACCGTATGAGTTCTCAAGGGCGTCGAGAGAACGCAAGATCCCCACGCCAACAAATGTGATTTCAGGGAGCCGAAGGAACTTGCACAGTGCAGGTGGGAGGGATTTGCGGCATCCCAGAGTGCATAGCAGTTGTGATTTGTGAACTTTATTCCGTCAATGGCAACACCATCTCTCATTTGGATTAAGCCCAAGCCAACGACGCATTTTACAGTTTTTTCGTTCTCACGTATGATGCTCAAGTACAGTTTCTTAAGGCCCAAGTGCAGCTCTTCATGGATTTTGACTATTTTGGACTTGATTGAGAAATCTGTAGACATTGTTGGAAAGAGATGAATGTAGATATGGATAAAATTAGTTCAGAGACCAACAGTCGGTTCATGAGTAAATGGGTAATTTCCCGCATCGAAAAAACATTGGTACATGAGAACCGGGTTGAGCGGTTTCGGAGTTGGTCAAGGGAGTAATAAAGAGAAGGGCATTAGATTGAATGTTCTAGTGTCACATCTAGAATTTGAATTGCAGACTTTGGCTTGTATTGTTCATCAGTATCAACCTCTTCGATTTCCTGTACAGAGCAGTAAGCATTCAAAGGTCACTACCACACAGGACAAACCTAGACAACTTTATTAAAATCCTCATTCGTCGTACACAAATGAAAAGAAAGGGTTGAAGATGTAATCTTATACCTGAATAACTTCGAATCCTTTAACAACTTGTCCAAACACAATGAGCTTTTCATTCAGATCAGGAATAGGTGCAGTGGTTATGTAAAGCTCAAATTCTTTAGTTCTGGCCTTTCTCTTGGAGGTTCCAAGCATAAAAGCGTCATGGTTCATACTGCAAGTGAAGATAATTTTCTTTTAACACGAGAAATAAGAATTATAGTTGTTTTTAAAGTAAAAACAAGCAGTGAAAGTCAGCTAGCCTCTTTTCAAGTCCACTGTATTGTTTCCCTCTGGAAATCCAATCCTCAGCAACACCAAGGTTGTGGATATCCCCGGTATGCACAATGAAGTCCTTTATTACTCGGTGGAATTGCATAGCCTTGAAATGCCCTTTTTCACTGCAAAACAAGTTTGATACAGAAAGGTAAATCGTGCATATAAAGTCAATTTGTCATGATGTGACTGCAGTTCATGAAGGATGTACTGAACTTGCTAGACTGAACAAGCATCAATAACAGCTGAAGCATAGCAAGCAGGAGTTTAAGGAAAATTACATAACAGCATTAGTCTCTCACTGGCTTGACAGACGGACACTAAAGACTCTGAGTAGAAGTTTTTACAGCTGAGAATTAACTCGACGACTTCAAGCATATAAAGCATCACTAGCAAACTAAAAACTATCATGTAGAACACACGAGCAAAGTTTTCATCCGTAAGGTGCTTCAGTACTCACCATAGATTAATGAACTCATCCACGGTTTCAGGGGAATTGTCTTTGAGAAGTTCCACAGTTATAATGCCTTTTGACGTTTTCAGAATCTGGGGACAATATCAAATCATGATACACAAGTAACTACCATCAGAGATCTATTTGTGACAAATGAATCGAGCATAACCACTGAAACCAAAAACTGGATATCTTTCAGTTATTGTTAGAGTGTAAATCGGGAAACTTACAAAGTACATAATTAGACACAAGCCTATTCCAATTCTGATATTGAATCTGGATGACTATCGCCTAGCTATACTCCTTCCCATCAGAAAATTCCCTCCAAACATCTCTAACCCTCTGGTTGGTCCCCTCCTAGAATAATTGGCCTAATCACTTATAATCTTTACTTGGAATCATTTGTACCTACATTATCCACTAATCAAAAATAGCTATATTACACCGTGCTTTTGTAGGAAACCAGTACACAAATTTTTCATAGAAGCTCTAACTGGCATAAACATTTTCCTTTAGTTTACTTCAAATGACCATTTTATTGGAAGTTAACTCATGTATGGAAAGCATCCTCTAAAAGCAATAAAGCGTTAGCATAGCATACATGTGATGAATGCAATACATAATTAGAAACTATTTAATGAAGCAACAATTACCCAGTTTCAAAATAATTACTCACAGCATATGTAGGGACATCAGAATCCTTCAAAGTTACTAGACCCTACAGTAGATAAAAACACACATTGCAATAGATTAGAGCAGGACAAAGAATATATAAAAGCAAGACACAGAGAGGATTCATCAAATACATTTTGTTTTGAATGAAATGTAAACTGAATTCATGAGTGGGAAATATAAGTACATACAAGCCAAAACTTTTCAAAGGCATAATAAAATCAATCTAGTATCTGGAGTAAGTATGAAAAATCGACTAGAAAGATACAGCATTAGCATATCCACATTTATAAGTTCAAATTGAAGACGAACATTCTACCTTGCGACCCGCAGAATATTCCTGATCTCTTTGGTTCACTGACCTAGACATAATAGGAGAACATGTTCAAACAAAGATGTTGAAACAGTAAAAACATCAGCAAATTACTTATTTTCCTTAATATATCACGAAAGAGATCACCATGTCCTAAAGTATCCTGACATCAATAACTACACAAAAATCAAGCTTAGACAAAGAAAACAGAGCTAAAATCGTCTGAACCAGACAAACCTGTTAGAGAAATATCTGACAGTAGAGAGCAGGCAATAAAGTACGGCCAAAACAATTAAGCTGAAGAAGATAATATTTGTGAGACCAATGCGACTCGGAGCCTTCTTCTTCTTGCTTTGTTGCAACAAAGCCTGAGGTTTAATTCTCGCCATCTCCAAAGGTCAAACTCTTTGCTGTAACACCACAATGTTTACCAACCCTCACCTAAAACTCACAGAAGTAAAAAAATCAAACCAAGCAACAACTAGATTTGCTAAAAATGGATCGAAATTGCAACAGATAGATTCCTTTTCTGAAACAGGAATTCCAACAAGTATATGTGAAAATGTAGATTTCGTTGACTGGAGAAAAGATGGATAAATCGGCAGATGTTTGAAGTTCGAAAGGAAGAGAAACCTTATGTACTTGTGAGTGTTTGAATCCTACAGGGGATTAGTGTCTTGTCGTCTTCGTTAGGAGTTGAGAAATCTCTCGGTCGCTACGACGACGGGATCGGAGTTTGGGACGCTTCTTTCTCTCTTGTTCTTAGCAGAGCGTATCTCTGTTTAGTTTTCTCCATTCCAATTTTCTCTTTTGTCGAAAAGTATGGTTTCTTTTTTCCTTCCTATTCTATTCAAAATGTTCTTTTTTATTTCAAATTTTAATATTTTTAAAATGTTTATTTTCTCTCTCCCAATTGATGGAGACGTGTATTTTACTTTATTAATTTTTAACGATAAAAGTATTATTGCTTAAATATCACTTTTATAGGGTCCTTATTTCACTTGTTGGATTATCTTAGAGAGGACAGTCCCAGATAATAATCCGTGAAAAAAGATGATGAAATTTTAGCCACATGCAATCTATATAAAAAATTTATTGTAAATTACATTATTATATTATAGAATTTCTTCTATCTTTAAAATATTATGCTGATTATATGTATATTAAATTATAGAGTAGGTTTCAGTTTATTTTGTGATAATTAAAAGTATATGTTAGAAAATTTGATAAATAGAGAAAGTAATTGAACAAAATCATTATATTGGCACGCGAACTCATTACGCAAATCAGATGGAATATATGTACACTTTCAAATGGATTCGATGCTAACGTAACAACATTACAGCTTAGAGTTTGAGGGCCTGTTTGATTTAACTCCGGAATCGAAAACAGAATGGAAACGAATCTAGTTCATACGTATACCCTTGTTCATGAAAGTTTTTAGAATCATTTCATGTGGTTTGAAGTAATTGAAGTAGAGTTTAATTATTTTGATACCCTACAGGGTAATAAAATGTGAGAAAGCAAGTACATTTTGCATTAAACCACAAAGAATGATTCCATAAAATTTTATGAATAAGAATATGATTATGGACTAAATTCGTTTCCATTCCGTTTCTGTTTTTAAAGTTGAAACCAAACTGGCCCTAAATGAAGTAAAATACCTTAGAAGGATCCCATCAAAAGTACTTAGGTTCACACCAAAAAAAAAAAATACTTATGTCCGAGGAAACGAGGCTATTGGTCCGCCTTGCTCCCGTTTCCGTTGGGGTTACCATTAAAACTCAATAGGAAAAGTAAACGTGGAAAATTCATGATGATTTACTATATTTAATATAATTTATAAGTATTTATTTAATATTATTATATTTTATTAAATTGGAACAATATTTATTAATTCTACGTTTGATATATGTTCTTTTTATTAAATTGGAACAATATTTATTAATTCTACGTTTAATATATGTTCTTTGTAATAAAAACGTTATTCTCTAACCCCATTCTTTTTCTTTTGCATATATAGTTATATCACGCACATAACTTTCTGGATAGGTTTTGAATTTCAAACTTGGTACATCTCCAATACATCATTAACTTCAAATGTAAAAATTTCTCTTTCACATAAGGTTGAGGAAGAGATTGAGGTCACCCCACATCCCATCACGGTTATTATACATGGGACTCGATCATAACGGGTCTGTAGTTTTTATATTGAATTCCGTTTGACCGGATATTATATTCCGTTTGACCTTATTCCGGTTTGGAGCGGGATGAGATCCCGACTAGTACGATTGTGAAGAATCGATAAAGCAGAAACCGAGAATAGTGAGCACAGTGAAAGCATGTAATCACCAGACTTGTAATTAAATTGCGAAAATCAACTAAGCATGATTGTGTTGGCAAAGATTGATAAATTCTACATTATTTTCCTATTTTGAGAAGACGAATGATACTACAAGGCTACAAGAGTTAAAATAAAAAAATCTAACTGTAAATAGAAACCTTGACAAAATTCTCCAGTACTTGAAGAGTTACATTTCAAATATTATTTTATAGCTCCGGTATAAATTACACAATCGTTGGTACTAATTGTAAATAGATACCTTGACAAAATTCCGTATAACTATAACCAAAACTGTACAACAATTCCAAGAGCAACAAAGATCACAAGAACTCAACGTCGTCCTCCTGTCTTCCTAGGATAACGGTGGCAAGAGCCAGTCTATATGAAGCTGATCTCAAATTTCTCACCAACACAAATATCTCTTTTTGCCGCTTACTCGGCATTTGGCTTAATTGTTCTTGTCTAAGACTTGCTAGCCTCGTCACCTCAGCCACACACACGGCTACTGGCTTCTTGCTGTTCATCCATAGAAACCATTATGAACATTAGGCGAGAGGGTTAGCATTCGATCAGCTCAAGGAAGAGAGACAGATAAAAACAAACCTGCCACGGACAAATCCAGATGTGACAAAGCCAATCGGATGCCTGTAAGATTCTATTTCTACGGGATCATCTGGTAAATGGAATTCCCACTTGCCAGAGGCCAGTGAAGACTGAGGTACTTGGAGCTTAGGCTCGTCGTCTTCTGGCCTGCAACATTTGCAAGATAAGTTAGGATGACGAAAATAACTTAAAACGGCATTCAATGGTTCTTTGATTGTGATATTTTCTCCAAGGTTAAGAAAATGTACCTGCATCTCCACAATCCAATGTCTGAATAGTTAGGTGCACAAACAACTGCTCCGTCTTCAAAGGATCCTTCTTTATAAGCATGTAAAAGAAGTCTAACAAAACATAACTTCTTATGCTCACAGGCTAATTTCTCCTGATCTGAAGAGTCATCAAGAGATAATAACGTCTTGACACAATCTTCATTTGAGAACCATTTAAGCATTTGGGATGTTCGAGCGACAGCTACTTCCTTGGATGAATTCATAGGGCAAGTAGCTGAAGTATTATCTTTAAATTGAGGAGCCTCCATAGTAACCGAATTGCAGATACTATTCCAAGGAGGTATGGTGGCAACTTTAAAAGGCCTCTTCACAAGTGGACGAAGTTCCGTCTTCTCATCTAGTTCTGCGGACTCAATGGCTTTGGAGGTATAGTATGCATTGCAATCAGGATAATCTGAAGGAAAATAAGGCAGGCCAACCTTCAAAAAGTGACACATAAATTAGTTCAATATACATTAGTGTGGTAACGAATACGAAGTATGGTGTAGCAAAATGGACGTACATCATTAGCAATCCACCGTTTCTCCCTCAAACCAATTGCATGAGCACCATTGGAAACAAGTGCCATCCAGAAAGGCTTGACCCAGCTGAGTGGCAGTATTATTGACCATCTAAAATAAAATGAAAGTAAAAACAATCAATTGATTTTTGATACATAGTGAACAACAAATTATTGGTATAATAATGAACTATATATGATAACAAAGACAGGTCGTTGAGTAAATGGGAATGACAACTCAAAAGCGACTTTGTCAAGAACTCGAATAATACTAAATCATCAAACAATTCTTGAATTTCCAAACTACAGTCAGGGATGTCTAAAAATTGCGTCTTAAGAATCTGGAGCACAATTTACGTGGTAAACAAATTGAAGTTCATGACTGGAAAATTCTGCCTTAAAAAACAATCCAAGATCAACTCCCAGATTTAAATCTATAACAATGTGGAAAATCAAATCTAAATAAACTGAGCAAAATCTTATGAGTTTCACTGAATTTAGAAGCTAGGACAGAGAAATATGCCAGAAGTTCATACCTAGCAAGTTGCAACATCCACAAATTATCATACAAGTCTGTTCAAGTGCATGATTATAGTATGGAATGAAAAGAAGAAAAAGGGTTACCCTTTAAGTGAGCCTGCCTTGTTTGTGTTTCTCAAGAGCATAACAGGGCACATTCTTGAACCTTGAACTTCATTTATTTTTCCCAAGTTAGCATCTTTAAGGCAAAAAAGACTTAAACGTCTTTGATACTTCTCTGTGCACAGAACATTCTCTTCCAATGGTGGACAAATATCTCCAGCAGCAGCATCCCATATGTCCTTGCATTTTGAGCGATTAATACCACTTTCACAATCTAATGGAGAAGTAGGGAGTACTTCCTCAGTCTTGCCAGCATTCTCAGCTGAAGTGAAGCGGTCTTCTGTTTGACAGTCATCATCTAGCTTATTATCATGATCACTCCCCAAATCTGGTCGAGGAGCGGATGTTTGGCTCTTTGTGGATACACAACGTGGATCAGAAACTACAAGAGATACTACGGCTTTAGAATAGGATTGTTCCTCTGAAAGAATTTTTGGATGCTTAATTGCAAATCCATCATTTGCCTCTGTTCTTAAACACTTCTTCATGTGCCAAACATCATCTGAAGAACTGCAAAAGTCAACTCATAAATAAAAATATTTGCATAAGTGATTCATACAAAACAATGATCTAGTTCAACCTCATCCCCACAAATACTCACCTGATAACAGGATGCAATATCTTTTCTAGCAACGGTAATGCTTTCACTCCCATAACATCCAACTTTGCAAGTTGGCCCTCGAGAGAGAGACATTTAACCACGACACCAGTATGATCCATCTGAAAATTCCAACATGGGAAATTAAACACAATATAATGTAAGACAGCAAAGCTAGACCATATGGTTCAGAGACTAAAGGAAGTTTCAACAAGGATTGTGCTGCACCAAAACAACAATTTATCGTAGTGCCATTTCTTTCCTGAACTCTGTTCTCAGTTATTTCTTAAAGGTTTGGTTTATTTTCAAACCAATCTTTTTAACTCCTCCAAACAAAGTATATCTGAAAATGGACATGATGCATGAGATGTAGAAGCCACCTTATTTAAACAAGCAGTTCTCAATGCATTGTACCCCTCACTGAGAGCCGAAGGATGCATCCATATCCAAATTTGGCGCAGATCAGCTGAGTGTGCTTTATTACACTCATCAGTATTGGCACTTCGGGGACGCCATATGTAAGTTACAGGGCATATTGCCTCAAAAGGATGTGATTTTGCATGATGAAGCTGCAAAATAGGTACAAGAATGCACAATCAGAAAGTAGTTTTCATGTAGTAAAAAAAAAAAAGAAGAACAAGAAGAAGAAAGGAAAGAAAACATAAAAGTAAGATTCTTTAACCTACAATTGAGCTCCCATATACATCTCCACAGAGTAAACAACTGGACTGTGCACCAATAGAGCAGTCCACTGAATGCACTAATGGGGAAGGGTTCAGCACCATCCCTAGAACCGACAACACCATATCCTGAGAAAGTAAAACCCGAGCAAAATCAACAATCATTCTTTACAACATAATGTGAGAACCCAACCCAATAACACATACAATACTAGAACAATTTGTGATTAAACTCATAATAAAGGTTCAAAGCTTGCCTCTGGACCTTCTAACTGAACAGCACTATGGTAGCTTGCATCATGTACAACAACTCCTTTGTACCACTTCAATAAAGCTCTTGACCCCTTTCCTCTATATTATGAAGAACAGACTAATTATAGCACAATGCATTCATGAATAACACATCTGATAATTCAAAGCAATTGAACTTTTTAAAAAGACGGTTCAAAGAAGCAGAAATCATACTTTCCCTGGAGCCCTAAAGGAAGATGGAAACCCCACAATTTGGCCATGGAAAACCTCTTAGCATGCCAAAGATGAGTCCTGAGTCTTCTCGTCCCATCACCCGAAGTAACAAACCCAATCTCCGGATTCTTCTTCAATTCAATCCTTCTCCGAATTCGTCGTGGAAGCTTCTTCTCTTCCCCTTCTCTTTCCACCAATCCCCGGCCCTTTTCCTTAGTCGATTCTCCAATTCGCTGCCTTTTCCGGCGCCGATTGTTCGCAGCCTTGTTATCGAACCCGGTCGTTCGCCGCCTCTTATTCCTACTCGACCGAAAATCGCCGTTCAATCTGGTGGATACAATCGAGTGGAGGGACTCGAGCTCGTCGGCGCGGGAGCTGGCGAATTTCTGAATATTCAGGGTCCGGGGAGGGGGAGCTGGTGCAATTCTCCATTGTTTGTTTCCATCCGCCGCCATTGATGAGCTTTGGACTTCGCTGTTAACAAATTAACATTATGAACTCAAAGCATTGGCCATTAACCCATTACATGAAATCACTATAAACGAATGCTTGAAGAAGCATGTACTCAATCAATAGAAGACGAAGTATTTGCTCATAGACGAAGGGCTTGAAGTAAAATCTTACCTTGAAGTGTGAAAAAGACGATCCAGACGAAGATGGTAGAAAATCGGCGCTTTCCGGCTTCTTGCAGCCGCAGATGTTCTATTGTTATTGTAAAAGTAACCTACAAAAATCAATCTTTTACCAAAAATAACCCGACCTATATTTTGGGATTCTATTGTCGGTGTCATCAAAAAAATATGATCAGCTATGTAAATTTTATTTATCAATTAAAATTATTATAATACTTTTATAAAAAAAACTAAATTAAATTGGATTTATTTTAATAGTCATTGAAAACGAAAATCGCAACACAAACTTACTGTAAATTATAAATATTGACTCAAGACGACGTTTGGTGTAATCTACGTTAAAAAAAACTGGTGACTAATATTTAAAATTCAGTTTGAAGATTCAATGATGTAAACCACATTCACGTTAAATTATGTTTGATTTAAAAATTGTACTTACAAAATGTAGATGATGTATTTGAACTATCAAACATTGAATTAAAGCCTAAAAGTCAATTTGAAAATCCGATGAGACTTGAAAAAAAAAATATACCTTTTTGTAAGTATGATAAAAGTTATGATACGACTTTTATTTTCAACGTGAGATTTTTATATCTTTCATTATTAGAAAAAAAATGATGTTTTGAACTTTTTTCAAAACTTGTTTCTTAGAGTTATTTCATATATTTGTTTAGATGATATTTTTATACTAATAAATAAAATAAATATTTTTTAATAATATTTTTTAATAAGGGATTAAAAACAATTGATAAAAACCATAGATAGCTTAAAAAAACAGAAGCAAAATTATTTTTATTTGTTGATTTCTAATCGAAAAAACTAAATACACCGGATTTGATTTATAACGTCAAAATTAATCATAATCCGGCAGCGCCCAATGAGCATCGGCGCCATCATCTAGCGCCCAAATTTTGGGGAAAATATAATAAATAAATAAAATTGACCGCAGGCCGATGGTGCCGGCGCCCATATTGTAACAAAAATTATTTGACAAAAACTTATTCTTTCCTTCAAGGGCTCAAATAAATTATAAAATTTTGGACGCCGGCGCCCAAATTGAAAAAATAAAAAAAAAAAATTTGGCGTCGGCAGTTCTTAAGCTGGGAGACGGCATTTGCGATTTTTGTTGGCCCTTGAAAATTTAAGCCCCGTGTATATAACACGCCCCTTCCTAATTCATGATCAAAATAAAGAAAATTATCGATTATTTAATACACAAATATTTTTTCGACTTTGTTATTGATGCCCCAAATTAGTTATAACTAGTGACATGGCCGCGCGCTTCGCGCGCGGAAGCAACGTAAAATCATATGTACATAATTTTTTTAATAGTTAAACAATTTTGTTCCTTTTTATTAGATGTGGAATCTCATCTGTAGTATAAATATGCGTCGAAGAAGAGCTTGAGAGGTACACTTCATCTCAAAATATTTGAGGTTACAAAGGAATAAAGTTAGGCATAACCATATTATAACTTTACAGGAGTAAAATTAGGTACAAGCACATTATAGTCAATGAATGTGTGGTAAATAAATAATGCATACATTTAAATTCCTTGACATTCACTCCTATTAATATGACAACAACCTCTGTCTCTTGTTTAGATTTCTTAAGTAGAAGCTCATCCCCAAATCTCCCCATAAGGCCACCCTTAGGATTTGTCCCCTGTAAATTACTCACATTTGATGTATAATTTGGAGGTTAAAAACATTATTTGGTGTGAAAATTTAGACAATAAGAAGATACAGTGGAGAGCATAAACCTATTATTCACTAAGTCGAAATCAAGTGTCCTTCAAGAGCGTGTTGTCTTTGTTGTCTTTCCGATATTAGTCACACATCCGATAACATCTATTTTTTGGTCAAATGAGAGGAATAGTTAATTGTAAGACATGAGTAAATATTTCCCTACAAAAAAAAATATCAAAACATTATAATCTTCACGTAAATAAATAAATAAAAAGTCTAAGTAAACAATATGCAGACCATGTTGTCGGAGAAGATCAAATCAGTGCTAAGGTATCTCCCAAAAACATTGAACACATCTTATTTACGACACACCATGACTTGTATTTCAGCATTAACACCTTCCGCCAATTGATCGATGCTAGTATATTTTAACTGTTTTGTCACTGAATTGGTTTGCTTGTAGGGAAGACACACCATAACTTGTACTACGGCGGGTACGCCTTCAACTAATTGGTCCATGATAACACTTTTTGGTTGTTTTGTCATTATAATGGTGCTATGTAGTAACTAAATGTGATTAGGAATTTTGAGATGTGGTTTTGGTGTGGGGTTGAAGTCTATTTATATAAGGTAGGAGAAGGAGTTGTACGTCTTAAAATGCTGCATAAAATTATCTTATGAATATCACCAATCATAATGATAATGTAAAAAAACTGTCAAAAGAGTTAATTAGGCCTTTAATTCTACATTTAGAGCTGATTTCATATATTTTTGTATTAAGGGAAAATGAGTCAAAGAAATTTATCAGCTAATTAAGACTATAATTGATGCGTAAAAAACTGTCAAATTTTTTTTTTATTATGTCCTTAATGTAGGTATATAATGCGTAAAAAACTGTTTTGAAGGAATTTATTATGCAATTAAGGTTATATACGTATTAAAATGCTGCACAAAATTAGCTTATGAATATCACCAATCATAATGATAATGTAAAAAACTGTCAAAAGAGTTAATTAGGCCTTTAACTCTATATTTAGAGTTGATTTAATATATTTTATTAAGGAAAAATGGGTCAAAGGAATTTATATGTTAATTAAGACTATAATTAATGCGTAAAAAATTGTCAAAAGATTTGTATTATGTCCTTAATGTGGGTATTTAATGCGTAAAAAACTATTTCGAATGAATTTATTATATAATTAAATCTATATATATTATTATATACATATTTTATATCAAATTTTAAATTTGTGAAAAAATCTATAGATAATCAAGGAAGGCTTGTTGTGGTATGACTACCATAGAAACATATATGTTATGTAAGTCAAGGCTTGATGTGGTATGACTACCATAGAAACATATATGGTATGTAATTCAAGGCTTGCTGTGGTATGTAATTTTTACTATTTGCATCAATTAATGATATTTTATTTATAAATATTATTGAGCTATAGAGAAATTTTTTATATAAAAGGTCTCTAACCCTTTTTTCTATCAGTTAGAGTTGAGTAACTATTTTGTGAATTTATAAAAATGAAGTATTTGACAAAAGATATTGCAAAATTTCGGCAGGGTAAAGAAACCAAACTTTTGTTTTGTTACCAGTGTTGAATAGTTGTCTTAAATTTGAGGATACATAAGTACAAGTTCTTTGCATATTGTGGTTTACTTGCAAAGACAGGTGATATAAACACTCTCACGTTGCTTCTTAGTCTAATGTGTCACTTGCTACCAATGTTGTTCGTATTTGTCACTGAAAAATATGTAACTGCAAGTGAAAGTTTAACTCAAACTCTGAACTTGTCAATAGTAAGTAGCATCATGATACTAATCGCCTACTTCCTGTATCTGATTTTCGAACTATGGACACACATACAGTTATTTGAAGCCGAGGAGGTAAATTACAACATAAAACAATAATAGTATAGTTCATTACAAGATGAAAACAATAGTGAACTGAAAATTTTGAATTGAAACAAGAATATGATGACGAAGGTGTTGCTTCTGAAGAAGCTGTGATCGGTTTCTGGAGTGACTTTGTTTGGCTGATATGCACGACTGTTAAATCCTTTTTTAATTAGCTTAAGGTTCTAAGAACAAGTTTGTACTTGCATTGTTTAGGATTATTCAGAATTGTTAGCCGAACAAGCTCATACCACCATTATCTTCATTAGATTCCTCATCAGCATCTTCCTTTTTCTCCTCAGCAGGAGCAAAAGCAGCAACAAAGCCACCAACATCCACAACAGCAGCCACAAAAAACTTGTTTGGGTCAACAAGGTACTCCTTAACCTTGACATCTTGTGGAAGCGAGTACTCAGTAGCAACAACAATGGACAAGGCGTTATTGTAGGCGTTGATGAACATGTGAGGTGCCGCTGCAATGGTCGAGTAGGATATGACAAGAGATAGAGAGGTAACCATGGAGACACCAAGAGCAAATATATTGATAAGGTCTTCTTCAGTAAGGTCCATAACCTCGGGCTGAAAACTGGTTTTAGAAGATCTCACATTGTCACCCTTCTTGAAGTAGTTTATATATGAAATCAATTTGAGGAGTTAAAAACATATGAATTAAATATAGGAGTTATAACCATAGGAATTAAACATAGGAGTTACAAAAATTAAAATTTTATTTGATAGATTTAATTGGGTAATAATGGGGAAAAATAAAAGGTTAAAATGTAGACATTTAGTGCTCTCAAAAGCTGAAAATATAGTATAGTAAGATAAGATTATGCGTTAATGATTACTCCTAGTAATAGCACCCCTTATGCTTAACCAATCCACTTTTGGATTTTTTTTTCCAAAATAATTAAAAAAATATATTTCTTCATGGAGTAAAACCAATTATGAGAATTAATTCGTAGTAAGTTAGGGTTAGAGCAAACTCATAGTTTAAAACTACGGTTTACATGAACAACCGTACTTTAAACTACGACTTTCTTGTTGTTTTTTAATTACGTAAACCATAAGTTAAAACTAAGGCTTAAGGTGAAATTTAAAAATACGAAGAACCCAAATTTCAAACTGCAAGTTCTATGATTTTTTTTACGATCAAAGATGCCCTTAATGCATGCAAAGTATCATTTACTTTATAGTAACCCATAGTTTAAAATTACGGGTTCTTTGTTTTTTTAAATTTTTTTTGAAGGGAACCACAATTTAGTACTGCAAGTTTCATTAAACCCTATTTACCTATTCACTACACTCAAGACTTATCCCTCTTCTTTTAATTAGAGCAGTTGTGGCCAAAACTAGACAATTAACATCTCCCTCTTCTTTCATTCGAGCATCTTCTCCTCCATTCGGCCTTAGTTTAGATCTTTAAGCTTCCATCCGATCTTTTAATCCCAAGCTTTCATTCGAGGCTTAGTTTAGCTTGATATAAAGTTATATTGGAGAAGTAGTTTGAAAATGATTGGTTCTCCACTAAATTAGCCTTGGAGATGATCGAGAAGGAGTTTGGATTGCTCCATGACTACTATTGTGACTGGATTTAGAAAATTGACACTCAACCAAAATATAAAAAAAAAAAATCATATGGAAAATCTCCAAAAACGGGTTCCCAACCAAAGCAAAGTTCAACAAAAGAAGAATTGTGGTTACCATTAACTATGAATTTTGTAATCACCGACTCGAAGACCTTGTACACCTTCTTTTCGAGTGCCCTTACAACCAAAACACACGTGATCTTCTGTTGGAAAGAGAGAACAAGATCGGACTAACAAAATTTTCACGACTGACTATTATATGGTGGAGTATTTGGTTTTTCAGAAATAAAACCATTTTCAATAATGATCACATCGGAATAGACCACAACATTCTTAACTTTGTTATAAATCAGTTCCCAAACTAGAACAACCACTCTACTGAAGATGACAATTTTGAATTTAAATATACTCAAAAGAAAAACATATTCACAACAAGGATGAAAAACAAATTCAAATAAGACAAACCAAAATATGGATTCCACAAACTCAACTTTGATGGATCAAAACTCGATTCGGCTATAACATCTATTGATTTTGTAATACGAAATCGCAACGGTAATGCCATACGTTTGGACGCTAGGAAAAACAATTTTATGTGGGTAATCAAAGTTGAAGTCTTCGCTTTGAAAGTGTGTCTAAAAGAAGCAATGCGGCTCAATATTAAAAATATCGAAGTTGAGGGTGATAACTTATGTGTTATCAAGGTACTTCAAGGACTTTGGAGTTTTCCCTAAGAGGTTGAGATGATCATTTCCGGCTCCCGACTGTAGTGGCGGAGCCTAAAAATTTTCGTTGGGGTACAATTTTTTTTATAAGATATGTCGCATATTAAGTTTGAAATCAAACAATAAAATATATATATTAAATAAATAAATAAAGCTTACTTAAGTTTTGTACTATAAATTAGAGCTTTTAATTTATTTATTTTACTTAGATGAAATTAAAATTATTTTATATATTTAGTTTGTTTTATAAATATATTGTCAAATAAATTAGATAGTGGTTGATGAATTATTGTATTAAAAATTATATTAATTTTATTGTATTAGTTAAGAGTTAATGAAATAATAAACATATATCACTTAATCTTTCCATCGAAATATATTGTAATTAGCTTAAAATAAAATCCATAAAATAAAAGGAACTTTTTGCTTCTCCCAAAACTTGAACATGTAACACCGCATTCCCTTCCTCCACCAAATGAGATATTAGAACAATATGTATAATATTCCGTTTGAAGGAGCGTTTTGTCCTTCTTCTTTTTTTCCTTCATAAGGCAAAACGATGTCGCAAGCCTGGACACCGTACCCCCGTTACCCCTCTAGATCCGCCACTGTCTGATTGAATCTTCACTTCTTTGGAAGTCTTGGTTAGACATGTGTTCAGAAAAATCAATTGTGTTGTTGATCGATTGAATCATTTGGAAATTTCGAACCCCAACACAACCCTTTCTAACGATCTCGAACTTCGTGTTCTAATCAGCAATGATACTTTAGGAATTAAGATGAACTACCTCTAGAAGATAGTCTTTCTTAACCGTTTTCCGTTTTAAAAAAAACATTCTTCTTCGGATGTCATTTCAACCACTAAATTCATTCAACCAAATAAATCGGTTTTTACAACGACCCATTAATTTTGGATTAAACTAGTGCATAACGTGTTAGGTTATGATCACAGTTTTTAAACAAATAATTGCCTCTTTCGGAATTTTTTCAACGACCCATAATGTATGGGTAGCTCGATGAAGTTCCATGAGAGATACAGGAGATCCGAGCCGACTAGTGTGTTTAGTGAAATCAGATTCATTATTGTGGTTGTGGTTGTAGACGAGTTTTTTCAAGATTCGTAATTTATATATAAATTGTGGTACATATGTTTGGTTAAATGAATTTGAATTGATGACCAAAATACCCCTCACATTAATGAAATGCTCAAAATAAAAAACGTTTCATATATCTTCTACATATCTACGAGGTCATGGGCCTCATGGTAAAATGACCTTCAACCTCACAATTCGAACACACCGTATGAAGAATTGTTGCACCCACTAAGGCGCTGACTTATACAATCACAAAGTTGGATGCTCCAACTCACCACCGTCAACGTGTGCTAATTCCGGTAAAGTACCATGCACCAAGACCCTTGGTTACAAATCCTTTGATTCAATTTATAGGGTTTCTAATTGCACTTGTTATTTTGGAGATTGTGTTGCTAACGACCACAAAGTCCACATCGATGATTCTGACAATCTATCAATGCATGTTTGGTTTCAAACTTTCAATTTATAGGGTTTCGGTATTCAAATCCCTCGATTTAAATTTTCATGGTTTATTTCTCCAACTCACCACCACCATTATGCTAGGGATTCTCTTTCTCAAATGCATAAGTCAATTTAGCTTTTTGGGAATGGATGATCTTACTATGATTTCCATTAGGATACTGATCTTTGCCTAAATATTTGGATTGAGGGAACTTTCCTTTTTCATTTCTGCCACGTCTTGCCACCATCATCCAAGGTCCATATATATATATATATATCTCGACGAGGGTTCCTCGATTCCGGCGAGTGCTCTGATGGACCATTAGATGTGGTGTTAGTCTCCTTAGCAGCGTCAACATGCAACTTAATGTTTCTAGTGAGGCCTCCATTTTCATTTGGACCTTCAAACTCATAGTGCGACGCTAGATGACCACAACGTCCACACTTGTAACATATATTGTCAAGGCCATTCTATAGGGCATCGTTTTTCATTGATGATTATAGCTTTCTTCAATGAACGACTTAGATCAATTTCGACACATACCCTAACAAACCTACCTTTGTTGTAGTGGAGCATTTTGGGATCAATGAAAATGGGTTTTATCTACTCCTCCCGCCATGCTCCAAATAACGGCTTCATGGCACCATTGCACCGGAACTCCAGTCATGCTAATCCAAATGGGAGCCGAGGTAATGGGATTGGACGTAACAAAATCCAATGTCAACTTCTTCATTATTAAACATCGACTAAAGATTGCCCATAATCTACCGGTTAGCACCATCATGAGTTCGTTCTCATTGCGAAACCTAGCCAAGAAATAATTGTTATATAGGTCGATAAGTTGAATTTTATCTCCGGACTTCCATAGCTCCTTAACCTTTCGTTCCATGACCGGAAAGGCTACCGGGAACCCAAGAACTTTGAAAACAATTGATTTCCTCCATCTTCCTTCAAGTTCTTGCGTAATCTCCTTATCAATCTCAATAACTGGATCACTATCGTTACCTCCAAGACAATTCACATGTAATACTGTCTTGGTTGGAAGTATTAACTCTAGGTCCTTCAATAACTTCAAGCCATGACTTCATGAGTTTGCCCTCCAACCTAGAGGGAGAGGCTACATGAGCGCCCTCAGTGGCTTCTGTTGTCTGACTTAGTTCAGTAGAATGAGATCCCGACGCAGTGCTAACCCTACTGACAATAGATGGAGCTTCAACTCCTTTAATTGAAGGGCTGCTTGAAAATCCCTTAACCACCGTAGCATGAGTAGCGATGACGATACCGTCCCTTTGAACCGTCTTTTATGGGTTAATATCAGATGCTATGGGTAACATCCTCCATAATGATATAAGCATTAACACTGGTTGTAGAGGCCTCCTCGACGGTGGAGGCCGCTGGTGGGCAAAAATCCGGCATATTTCCGATCGAAAACCCTCGGACAAATGCTAACTACACTTTTAACTTCTCAAAATAAAATAATAATAATAATCTCATCTACAATCTCCATCTCTTATCAAACACACTCTTCAATATATTACTTTTAAGAGCATCCCCAACAGCTTCCCTATATCCTTCTTCAAAATGAAGAATTAAAAGTAAAAATCTACCCTTTATATTTTTATAAAATCCAACAGATTCTCTATCTTGAAGAATTCTCCATTTATTTGGAGAATATCTTCAAATTTAGGGAAGACTCCCCACTTTTTCCAATTATTCTCCATTTTAGAGAATGAAATGGAGAATCTGTTAGACTACAAAATTGTTAAAATTTTCCAAATATTATAAAATGGAGAAGCTATTGGGACGCCCTAATATAATCTAAAATAACCCCTACAATCATTTCCCAACTCCGCCCTAGAGCGGTCGAAGTCTTTATCTTGATGACGTGGTCATGGGCTGCAAAACATTACGGATTTACGGGCCCAACAAGGCGGGCCTAAACTACACCCATTAAAAAGCCATAAAACCCTCTCCATTGGGGGTTTGGCATGCTCGAACTTTTGCTCGTTCCTTAACTATCATAGATCACAGATCTACTTGAGTTTGACTCTTCTTCTCTCCACTCTTCTCGTCCTCGCTCCTAGCGATTGGATCGAGGGCCAGAAAGATGGCTCATCTTCGTCTCCTCTTCATTCTATTCATCTCCATCCATGTAACTTCAATCTACGCTGATTCCATCCACGGTTGTGGCGGATTCGTGGAGGTACACTCAACTGATTTTCTTGTACCCGTACCGAATTTGATCGCTAGAAGCTTTGATCTTCATTGATCTATACCGAGATAAATATGGATTTTGTTCTTCTGCTTTGTTATTGTAGGCTAATAGGGCTTTGGTCAAGTCGAGGAAGCCAACCGATGCGAAATTGGATTATTCACACATCACGGTATATATTTTTGAGTGTTATTGTGCTGAATTGAACAGCATCGTGACCTAATTCGAGATTTTTCATCGAGTGTTATTGTTTTATCTGGTCTAGGTTGAGCTCCAAACAGTTGACGGATTGGTCAAAGACCGAACTCAATGTGCGCCTAATGGTTACTACTTCATTCCTGTTTATGACAAGGTTAGTGATCTAAATGAAATTCTGTTTGTTTTCTCAACCTACGTATGAAGCTAGTCTAAGGCAGTGGATTTAGTCTTGCTATGTTCATTACAATTTACAAGAACCTAATGAAAACTAAAAAACTTGATTCTTCTAGAATGATGCAGTTCATTCAGTGCACAAGCTCAATTTGAACACGGATGAGAATAATGTAGAATTATAAGAATAAAAAGGTCATGTCTTTCCTATTTCTCTATATAATTTAATGCACATTGCAATTGGGTAATGTGTCATATTATTAAAACATGTGCATCATGTAAAACGAGGGGAGTTCATTCTGTCCAAGTGACGTAGTCCCCAGTAAGACCAACACGTTTAACTTTGCTGTGTAGAGAATGTTGATATCTTATAGATGCAGCAGAAGGTACTAATCTAAATCATGCCCTTATCTGTTGATATATTTTTTCAGGGCTCTTTTGTCATCAAAGTCAAGGGACCAGAAGGGTGGTCATGGAACCCAGACAAGGTTGGAGTGCCGAACCTATGTGTTTTCTTATATATAGCAATTCCTTCTTGCAGTATATTATTCACGGTAATGCATTCAAGGTTCAAACATTTTGACTAGTCCTGAATTGAATCATCCTTTGGTAGGTACCCGTTGTCATTGACCATGCTGGATGCAATGCAAATGAAGACATCAATTTCCGATTTACAGGGTTAGTTTAATAGGAGTCCATGATCTTTTCTGTTTGAAGAACTTGTCTCTACTTTTATACATATTTATTGGGACCTTACCTTACCACATATTGCCACGTACATCGCAGATTTGCATTATCTGGAAGAGTTGTCGGAGCTGTTGGCGGAGAGAGCTGTTCTTCTAAAACTGGAGGTCCTGCAGGTGTAACAGTAGAGCTTCTTTCTTCATCAGATGAAGTCGTATCTTCTGTTTTGACATCATCTTCAGGGGATTACTTATTCAGAAATGTGATACCAGGTTCACTTTCTTCGTGTTTGCTTCAGCTTTTTAAAATTATTGACAGTCTGTCCAAATGTTGTCATTTGCCATCCCTTAGAAGAGAGTCCAATCAATTCTAGTTGAAATCAAAATTGTGTATCGTTTAGATGATCAGTAAGCTATATTGCGGGCCAGAGTGACGTTCAAGTATTATCTGTTCTTTTCATAGTTAAATTTTTGTAATGATTTCTTCTATACTATTTAATGACTGCCTTGTTTAAAAATTAATTAAATATGTATTTGTATGGTCACCTTTGCACCCTTGGCTGGTAACTGTTTTCTTTCACCCTTTCCTGCAGGAAACTACAAATTGCGAGCTTCCCATCCTAAGATGAAAATTGAAGTTAGATCCTCTGCAGAGGTTTGTGGATTTCTATACACTATCTCTGTTATTCTCTTTTCAAATTTTGTCTGAGAGGAAGCTAAAATAATATATTATGTGTATGCTGCAGGTGGAGCTAGGATTTGCAAATGGTGTAGTTGACGACATTTTCTTTGCTCCGGGATACGAAATTCATGGGCTTGTTGTAGCTCAGGTAGGTTTTTTGTTCTCTGATTTTCCCAATGCTGTACAGTTTAATTTTTACAGTGTATTATGCTCTGAAAATATGTAAGGTATGCTCTTGCTATTCTGACCTGTGGTTCCTGATTACTTTACAATCTCTGTTGTTCTGAATTCTGGTGTCCAGGGAAATCCGATCCTAGGCGTTCATATGTATCTCTATTCAGACGATGTTGCTGAAGTGCACTGCCCTCAGGGTTCTGGTAACGCTCCAGGGAAGAGAAAACCGCTGTGTCATGCTGTAACAGATGCAGACGGAAAATTCACATTTGAATCAATTCCATGCGGCAAGTCTTAATTCCCGCGTGCTTTTGTCATTTCTTACTCGATTTCTTCTTGATGGCTACTCCCTTGTTTCACGTGTTGCTATTTTTCCTATATTATGGAATAATGAGTCATGATCTTTCCACTCCATGGCCCTTACTGTTTGTGTGGTTTGATGTCTTATTTAGAACTACTCAATGTTTTTCTGGTTTTGTATATCTCTTGTTTGAATTTAACAGAGTTGAAGAATTGAGTTGTACTGTCTACTGATATAATCATCTGTTTGTAGTAGCAGAAGTAGATAGTTAGCTGTAGTAGTGTTTATTCTTAAGTTTACAGTAGTATAGAAGTAGGATACTTACACTTGATATTTGCAGGTGGCTATGAACTTGTACCACACTACAAGGGTGAGAATACAGTTTTTGATGTTTCACCACCTTCAGTCTCCCTCTCTGTTCAGCATGATCATCTGATGGTACCCCAGACATTTCAGGTAAATACTTCTTCCTTCTTCATTAAGCAGTATAGAACGGTGACACACAGTTGCACTATTTAAAACTAGACTTGTAAAAGGTTTTTAGAAATAAAATTTAAATAATATATATACATATAATATTTATCTTGTAAAACGTAATTTTGCTATATACTGTTAAAACATATGTATGTCTAATAATATATATGTATATATAGTATAAGCCCTGATTAGAGGTGATACTTTTCTGGCTCGGGCTTCAGAATTTTTTTACCCGGATGCCGGGCTTGGGCTTTTGTACGCGCCCGTCCGGGCAGCCCGTTTTTTCATTTTTTTTTTTTTCGTTTTGGTTTTGCACGGGTAATTTAACGTGACACTGTTATGATACAAAGTATCCCATAGAAAGAATATAGGAATTACCAGATTATTCTAAAAGAAAGGACCAGCTAGATAGTTAGGATGTTTTGAAGGGAGTTATCTGATGAGAAAGTACTTCCCAAGCTTGCATGAGGGTATTTTTATAAGCAACTCATCTAGTATACATTAGAACTATAGTCCTACATTTTGGGTATCCAGGAAAGGGTTTGGTAAGGTTTAGGCCAGAGAAGTTATTCTCTTGGTGGCTTAGGCCTAAGTAGTGTGCTTGTGTTTTGCAATCTTTGTAATCCTGAGGGTTTCTTTCCTCTTGTGTTCAATTACTAGTCTATTTGCGTGTTTGTATGAATCTCGATTTGTGCTCTTATCATACTGGACTTGATTTGAGCTATAGCTCTTTTGTATTTTCCTGAACTCCCAGTGTTTGGGGAGTAATTTGTTTTGGAAAGTTATATCATTCTGACTTTGAGTTTATGATTTCAATGTTTAATAGGTAACTGGATTTTCTATTGGTGGCCGGGTGGTTGATGGAAATGGAGCTGGGGTTGACGGTGCTAAAATTATTGTTGATGGGCAAGAGAGGTTTATCACTGACATAAATGGATATTATAAGCTTGATCAGGTATTAATGGTTATTGTTTATGTTTTTTGATATTCAGGTGATCTTTCTAATCAGGTATCAATGGTTGATTTTCCATGATTCTCAGTTGATAATCATTTCGTCTTGAATATGATTTTCAACATTGGTTAGTTGGTCTCATGCCGATGCCAGATGAGATCATTGTTTTTATTTCTATATACACCAAGAGAGCATCATGTTTAACTCTTCCAGGTAACATCTAAACGTTATACAATTGAAGCAGTGAGAAGGCACTACAAATTCAGCACCTTGAAAGACTTCTTGGTAAAATTTGCTTGTTTGGTCAATTCTTTCTTTTCTTGTTTACTTGTTAATGGGTTAAACGACTTAATAATATTGGTTCCTTTGTATAGGTTCTTCCCAATATGGCTTCTATTCCAGATATTGAAGCTGTATCATATGATGTTTGTGGTACGGTAAAAGTGGCTGATGCTGGATACAGGGCAAAGGTATCTTCAAATTTGTCATCTGTTTATCTATATAAGTTTCATGTCTTTCTGGCTTGACAAAATTTATTTGCTAGTGAAGTTTTTCGTTGACTGTGCTACTATCATGAGAGAGTATGATCATTGACAATTTGACACAGCCACTAGCGAAGTTTTGAGTTGTAGACCTTTGCCTAAATTGGTTGAGATATGTCAGTTATATGCTTTGCCCTTAAGCTCAACTTCCCTTTGCATATCTTGATATTCATGTAGTCTTAGTTACTCGTAACTTGGTAAAAGTACTTTTGAGGAATATGTTTACTGGCCGTTAGTGAGGTGATTTTTATAAATTCATTTTACATATGATTGTAGAATGAAGTCCCACATTGTGGAATAGTAGACTGGCTGAGCACTGTAGTGAGACCTTGACCTGTATCAGTGCTGTCTGTCTGTATTGATATTCATGATGAAACATGTTTTTAAGCAGCAATCTTGAATGATTTTACAGATTGTTTATTTTGCTTCCTGGTGACTTGGTCATGTCCCAAAAGATCTTGATCTTGATTTTATCGTGTTCTTTTCTTCTTTTGTTTTTACTGATAGATTTTAGTATCTGGTTCTGAATTCTATAGGTAGCTTTGACCCATGGGCCAGAGAGTGTCAAACCTCAAATGAAGTTGGCAGATGAGCATGGAACTTTCTGTTTTGAGGTATGTTGAACTAGATCAGATACTCTTTTTTCCACCTTTATCAATTCTATCTTTATTTACAATCTGTTAGACTTAGAATGCCCTATTTGAAGATCAATTACCAAATAGGTTGATATGTAAATATGTCCTATAGAGTAATTGATGAAAACTGTCTTCTGAGATGGTCTTGCTTTCATTTATGTTATGCTTGAGTGTGTGTGTGTGGATACAGTTTGGGTCTTCTTTTCCTCTGCATTTGTTCAATTTGATTTAAGGGTATGCCTTGACATTGATGAGAGTGCCACGTCAGAAGCAATCTCAGCCCTAGATTCATAACAAACTTTTTACACACTCATAACAATTTTCTGTTTTTCCTGAATGCAACGCTGCTTACATAAGCCTGTACAGCTGTACTGGGCATTCGTGAATACACATGAAATACATCTTGCTCTCCGGTTTCTGGATTGATCCTTTGTTACAGATTGTAACAGACCGTGAAAGTAGTCTGTTAAGATCAACATGATAAACATTATGTTGTAGATTTTGTTTTTGTTGGTTCAACTGTTTTTTTATATATGATTGTAACAGACATGAACACCTGCGTTCTAGGCTTCTAGCCTTCCTATTTTCCGTCTTAAATGGAATACTTTGTGATCTTAATTCTACCTAATAATCATGTCAGGCTTTGTCATCCTCATATTATCTATAAACATTCTAGTTACTTGGTTGTTAGTGAAACTCTTTGCTTGCCATGGGAAAGTAGACTGTTTGTATTTATCTCTGATAGATTTGACTCTCTTGTGATACTCTTACTGGTTCAGGTTCCGCCTGGAGAATATCGTCTGTCTGCTTTGGCTGCATCTCCAGAGAGCGCTCCTGAGCTTCTGTTTTTGCCATCATATACTGATGTAGTTGTTAGGAGTCCACTGCATAATATTGAATTTTCTCAGGTATCATTTTACTATATAAGTTGAAATGCTATTCCACATTAAAAATTTTAACTTCCAATTTTCATTTGTGTATGCATTTAATTGTTCCTAAACTTAAAGTTTCCAGTTTGGACAATTAAGGGACACGTATACCATGTTTCCCCTTTCGTAAACTGTTTTTTATTCTTCTTGTTTTTTTGTGGTAAATAAGATTTATAGTTTATGTTTAAACTCTTATGTCATAGGTGTTATTTACCTTTTGATTAATGTTCATATATGTTTTAATGTGTACTTTTAAAATTAAGACATTCTATTTGGTGTGTCCTTGCCATGTCCATATCCTATGTTCTTAAAATTGTCACGGCCACGTGTCCTCCTTTGCCCATTTCCCATCTCCATGTTACGCTGCTTTGAATCTGTTGGAAAAATTATACAGAATATTTGTTGTTACAAAAAAGAGAGTTTATGTTGTAGTGACAAATTTTAGTCTCCTTACTGATTAATTGGTGCCACAGATGCTACTGAAATCTCAGCTCAGGTGTAACTTGTACATTGAGTTGGAAAGGTTTTCCCATTTGTCATGAATTGGTTCTGTTCAAGTTTTTGAAAACACTTTGTGATGTCTGTAACCTAAATTTCCAGGCGCTAGTCAATGTACAAGGCAGGGTTGACTGCATTGAGAAGTGCAGCCAGGATATTTATGTTAAACTTAACAGATTGGGCTCAAAGAGTAGCAAACATGCAAAAACAGTCAAGTTGTCAGATGACAGTAACGAATTTGTGTTTCCGAATGTCTTACCTGGGAAGTATAGACTTGAGGTATGTCCTGCTTTGCATTCTTCCCAGCTTTTGTTTGCTTTGGAATAAGATGAAGTAGTTTCATATTAATGTTATCTAAGAAGAGTGTTAGAATTATTTTCTTATAGCGTGCTACCTTACGATCTTTGAGTATATCTGTATTGTCCTTTTACATTGTCTGATCTGTCTCTTGACTTGTGCTTCATCTTTTTGGTAATTTGTTGTAAGGGGACCAAAGTGGTCCTCAGATATTATTGACTTTTATGTATAGGTTGGTCTTTCTCAACCCTTAATGAAAACCAGATTATGTGTATGCTTTTAGGACTAGCAGCAGTCTATGCCATTGATCATATGCAAGAAATAGCTTGTAAGGTGGTTCTGGTTGCTGTGGCTCAACTTACAGTTTTGATTTTTTTTGAAGTTTTGATTGCCCAATTGTAGATCAATATTAGTATGAGAGGTTTTGTTTCTTTCATCTTCATGATAACCTTAAAATGTTAAGCACATACACTTTTTCATTTAGGTGGCTATTCCTGTATGTTTTTGTCTTACTTTTACTTTCTCTTTCTATCATCTTGATGCATGCTTCCACAGGTCAAGCATGTTTCAGCTGATTCCCCTGCAGATAAGTGGTGCTGGGAGCAGAGCTCTATTGATATTGATGCTGGGATGGAGAATGTCGAGGGGATTGTTTTCTCTCAGAAAGGTTATTGGGTTAAGGTCATTTCTTCCCATGATGTGGATGCTCACATCACTCAACCAGATGGTGAATCCAAGCATCTGAAAATTAAGGTTGTGCATTGATGTTATACTCAAGATAAATTAAACTATTTATACACTCAGGCATATGATTGATCAATTTCTTGCTTTCTTTCCTACCAGAAAGGGTCCCAATCACTATGCTTGCAATCTCCAGGGATTCATGAGCTACAGTTCGTCAACTCGTGCATTTTATTTGGGACCTCACCTGTCAAAATTGACACATCAAACCCTACTGTATGATGCTCTGCGTGCTTTCTAGTTATGTTTGATTCACTTTATTTCTTTTTTCCGTTCTCATTATGTTATTCTTTAATCTTTTTGTAGCCTGTCATTCTGAAAGGAGAGAAGTATCTGCTGAAAGGGAAAATAAACATTGATCGAACTAAACTCAGTGGTCATGAATTGCCTGAAAACCTGGTTGTAGATGTGCTCGATAGTAAAAGTGGTGTTCGTGATAGCACTACTGCCAAACATTCATCTGATGTTAACGATGCAAGAAGGGGTGTATTTGAGTATTTGATATGGGCTAACCTTGGCCAGAAAATTACCTTTGTCCCCAGGGACCCAAGGTACATTTAATTTTCTTTGACCTGTTGCAATAATTTTCTTCTTTTTATTAATGCTTCTGTATATACAACGGGATGTGTATATTGTACTACATATATGAGAATGCTTTGTTATTATGAATACTGCATGGATCCTTTTTTTTTTTTTTTTTTTTTTTTTAATTTTT
>BSUD01000001.1:163158450-163208370 GCA_033239045.1 Fagopyrum esculentum
ATCACTCAACCAGATGGTGAATCCAAGCATCTGAAAATTAAGGTTGTGCATTGATGTTATACTCAAGATAAATTAAACTATTTATACACTCAGGCATATGATTGATCAATTTCTTGCTTTCTTTCCTACCAGAAAGGGTCCCAATCACTATGCTTGCAATCTCCAGGGATTCATGAGCTACAGTTCGTCAACTCGTGCATTTTATTTGGGACCTCACCTGTCAAAATTGACACATCAAACCCTACTGTATGATGCTCTGCGTGCTTTCTAGTTATGTTTGATTCACTTTATTTCTTTTTTCCGTTCTCATTATGTTATTCTTTAATCTTTTTGTAGCCTGTCATTCTGAAAGGAGAGAAGTATCTGCTGAAAGGGAAAATAAACATTGATCGAACTAAACTCAGTGGTCATGAATTGCCTGAAAACCTGGTTGTAGATGTGCTCGATAGTAAAAGTGGTGTTCGTGATAGCACTACTGCCAAACATTCATCTGATGTTAACGATGCAAGAAGGGGTGTATTTGAGTATTTGATATGGGCTAACCTTGGCCAGAAAATTACCTTTGTCCCCAGGGACCCAAGGTACATTTAATTTTCTTTGACCTGTTGCAATAATTTTCTTCTTTTTATTAATGCTTCTGTATATACAACGGGATGTGTATATTGTACTACATATATGAGAATGCTTTGTTATTATGAATACTGCATGGATCCTTTTTTTTTTTTTTTTTTTTTTTTTTTTTTTTTTTTTTTTTTTTTTTTAAATCTTTGAGATGAATTTGCATATCACTGCAGTTGACTATACAAATTTAGCTACTCTTGCTATTGTTCAACATGGAAACTTTTGGTACTAACCTGTGGATGTTAAATTATCCTAGACTCTTTATCTTTTTAAACAATGTAAGCATGAAAACATGTGCACTCTGATAATCTTTTCCTTGTGTAAGTTAAAAACTAGAGAAATAATCCTTTGGGACATCTACAAGCACTGCCCAATGTTACAGAGGCCCCTGAGCAGGTTTTAAGCCATTTAGAGGTTCTAACTCAGCAGCCTTTAACCCTGCAATTGGACTTGCAGAGTCTATTTCTGAAAACCCTAAAGATGTAAAGTTCCGCTGACCTGCAGCTTCTGAGGAAAGGACAGTCGAAATGATCCCTTTTGATATAGTTCATCATCAGCCAAAACTGAAAATTTGTACACTTGAAACATTTTTAGCTTTATCAAGTATATTGGGACCACTCATGTTTCTTTAAAATTACTTTATGGTGTCCATTTCTTCCGAATGTTGAACTTTTTGCGGAAGTAGTTAATTTAAGCTTTTCATTTTGTCCAGGAATGGAGGAATGCAAATACTGTTTTATCCCAGGCAGGTTGAGGTAAGTGGTAAAACTGATTTCAACAAATTTCCCTCTGGTTTTTTCTTGTTTGAATTATTTTAACCATTTAATCCTTTTTGATATTAGGTCCCAGTTACCCGCGATGGCTGCCAAGAGATGGTTCCTCCGTTTTCTGGACGCTTGGGGCACTACATTGATGGTTCTGTTTCTCCCGCTATCTCTGGTGTAACTATTCGGATAGTTGCAGCCAGTGACAGCCTCAGTGCTCAGCTTAAGAAGGGTGAACTAGTATTAGAAACAACAACAGATGCTGATGGTGCGTTTGTTGGCGGACCTTTATATGATGACATAAAATATTCTGTTGTGGCTTCAAAGGTAAGGACCTTCTATACAAGTTACTATATTTGGCAATATTGCAATTTTGTCCACCTTAATCTATCATTCTTTTGAAAGGAGACCTGATATTCTTCTTATACCCTGCAGCCTGGTTATCATTTGAAACAAGCAGGACAGTACTCATTTTCTTGCCAGAAGCTGGGCCAAATTTCTGTACGTATATACTCAAAAGAAGATACAAATGAACCATTTCCTTCTGCCTTGCTTTCCCTAAGCGGGGAGGATGGATACAGGAATAACTCCGTGACAAAAACTGGCGGAAGCTTCGTATTTGATAACTTGTTTCCTGGAAGCTTTTACCTCCGTCCTCTTCTAAAGGTACTATATTGAAACGGCTCACCTTTATTTGTCTTGCTTTTGGGAACAGATGTTTCAAAGACAATTTCAGGAGTGAATTAAGTATTTGGTAGTTTATTAGCAATCTGCATGTTGCTATGGGCGGTTATCTGCTTTCTGACTTTCTGTCTTATAGTGTCTTTTATGAAACTCAGCGTATTTTCAAATCTGTTGCTCCATTCTTCTGAAGTAAACAAATTGTTTTGCAGGAGTATGCTTTCCATCCTAGAGCTGAGGCAATTGATCTGGATTCAGGAGAGTCCAAGGAAATTGTCTTTGAAGCAACTCGTGTTGCTTACAGGTTGGGGCCGTTGGGCCTTAATTATCTCTACTAACTTGTTACTTATTATGTCTGTGTTTATGCAAAATGGTTTTCAGTAATGCTGTAGCTTTAGCACATGATACATTGGAATGAGCATATCAATTGTTACTCCTTTACACAAGTCTAATTCTCTTGAGATCTGAAATGGTTCCCTTTACTACAGTGCCATGGGTGCTGTGACGTTGCTATCTGGACAACCAATGGAGGGTATATCAATTGAAGCTCGATCTGAAACTAAAGGGTACTATGAGGAAACTGTTACTGATTCATCTGGCTACTATCGTTTGAGAGGATTGCAGCCAGACACAACTTACATCGTCCGAGTTGTGAAAAGGGAGGACTTTGCTGGATCTAGAATCGAGCGGTCATCTCCAGAATCTGTAGCCATTAAGGTGAGACTTGAGTGCACAGTTACAGTTTATAATATATTGCAGATATTATCTGACTTTGATGTATATATATAACCATTGAGTAAAATACATAGTTCTCTTTAAACTGGCATGGTAACTCGTACTTCCTATAGTATTATTGTTCCACTCATCTGACTTCAGGATTGCTTTCATGAACAGTTGATAAGCCGATAACAATAGGGGGCTCTGGGGACAATTGTATTTTTGCACTTTCAATATGATACATGAATCATCTTGTTCCCATGCAGGTTGGATTGGAAGATACCAAGGGATTAGACTTCTTGGTTTTTGAACAACCAGAGAAGACCATTGTAAGCTGCCACGTTGAGGGAGAAGGACTTGGTGACCTGGATTCACATCTTAATGTAGAAATTAGGTCTAGCGACAAATCGAAGGTTGAATCAGTCTTCCCCTTGCCGCTTTCACGTTTCTTCCAAGTGAAAGATTTGCCAAAGGGTAAACATGTTCTCCAGCTCCGTTCCACTCTTCCATTGAGTTCCCACAGATTCATATCCGAAGCTATTGAGGTAGATTTGGATGATCAAGCGCAGTTGCATGTGGGGCCACTCAAATACAGAATCGTAGAAGATGCCCTCAAGCATGTCAGTTTCATTCAGCCATTGTTAATTTATTGCACTTGAGATCAACACAAACTGTCTCATAACTCATTCACGTTCCTCTCTTTCTCATCATTCTTTGCAGGATTTGACTGCAGCGCCACTTTTACCTATTGTTGTTGGAGTATCAGTGATAATCCTCTTTGCTAGCATGCCAAGGTAATCTGTTTCTTCTTGCCTCTCTTTGATGAAGTGTTACTATTTGATCCTTTTTCAATTCAGGCTTCAAGAATGGTTGCATATAGCTTTCTAAACCCCAATCTTTTTCATTTGTACAAAATTACCTTGATTTATACTTTGTTGGTAGGAATTGCGAAGCAATGACCACCATATTTTTTTTAACAAATATCCACCTTTTTTTTATAGATTTTTTTGGTATTTTTTGATAGCTTATGCAACTTTTACATGTTTTAACATTTGAAAAAGATGGATAGTTTTATATTTCTGAGGAACTTTTTTACAATTTAATGTTCCTCAAAATGTCACATACAGTTTATACAAATAAGTTACTTGGCCTTCACACCAACTCTCTTGTACAGATTAAAGGATTTATACCAATCTGCATCCGGCATAGCTGCATCAGGATCCAACGGAGCTGCAAAGAAAGATATCCGAAAACCCGCCTTGAGAAAGAAGACCTTCTAAAGCTCTATTTTGGCACGCGACAACACTGCTACAGGTAATGCCATTTATCACACTCCTAAAGACCTGTCATGAGAAAACATCAAAAGATCAGTTCGGATGCTGCAGCGTAACGCAGGCTTGCAGAATGGTAGACGATGAATGATTAGTTGTACGATAATGGCTGCTAGATCTATTAGAACCCTAACATTAAGAAGAGAAAAAATGTAGGAAACTGAATTTTGGAGGTAACTCGATGCGGTTGAGCTCTAGTTAGGGTTTGAATATTGCATGGATCAAATGTTAAAGGGGGTTTGGTTTACTAACATTTTTGTTTGTAGTATATCTCCCCTTAAAGGTTGATATTTTCTGGCCTGGAGTTCATTGTATGGAGCAACAGGTCAGGGGCTATTTTGTCAAAGTTGTTCCTTTCCTTTCATCATTTACCCTATCTTCTTTCTTGAGCTGCGATTCTGTGAACTATGATTTTGTCTTTAAGGATATGTTTGGATGTCATGCTTCATAACATATGGAGCAACAGTTCAGGGGTTATTGTGTGTAGTATTATAGTTTTAATAGAGTTACCAAACTTCTCTTTTTGTTAAATGCATCACTATGTATGACACTTGCCTTTTGATGGTCTATCCAAACAAGCCTACAAAGTTTTAATCATTTTATTGCTACCTGTGTTAAAGTTCCATAAACGAACCTTAGAGTAGAGGCGGGGTCGTTGACATACGAGCACACATGTCTTTTACGTGTAAGCAAACCCGACACATAATCAATTGTCAATAGGAAGAGACTAATACAACTTTGTATTGGTCCTAAATATATTATGTTAGGAATCTCTCCCTTGTAAACTAAAGTAAACTTAATATCTCCAAATTGATAATTTTAGTCATAATATGCCATAATCTAATATTTTCCTTTTTCAATTTCAAAAATGCATTTAAGTGAGATGTTTTATTTTGATAGAGTATTTATGTACAGTTTAGAAAATTATAGAAAAATTGAGTGAAATTTGGAAATTGTATTAAAATAATCAGAAAATGTATATTTTACGAGATCCAATTGAAGCGAGAGTGGGTATATAAATATTGTATCCAATGTTATACTGATAGAGACGACTTTCGATGTTTATGATTGGAAAAATCCAAAAAATATAGAAAAGAAAAGGACAAAGCAAAAGAAAATCAAAGACAAAATTAAAGTGTAGTCGAAAACATGTATACCATTCACTTATTTGTTCCGTACCATATGTTTGTATTCCTTCATGGGCGAATATTCTCATTTTCTTAAAAATTTTACTTTGTTATTCATGCATGCATGCTCTTCACTTGTAGAGTACATTTTATTTGGGTTTGAATTAAAGGATCGAATTTGAAGTGTATATAATATTGACAATTAACACTTTAATACTATTATTAAATATATATTTGTAAGAAAAATAGAAAATAATATGGAGGTTGTCTCTTTGTAGTATTAGTTTTTGTTCAGTGTTTTTATTCGTTGAATATCTGCAAAAAATTAGAGATATACTTTGAGATGTATTAATGGATATTTATTTGTAGAAACTAAAGTATTACAATAGTAAGTGAGATTGACTCGTGATTGATAAGAATATTTGTAAAATAAAATGGTGAATTTTTAATATTAAAATGTCTAATTTGAGACAAGTTTAGAGATATACTTTGAGATGTATTAATGGATATTTATTTTTACTTCAAATCTTGGGTTTTCTCAGTTTTGATATTAAAATATTTTTTATCAAAAGAATATTATTTTTTCCTCTAGCAAAAATATCAGTCCATATAAATATGTTTTTATCAAATACTCCCTCCGATAAAAAATAAGTGTCGTTTTAACATTAAAATTTTGATCACAATTATCTGTCGTTTTAAGTTTTCTAGGCTAATAAATGAACAATAATTATAAGAAATGTTCTTGAAAATTGGTGTAAATGATTAATTTTAGTTCTAAAATATTTCTTATTGGTTGAAAAGAAGGTTGGATATTAAATAAGTGATAAGATTTAGAAAAATTTTACAAAACTTAAAAATTGTGTCAAAGGCTAAAATGAAAGTTAATTATGATCAGAGTAAGTATTAATGACATTTACAACAAAGTGTTTCATTTTTAGATGCACATATAATGTCATATGACTTTAATGAGTTAATGGATCGGGGGTGATAAATAGCTCTATTCATCTACAAATTGATATTTTCATTTTTACTAATAATACTTTATATGCGAAATTGAAAGTGTTATAAAAGATTTATGCATTTTATGTTTCCCTTAACAATGTTGACCTTTATTGTATTATTATTAATCAACAAGTCTTTCATTAAAAATGTCCATGTAAACCGCACGCATTTTTCTTTCCAATATTTTTTTTAATTTTATGATCCCACTTTATAATATAATATAATATTTTCCCCTACAAATTCAATTAAGAGAAAGTTAAAAAATAAATAAAGCTAATGCCTTGAGAATAGTAATGCATGTGCTTAGCCGCAATACCATGCATGGCTACAAATTAGGTACCCTAAACATCATAATAATATTATTTCTAAATTCACCATATATATACATCAAGTTTTTAACAAATATTTTTAAAAAAAAACTCTTAAAAATAAAATTATTTGTTGTAAATTTCTTTATTTTATTCGATCACTCTTTTTCTCTACACTTTAAGCATGTTCCGGCCGCTAAGAAATGGTTGTTGGCTAAGCTATAGCAATACTAATATGTATATGCCGATTTATATATAATTTATTTAAATTGTAATTAAAAATGGATTAATTATTATACTATAAAACTAAAGTAGATTTAAGAGATATATATACTAGGTCCATCCTAATTAATAATTGATTCACGTTTGAAGGTTCAAAATTTTCTATATTATTTGTAATTATTAAAATTTATAAATTAATGATAATTTTTTTGTTGACGACTAACCGAACGTACTTATAAAGTTAAAAATGAAAAATCATCTTTAGAAAAAAAATTTATAATGAACAGTCTAATTCAGTTATTTTTTGTGATTCATTTAGTTATTAAATTTATAAAATATTATTTTTAATCCTAAAATTTTATAAATATATAATATTACTCATATACACAATAAAATACATTTAATTAAAGATCACGTAAAAGTTAACACCAAGACTAAAGTGAACACATAACATTTTACATCAAATTAAGTAATATATAGTTCATAAGGTTCCTATTTTTCCTTCTACGAGGCTATCCCAGAACATTTTATTTCAAATTAATAGTGCATATATGTTACATACTTAATAAACTTTGAAAATAAATTTACCTTATTTTTCCAAAAAACAAAATCGTTTATATCTGTAAGCTACTACTTTTAATTTGAGTTATGAAACTATTATTATGTAAAATCTAAATGATTTTTTTCGTATATATATACATGAAAGAAATGGAAATACCAAACGTGAGGCTATAAATTAACATTAATCAATCTAGAAATAAATTTTTTCCCGCAAAAAAATAAAAATAAAAAAATCTCAACTTTATTTATTCTGATGAAACCCTAAAATTCAATTTTCTAGGTTAGCAGCAGTCCCGCCAATCGCCATAGTTGAATACATAAGCTTTTCAGATCGAAGTTCGAGACGAAGGAGACGAAGAGCAAGTAGGTAGTACGTCGTCGTTGTGGGGTACACATCTCCATGGCTATTATTTTTGTCAGGAATATGAAGATAACTCAATAAGATGATTTTAGGGTTAAATTTGGACTGTTATACAAGATAAATTTGTCTGATAAAGAATAAAAGCGAGATTGCTATTCGTACCCACCATTTCATGCTAAATGTACCCATTGCACGACTACGCGTTGCGTACGCGTAGAAAATGGATCAATTTCTGAGGCGAAAGTTACTACGCGTACGTAACGCGTAAACGTAACGACATTCTCAATTCAAAATTGAGAGAAGTCTTTACGCCTACGCGTTACGTACGCGTAGTAACTTTCTAAACGGCAGACAGTTACTACGCGTACGTAACGCGTAGGCGTAGGTATTTTCGCTTCCATAACGCGAAAGCGGAAGGTCGTCTTCCTCATTCCGCCTCCACCCTGATTTTCCTTACCGACGACGACGAAGAAGAGGCGACGAAGAAGAGGCGACGACCACCACCACCAACACTCCGACGACGTTTGCAGTGATCACCAGCAGCCATGGTCCGAACTCGGGGAAGAGACGGAGGCGTGGTCCGGGGGAGCCGCTCCGGCAACGGCGGCGGTGAGTCCTCCGGCAGTTTTTCCGGCGAGGGTCGCGGGCGAGCGGTTTCCGATGCCGAGGTTGGGCGAGGACGGGGCTCTCGTGGAGGGCGAGTAGGGGGAGTAGTCCGAGGTTGCGCGACATCTCGCGTTTCTAGCGAGGTTGGGGTACGTTTTAATTTATTTTTATTACATTTGTCTTTATATACGTTAATTAAAGAATTGTAATCGATAATTAGTGTAGGATTAGTTGTTAATTACTTATTATGTATAGAATTAGTGAATGAATAAATGAATTAGTCTCAATTAGTCGGTAATTAGTTAAATTAGTGGACAATTAGTCACTAGTTAGTGAAATAGTCGATAATTAGTTTAATAAAAATTGAAAAAAGTCGATAATTAGATAATTAGTTTATTGAAAATAGTCGATAATTAGATAATTAGTTGTTAACTTCCTTAAAATAGTCGATAATTAGTTAATTACTCGATAATTAGTTGTTAATTATTGGAACTAGTAGATAATTAATAGATAATTTGTTTAATAAATATTGAAATTAGTTGTAAATTCCGTAATTATTTGATAATTAGTTAATTACTCGATAAATAGTTGGTAATTAGTTTAATAAATATTAAATTAGTTGTAAATTCCGTAATTAGTTAATTACTCGATAATTACGTTTAAAATTATTGAAATTAATAGATAATTAGTTTAATAAATATTGAAATTAGAACTATTGAAACTAGTACATAATTAATAGATAATTTGTTTAATAAATATTGAAATTTCTTGATAATTAGTTAATTACTCGATAATTAGTTGTTAATTATTGGAACTAGTATATAAATAGTTTAATAAATATTGATAATTAGTTAATTACTCGATAATTAGTTGATAATTAGTTAATTACTCGATAATTAGTTGATAATTAGTTTAATAAATATTGAAATTAGTTGTAAATTCCGTAATTAATAGATAATTTGTTTAATAAATATTGATAATTAGTTAATTACTCGATAATTAGTTGTTAATTAGTTAATTACTCGATAATTAGTTGTTAATTAGTTAATTTACTCGATAATTATTGGAACTAGTAGATAACTAGTAGATAATTAATATATAATTTGTTTAATAAATATTGATAATTAGTTAATTACTCGATAATTAGTTGTTAATTACTCGATAATTAGTTAATAGAAATTAGTTTAATAAATATTGAAATTACTCGATAATTAGTTAATAAATATTGAAATTACTCGATAATTAGTTAATAAATATTGAAATTACTCGATAATAGGTTGCCGGGACTAGTACTCGTCCATGGGCCGCTACGGTTTCGAACCGTAAGCGGCGTATGATTGAGTTGGGAGTAGCGCGTCCTGATGACGTTCTTGAGGATCCTCAGGAGGAGGAGGAGGAGAGAGTTGGGGAGGAGCATGTAGACGAGCGGATGGACATGTTGTTCGGTTCGTCCGACGTTTCCGGCGGCCAGATGTTACCCGAGGCAGACGTTGATGCTTTTGTATTGGAGTTGCATGACACGTTGGACCGCCGATCACCTGCACCTGCTCATTCAGAGAGCTCTGCCGCCGGGAGTAGGAGACTCGGTCAGGAGGGTTCACCACCACCTCCACCTCCACCTCCACCTCCACCTCCGCCTGTGATTGCAGATGACGCTGCTGGGTATCCAGGAGGTCCCGCTATACGGGACTTACTTTACAGCTATGACACTCATGTCGCTCGTGACATATGGGTCGGTCAGGTATGGATTTAAATTTCGTTTAGCTTTTATATTTCCTTAAATTGAAACGTGTTACTTACGTTTAAATGATATTTTCATAACAGGATAGAGGTGTTTTACGAGTCTATAGGCTAGGTGCCACGGTCAGTGGCTTACGTAGCCTTGCTGATCGATTTCCAGAGTCAGAGTGGATGACACTGGTTAGGGGGAGTGGACTGCATGGCCTCCTAGAGATGCAGTGGGGCGGTGTCGACCATGCGCTTGCATCTGCCTTTGTTGAGAGGTGGTATCCAGAGACTTCCGGATTTCACTTCCCATGGGGACAGATCTCTATCACCCTCCACGACGTATATCACCTCCTAGGACTTCGCATTGACGGAGACGAGGTTATCGGCGCCAGGGATGACACACTCTTCACCTCCATGTTCGGCTTCCCGACATTGGAGGTGAAGGACGCCGTGAAGGCGGGTGGGTGGCCGTCTTCTCATCTCCTCTCTACTATTAGGACTATGGCCGAGTCCCCAGATGCTAGACAGGAGGACATCGCTACTGGATTTCTTGCTCTTCTCATTGGCTCCACCTTGTTCATTGACAAGACCACGAACAGGGTGAAGTCTCATCTATTGAGCGTTTGTCGAGACCCCATCACCATGGCGTCCCGTGCTTGGGGGACTGCCACACTGGCATATCTATACAGACAGCTAGGCGAGTCCTCTCGGAGGGAGGTTCATACATTAGCTGGCTGTTCTCTTCTCTTAGAGGTAAGCAATGAACTATAATTTCATAGGTTACAATCTTTTAATTGATAATCAATTTAATATTGAAATGATATGTTTTTTGCAGTCATGGATTCACGCTTATTTCCCTCACTTCCGACCTAGAGGACATACTGACCCTCTTAGACAGAGAGATGCGAGACATGCACAGAGGTCGGAGAGGGCTCCTACAGGACAGATGGAGAGATCGGCCCTATTAGGGTTTAGGGCCCAGTTGTCGAGGTGTAGGATGGACGAGGTACTAATAAAGTCAAGTTTCTTACGTATATTTTGAATTGATCTTCTGAATTGACGTTATATGTTTGTCGTAGGTGACGTGGATGCCGTGGGGTTCGCTAGACGGCTTTCAGACTGGACAGATACGCGTATCAGCCTATTTTGGGGTGATACGCTTCTGTTAGGTGGAGGAGCCCTATCAGCCACCGTTTATGCTACGTCAGTTCGGGCATGTACAGATAGTCACTCCAGAGCTTCATACAGTTCCTCCCGGATGTATCATTCGCCCCTTCGTGATGAAGAGGCCGGCGAGGATAGGGAAGTATGAGCTGCTATTTTCTCCCGACGCATGGCATCTGTGGACGACGCGAGACCAGCATCTGTACGACATACAGAGCGTCCCAGCAGTTGTCGACCCATGGCAGATGGATGAGTACTTTTTGGACTGGTTCTTACCACGTACTCACTCCCACCTGCAGCCACCTCCAGATGGTGCACCACCACCGCCTCCACCTCCAGTTGCACCTGTTGTACTTTCAGAGCGGGTACGATATGAATTGTTACGTTAAAGTTCATTTTATTTAAGAATTAGTTCAGTTTCTTACCTATTTTCATGTTCTGCAGCGTGTACATATAGCTATAGGTATGGTCAGAGATCAGTTGACTCGTTGTCCTCCGTCTGAGGCTGATTTTCTTCGACGTCTCCTAGATGTTCTAGGAGGAGACGAGGCACCAGAGGCGCCACCTCCTGTTAGGGCATCACAGCGACAGGACTAGACATTTGTTTCTATTTTGTTTATTATGTATGAACATGTTTCATTACTTTGACTTGTTTCTATTTATTACGGCCCGTGCTTGCTTCAGTTTATGTATGAACATGTTTCATTATTTTGACTTGTTTCTATTTCCAACGTCCCGTGCTTGCTTCATTTTATTACTTTCACTTGTGATTTATGTTTTGAATTCAAATTTGAAATCAAATTTGAAATCAAAATCTCAATTTGAAATCACAAATCAAAACTTCAATATTGAAATCACAAATCACAACTCACAAATCATAAACCTCAATATTGAAATCACAAATCACAACTCACAAACCTCAATATTGAAATCACAAATCACAAATCACAAATCAAAAACTCAATTCAACACTACTATTCGAAATCACAATTCAACATCAAACTAAGAACCCGCATCTTCTTCTCTCTGAAGCAGTCTTCCGTATCTTGCTATTCTTCGGTTATGTATGTCGGCAAAACCATCAACTGAAGCGTCGTGACCTCGCATCCAATCAAGACATATCGGGGGCAATGGAGCGTTTTGATGCAACCAAACCTGTTTTACAAATCAATAGCATGTTAGTCAAACAAGTTTTGATACAACCAAACTTGTTTCACAAATCAAGGGAATAAAATGGACTTACCGGAACGTAGTGATGATCATTGAGTACTGCGATTGCTTGCACTACCGTTGGTGGTTCTTGTTCGGCTTCAGAATCGGCAATCAATGGCAAGCATGTGTAGGAGTCCAATCTAGAGAAGACGACAAGGGACACCCGAAATAAAGTAGCGTATGCGAGAGCACAAGTAGGAACCTCCATCCAGAACTGTGATGCGCAAGGTGCGGGGTTAAGGTAGTTGACGTTGTCAATCAGCTCTTCGATCTCATCATCACCATGTATTCCGGAGTATACATGCATGTGTCTACTCAACTCCCAAGCTATCTCTCTCCGGACACGAATGTACTCATCTGGACGGTAACCCAATAACGCACCAAGTGATCGATATCCGCAATGTCCATCGCCCGGAACATCTATCACACGATCAACGTAAGATAACATAAATGCTGGGATATTCCGATAACCCCAGTTGAATCCTCGGACCACAGGTTCAGATGGCTCATTTGGAACGGCCGTCTCAGACTCCGGGATGGTACTACGCTCAGACTCCGGGATGGTACTACGCTCAGACTCCGGGATGGTACTAGGCTCGCCTGTGGTGTCTGCTCGTCCTCGACCCCGTCCTCGGCCTCGTCCTCGAACTCTTCCTCTAGAACTTTGTGAAGATTTCCTCATCTGTTTTTCCTTATCAGCTCGAGCATGCTCAAATCCAGATGGCACTCGTCCTTGCTTGCTTCCCTTGTCTGAAGGATGTGAAATTCTCGGCTCCCGAGCTATTGAGTCCGTCGGGTTCATCATGGTTGCAATATAAGCGCCAAACTTGTTCACAACGTCTTGGGGCAACCTACCCTCCCTGTGCATGGCCATAAAAGATGTCAAAGTAATATCCCCCATCGACAGAGGAATAGCCTCGGGTTCTTCCACTTCTTCGGTGACCTCATGCCACGTAACTTGTCTCCAAAATGGATGTATTGCAGTAAAAAACATAGGTCTGTTTTCCCGGAGGGCAGCAGCAAACTCATGAATGCACGGGATCCCATACGATTGCCTCCAATACCAATCGTCACATGTAGCATCAAATGTCCCTTGCCGCGCCATTTTGCAATTGTCGATCAAGTACTTCATGCAATTGTTAGACACCTTTCGAAGAAGAAATGTAAACATAGGGTCTTCTTGGATGCCTACGATAGTATGAGTACGCGACTTTTCTATGCAACCTTGAATCTCATCAATCTGATCTCCAATCATTCTATGGATGGCCTTGATGAGAGTATCAAATCCACAACGAGTAGACTTAAGAGTTCTCTTCAACACCGAATGAGCACCCTCGGCCCTAAGATTATAACATAATTTATAATTATAAAATAAATCATCACAAGTAAACTAAACAATAAAAGATGAAATGAGTATTTGTCTAACCTTCCTGTCGTCCTTGATCCGAGATGGAGATAGTGATCGGTCCAGCAACGAACAATAGCTTCCTTGTACTTGTCCAACCATGTCTTCTCGAGGTACTCCATCAAATGATACTTGTCCATCCAACTATCCCTCATATGCAAGAGCCTCGCCTCATAAGCCGCAATAGTAGTCGATTCAAACAACTCATGACAATCTCTCATGAATTTTGCTTGGATGGATGGCGAATGTGACTTCCACCAACTATTTGATTCTATGTTTCGATACACGTGCCACTCACACAAAATATGTTTGGCATCTGCGAAGACTCTAGGCATTGCTTTTATGAGACCTAATTCTCTGTCCGTCACTATCACTTCCGGCTTCTTTCCACTGAATAACAAGGCAATCCGTTCCAGAGCCCACTCGTAATGACCCGTCGTCTCTCGTTTCATTAACACAAACGCAACGGGAAAAGTTTGTTGTGTGCTAGTCAATCCGACGATCTCCAACAACGGCATGTCATATCTGCAAAATATAATGAATGAGACTTTGTAATTAAAAAAAAGTTTAATATAAACAAACTGAATGAATTACATACTAACCTGTTCGTCTTGTATGTAGCATCCATGATGACAACGTATGGAAACATGGCAACCCAACGCTTCGACTCTGGATGGACTAGGAATAAGTCGCTCACTACCTCTCCTCCTTCGGTGGTTTCCATCCTAATATCCCACATATAATCCTTATCTTGCAAGAATTTCAACGCTTCTTGAATTACCGTTCGATCTCCCATCGCTTCCAACCTAATTTTATTCCGAGCGTTTGAAACTTGCTTCCTAGAAGTGACCATCTTTTCGGGATCTTCAAAATCACTCTTTAACAAACGAACAATTTCCCTCGGAGGCATTCCCGCCTCGGTGTAGATTTGGACTCGTTTCATTTGTGCCTTCGTCAACCGTCCAGCAAAGGCATGACCTACCAACTTCTTCGGAAGAGGATGATTGTGAATTCCGTGAACATTCCTCACACCCCAAAGACCCCTTTGCACCTCATCAACGTGTAAGCGAAAATTACAATCAAACTTCTTCGTTATGCATACCCTCAAGCCCTTCGACTCACTCTTGCGGACTCCGTGATGCTCACACGCAAATATCACCTTTCCAAAACGCTTATGATCCGACTTGTAGGACTTTAGTTTGATGAGAACCATATTTCTACTTCTTGCTCTCTCAAGAACCCACGCAACTAACGAGTCCATATCCGTCCATATCCGATGGTCAACGAACAAACTAGTATAGTCATAATCATCGGGAATATCGGCAACCTACAATAATTATTTCGAAAATTTCATTCACTACGACTATATCATATGTTCTGAGATTGCTCAAATTAATTAACAACTACTTAAATAATAATTGTCTACTAATTCATTAATTAACGACTATTTTCTTCAATTAACGACTAATTGACACCTAATTAACGAGTAAATTCTTCAGTTAACGTCAAATAACATTACTTATTAACTAATTGTCTAGTACTTCATTAATTAATGAGTCAAGCATATAACATAAACTAACTAAAACATATAACACTAAACTACGTCAAAACAAACGAATTGAAAAAACTAACCTCAACACCCGAATACGGATCGTAACTACTGAGCATCGCGGGATTGAACAAGCCCTCGTCACCCTCCACGTCATCTTCACCACCGCCGAAAGCAACACCGTCATCCTCTTCTCCATCGCCGGAATGATAGCTTGCTTCTCCATCGTCGGAATTCATTTTCGAAAGGACTTTTTTTGCGAAACAACGTTTGACAATGAGGTTTTATGAAATGGGTCGAATACATGATATTTATACTAATCTTTGGGTTACATTACCGTTGGTAACGGCTAGTTTTCTACAATACGTCTACGCAGCGCGTAATCGTAGTGTTCACAACGGTTACATGATCCGAGAACTACGCCTACGCATCGCGTATGCGTAGTTCTCGGATCATGTAACCGTTGTGAACACTACGATTACGCGCTGCGTAAGCGTAGTTTTGTCCTTGTATTTTGGCGATTGATTTATGCTTCTTCTACGGTTACGTGATGCGTAGTCGTATAATGGGTACAAATAGAATGAAATGGTGGGTACGAATAGAATGAACCGAATAAAAGCCAAGATATATAATACAAAAGAGTTTGACAATCTTATATATACAAATTATTTGTCAACGAAAATATTTTTTTTTTGTTTATCCTCACTTAGCAAATTATTTTTCAGTGTATAATTCATGATAATAATGATATTTCTTTTTGTAATATAAACTCTTCATTTTAATATGTATTGATTTAAAATTTAAAATAATTCTAGAGTATATTATGCAATCTTGATCTTATAAGTTTTTTTTTAAAAATTTGATTACTAAATGTTCACCTTCGTTTAACTAAAATAAATGAAATTTTTTAAAGAAAATATTTTAATATGTATTGATTCAATTTTTCATCTTAATTTTAACATATTGTATAAAATAAAATAATTACATACTTAAAATTTGAGTAAAAAATATTCAAGGTCATAATAAACTAATTGATTCTCCACTTAAATGACCAATATATATTATGAAAATGTAGACTGTCGGTGATGCATATAATTAACCAAAACATATTAATAAAAATCATTCATTAATTCTTCAAAAAACAATAAAAATAACATATCATTTTGTTTGTTTTAAAAAAAAAATAATTTTGGCAGATTCATGAACTTGTCAGAAGAGCAATCTCTTATCCACAAACTCATAGGATCTCACAAATTCTCATCTCATCAGAACTATGCTCATACAAACAAAATAGTACAACATACGCATTAAACACAAAATCATACATTTTGACAAAAATGTCGATTTAAAATTTTAAACAAATTACATAATTGGTCCCCTATTTTGGAAACATGGGAAAAGGGAGGAGACCCATGTAATGCCCATGTTTATTTGAGCTGTATTTAGGGCAAAACTTGAAGGAAACTTCCAAGTCTTGAATATGCAATGAACTTGTGGGGAAAGTATGGGAGTGGAAGATGGAATAATCCAGGGTGTCTATGGAGAAGAGAAAGTGAGCTTAGGCCTTGTTTGGTTGGACACTCAAAGATTGGATCATGTGGAACCATGTGAGTTTTAGGGATATAACATGCTTCATACCTTATGGAGAAGATGATCATGGCATGCTGCTTTTTAGTACACTTGGCATATTAGGGTTTTAAAAAAAACTTATTTAGTCATTTTTATTGTGTTTTTTTTCTCTAAAATATTGATTACTCAATGACAAATGCAATGAACTAGTTAAAGGGTGAGTTTTTAATGTAGCTAATCTTAGATGGATGAGTTGGATAAGTGGATCTGTTTATCGAGTTTCGTTGTCCGTCACATATCCAACCTCTTACCAATTCAACAATGTGGGTAAAGACCTATTTACGATAATATATAGTTTTAGAATTTCGAATCCTGATTGATTGTCAAGGAAGACATTATATGATAATAGTCCTTGAACCTCGAATTCTAGTCGATTGTCAAGGAAGGTCCGCACGCCGGCTCATCCATCTAATCAATTGAAAAAGTTGTATCTTATCATCTATTATATATACTTAAAAAATACACAAATATAATACCCGAAATCTATACCCGAGTTAGAGTATACAACCGATATCTAATCCGAAAATTATACCAAGTTTTACTAATAAACACAAATGCTCCTCCATCCAATTTCCTCATTTTCTTTTTTGATCATTTTTATATAAATTGATCTATTTAATTACATAACCCAATCAATAAAAGTTGCAACTTTTTATTATTGTAAGAGACATAAACTCATTAAAATAGAAAGGACATTAAAATGCGTGAATCCGGCTAGAAAATAATTTTAGCAAACTTTTACAATATATTCTCTTTTTTTCTTCTTAAATTTAGAGATCTTGATTATCCTTAATATAATGGCCACCAACTCACCCTAAAGCCAAGAACAAAACCCATATAAATAGGACCCATATAGTACCCACTTACCCTACTATACATCCAAACACTCCCAAACCCAATACCCCTAAACCACACCAAAACTCCTCACAAAATGGAAGCCAATACCCTTGAGTTGAAGGGCATGTGTCTTAAGGGCACATCCACATCAAGTTTCAAGCCAAGTAAAGGGCATTCCATGAAGAGAAGAAGGGTGATCACGAAGACCCGATTACGAAGAGTTCGAGCTAACGAAGGCGAAGAACGAGGAATCGAGACTCGGGTACGAACCCTAAAGAGCTTGATTCCGGACAATGAGTGTAAAGATCTGGAAGGGCTTTTTCGGAATACTGCTGAGTATATTTTGGGGTTGCAAACGAGGGTTAGGGTTATGCAGATGATGGTTGATGCACTTACTAATGAATCTAATGAGTAACATTTTGATTTTTGTGTTAATATTGAGTGACTTTATTGTTTTTGATTTTTGATCTATCAGAAGAAGGTTAATTTCTCCTACAGGATCTTTGTGATGTGGGTAGAAAATGAAGGGTTTGGTTATTTGGGTAGTCAATTAGTAAATGCTTTAATTTCTTGATCTGATTTACCGCTGTAAACGCCCGCAGTGAAAGCGGCGATCTCAATTGTATGAATATTGATTCATTATCTTGGTTGATTTACTTTTGATGTCTTCAATCTTTAACTCTACGCTCCTTTCATTATTCAATTTCACATTATTTGCAAATATACGCTTAACTTTACTTCCACATTCTCAATCGGACCGTACTCTTTGAAGCCCTTTGCTAAGTGTCAAACTTAATAAATTCGAGATTACGAGTCTAGTGTATAAGTTCAATGTACTTAAAGTCGCTAATTTTATATCTTGAGCTAGCTTGAACATAACGCACATGTGCACTTGTATATACACGACCCTGCTTTACACCCCGTATGTATCGAACTTTAACACCAATCGCACTTATGGGGACGTATTGACGACCGTTTGTCTGTTTAGTAATATGTTTTGTCGATTTATTTTTTAACAAAACATAAAAGGGTCTAATTTAGCAAATTTCTTCCTAATTTTTCTTGGAGTCTTAAGTATTTTTGAAATATCTGTTGGAGATAATAAGGTTCCACATCGAAAGATGGGGACGTGTTGGAGATAATAAGGTCCCACATCGAAAAAAATAGGGACACTCCGAGCCTAGTATATAAGGTCGGTGGGCTACACCTCCTATTGTCAATTGGTTTTAGGATGGAACCTTATCGGGTTTATGTGCTGGGCTTGAGTTTAATACGCATGTGCGCTCGTATGCACACGACCCCCGCTCTACCGTCCGTTTGTAACGGACTTTGACAATATCACCTGACCTAGTTAAGTTCATATTTGAGATTCTATTTTTAAGAATTTCTGTGCAATTATTATTGTTATACGTAACAAAATAAATAGCTGAAATTTGAGTGCATTGATATAAAAAAAAACATTTTTTTATACTAATATTAACAAATTCGATGATGATTGCATGAAACATACGGGGAAGTTAGTGCCTACGTAGAGCTAGTTATTAGAACATGCATTATTGTAACAATCAACATTATCTTTTTAGTTTTTTTTTTGAAATTATAAAAACGAATTGGCATAATATATAATTAATTAGGTTGATGAATGTTCAAACCTATATTAGTTATTTATATATTTATGACATCACTAGGGCGGTGTGCAGAATATTATCCTGTAGACGTATGATTGAGGGCATACGGTAACAAAGGCATTGCAATTATGAACAAATATGGGGCCTATCCATACAACGCACGCACCTACATCCTACACGAGCGTAAATTTTATTTCTAAATAATTTTGCATTTTTAATTCTAAAACTAATCGAGAGAATATATATATATATATAGATTGATACTAACCCATATGTAAACAGCTCTTACCATGTGAACATGCACACCGAATATATGTGATTATACCGTCGAATATATGAATCAGGTACGACGAATATTTCTTCTATTAATTATATGATTTCCCCCCTTTAATATCGTTTAATCTCAACCATCTATTTAATTATTTAACAAATACAATTTGTTCTCATTTTACATGGTAAGAGTTGTTTACATACAGTAAACCCCCTCTCTCTCTATGTAGATTTGGAATCTCTTTCAAAAATGTAAAAGGCTAAAATTTTGATTTTAATACTTAAAAAAAACATTTTCGTTTAATGTCCAAGAACTTGTTAAAAGACCATATATACTTCTCAAGTCTCACCTCTTGCTTTAGTATCTTTGTTTTTGTTTAAATCTTCATATATTTACTTTAATAACAAACTTAATAAAAAATAATTAAGGGTGTAATCTAGGAATAATACATATTTGTGACAACTTTATTGAGGACAAACAAATCAAGTTTCAAATCATTTTGATGTTTTTATTTTTTGGACATAAAAATGTCAATAATAAACTGATAATCAAATATGTTAAGATGTGTGAATATATTGTCCTACATTGACAATATGATAATAACCAAACATAATATATAAGCACTAGTATTACTTCTCCTATTGCCAATTGGTTTTAGGATGGAACCCATAATACTTGTGTGTTAGGTTCACTCACGTGCATCCCCTCCACGTATAAGACCCGACGGATATTGAAAGATAAATTAACATGGTATCAGAGCCACGGTTCGTTCGGCTTTGTGTCTAGTTGCTAGACTAGTGTGGATATATTGTTTCACATTGACAATATGATAATAACCGAACCTAATATATAAGCACTAGGGCTACTCCTCCTATTGCCAAATATAATGGTTAAATATAATAATAAATTATAAATAAATAAAATAATTGATTAATTAAGATAGGTGTATATATAATGATACCAAATAAGCTTTACATAATTTGAGGGATATAACATAAATTAATAAAAAGTGGGGTGCCCAATCGATAGGTAAAAACTAAAAACGTAGGATTATTATTATTATTTGTTATATCTACTTTTATTGTCTTTTTGGTTATATAATTTTATTTTTGATGATATTATGGGTGTATTAATGCCTGATATTACTAGGGTGTAATTTAATTGAACTCAATAAACTTCGGATTCGATAAAAAAATAATCGAATGCTATAATTCTAAAAATTAAAATTAATCATCAATTGATTACTAGAGAGGAAGGTGGGCTCTGGCAATTTTGATCCAATCATCAGGAATAAGCGGCCCAATATTCTAAGTGCTGAAGCCCATATCGACTATTGGGCCCAACGGCCCAATTTGTTTATTTAGTGTTGAGCCCAACGGCCCACTTATTCAAATGATGTGAATAATATGGACTCTACTATTTCCACTAAAAAAAACCCCTTAATAATATAAGATAGAAGTATCATGCTAGTTTTTGTCATTTATAATTTAAAATTATACTTATTAATTATGATTCTTTTACTTTTTTTTTTTGTAAATTTTACTTATTAGATAGAGGTATCATGCTAGTTTCTTTGCCATTCATAATTTAAAATTATTCTTATTAATTTTGCTAAAAAAATTTTAATGCATGATATTTTTTTTTAATGTACCACCCTAAACATGTATTGTAAGGAGGGGGAAACTTTATTCGATTCATTTATAATGTTATTGTATAATCTAAGATATGTATTTTTAATTTTTCATTAATTAATATTAAAATACTCATTTATCTAGTGCAGTCATTACAAAACTTGAAATTAATATTATTGTATTATCCAATACTGATCAAAATATGTAAAAAAACAATGAATTGCAATTAGGGTTTGAATCTTTTGACGAGTAGGTGTAATTTTGAATCGTAGTTGCGTCATTTTTTGCAAAAAAATTCCTATATATGGATTTTTTCAGTAAAAGGTAGTATAAGAATAATTAATTTAAAGTATAATAATTTGAAAGGATGTGAAAGTGATGGAAAGCTATGGTAGGCTAGGGCTGACCCTCAATCAAGGGGGACATAAATAGGGCTTTGTCGCAATGCCTCCCCTCATCTTAAGCAAATTTAGTAAAAAAATTTAATGCAATTAGTGACTTTAATTTCAACTTAAATAAAATAAATTATTACATAAAAATTTTAGTTTGTATAACTTAAAATAATGACTTGCTCTTCATTAGATGAGACCATATACTTTTTCTTCTTCTTTTTTTTTTTAGGATACCATATACTTTATTGAAAAATTATTGTCATCTTATATTAGATATTTAGGGTGCTTGACAAGATATTTGAGGAAATTGATGAAAGTTTATTAAATGTTAAAATTTATATAGAGATTTTAGTAACAACTAGTTTATTGTATTTTCTAATATAATAATGAGATTAGGAGTTTTTGAATTTTCAAAAATATTTTTTAAAACTCATTTATAGACTCTTAGGGCCCGTTTGGTTCCAACTCCGGAAACGGAAATGGAATGGAAACGAATTTAGTCCATATGTATATCCATATTCATGAAATTTTATGGAATCATTCCCCATGGTTTAATGAAAAATGCACTTGCTTCCTCACATTTTGTTACCCTATAGGGTATCAAAAGTAATCAAACTCTCATCCAATTACTACAAACCACAAGGAATGATTCCAAAAATTTTAATGAACAAAGGTATACGTATTGACTAGATTCGTTTCCATTCCGTTTTCGATTCCGGAGTTAAAACCAAACGGGCCCTTAAACTTTACGTAGATTCAAAGTTGGATTGGATTCGTTAAAACTTAAAATCATGTTAGGCTTGTATACACACAACTCGAAAATACAATGGACTTTTAATTTCGTGTATGGTTTCAAAACCTCAATTGCAAGTTACACTCCTTATCATTTTATTTTTAAATATTTAATAAATTAACTATACGAATTTATATTTAATCTCATTTTATCATACACTCAATTAAATAAATTATTAAAATTTAAATTTTACAAAGATTTTTCTCTCTATATATATACACAAAAATGACCGAAGTTATTTTAAATATCAGAAATTTTTTTAATCATTTAAAAATATTGGTTAGTCGACCATGCTCCGTGATACATCTATATATACTACTAAAGCAGCACCCATTTTGTCCACGTGTCAATCTCTAAGGCCGTCCACATCAGCTTTTTTCCAATTTATTTACAGATTTGCCACAACGTATTTACAGATTTGCCATTAATTATTTTATAAGAAAATTTTTATTAGAATTTGTAAACAGTCATCATGCCACGTTAAATTTATTAAAATAAATAATTAAAAATAAATAAATCTACCTATCTACCAATCATAATTAACAGACTAATCTATTATAACTCGATTTGTTGAGAAAATCTAACGCAAATCTTCTAACAAGATTTGACACATTTGTTTAATTTAAAACTAAATCAAATTTTGCTCCTCTATTTAAATCTAAGTAAAAGTAATAATATATTAAGGTATAAATATAATACTCGAATAATAATTTTTGTAATAGAATTTTAATTATGTTCTTTTATTATTTTAAAAAAAACTAATCCTCATATGTTAGTCATATTAATTAATAAAAATAATTTTTACTATAAATTGATATCAAATATACGATGTATGAAAGTGAAAATATAATATTTATTTAGACAATCCCGCACAAGGTGCGGGCACTAAACTAGTTTTTTAATAACTGAGATTGATAGGGTCAAGTGTGACAGTGTGTTCGATTTTGAATTACTACAATATATTAATATATTAAAACAAAAGAACGTTAGGCCACATCTTATATGAGCATTTTATTAAGTTATTTACAAAAATATTATTCATTTAAAATGTTATTCTTTTTTTTTTTATATTAAAATCTCTTTACTTTAATATTTAAAGAAAATCATATTAGTTGTTAGTGAACGAATCTTACAAAAATTATACACAAAAATGACCAAGTAATATTTACAAAAATATTACTCAACTATGATAATTTTGAGGTTTTGTAATAATAACACTTTTTATGATAGTATAATAGCGATAATAGAATTATTTATATTCCAACTCGTTAAAAATATTTATTTATAGCTTGCTAAGAGAATAGGGAAATGATGGCTTACACTAATTTTTCCAAGTACTCTACAAAATATGAAATTTAAGAAAAATAGTTTAATGGATGTAATATGAATTAAGTTATTTCTTAATAACTTAAAATATAATTATATTTAGATTAACTTATTATAATTATTACCTTAAGAACTTGTACAAGATACGCGTATTGAACTAGTTATTAATAAAACATCTTTTGCCAAAATTCAACTAAAAACAAATTTAATTAATCTTATTTCTACAACTCAAACCAAACTGCACTTTAAAACATTTTCTATATTTTATTGCTTGTAATCTGCGCTTGAGATTTGCCACGGTAGCTAATTACACGATCTGTGGCTAATCTTATGCATCATGTAACATCGAATATAAATTTGCATCTATATTATTCCCTAACAATTTAGCGTAAACCATTTGCATTTACGTACGTTAGGGAATAATAACAACAATTTGAGGTCAACTAACATTTTTGTATGGTGCTGATTTATTGTACAAGTAATTAATAACAACAATTAACTTATTTTATGGAACCATAATAAATAACCATTTGAGGTCTTCCATGAACAACGTCGGAACAACAATTAACTTTTTTTATTGGTATTTTATTTGTAATCATAAGATTTTTATTTTAATTAGAAGATTTTTATTTTACATTTCCTTTTTATTGTTAAAAAAGAACACGTAACAGAATATGCATTTCATTCAGGGATGCTGTATAAATTTATAAAAAGTAAATATCACATTAAATTAATAAATTTCGGTTACAATTGAATGTGACCTAAATAACTAGATGGTCTATAAGAATTATTGTCATGCCATTTAGAATTGCCTAATCAAATGCTCTTTTTAATGAAATGATAAACTAATAAATAATAAAAATAAACTCAACGTAATCAAATATTAGATCCAATATATTAAGCTCATATTCTAACACTTCCTCTCAACCTACCGGTGTTATATTGACGTCAACAAAATAAAGGTCGATGAAGCTTGAAGTTGTTGAATCACACCTCTATCTTGCGGGAAAGTGCTAGAGTATGAGCAAATTAGGGGTGCAAAGATATCCGATTTGCTAATCCGAAGATCCGATCTGATAATATCCGACAATTGGTGATCCGAGTCTAATCCGGGCATATTTTTCGGATCATCGGATCGAATACGGATCGGGGTTTGGAGGAAAAAGGTCAGGTCGGATCGAATATATCCGTCTAGTCTAAAAATAAATACCCAAATCGGATATAAGTTGTCGGATCGGATCGGATATCCAAAAATGTCCACCCTAACTTAATATATTGTGCATAATAATCTAATATATTGAATCATATGTTGGATTATTCTTTATTTTTTAGTTTTTTTTTTAATTATTATCTTATCTTTTATTAATTTTTTTTTATCTCTTTATATTTATCTATATAAATAATAATTTTTTTATATAAATAATTCACAAATCTCTTCACCTATATTACAGAAATATGAAATATACATAAATATTTATTATTGACTAAACAATCAATTTTAATAAACTAATTTAATATAATTCATTTTTAAACTATAATTAACAAAACAAGTAAATTCGTAAACATAACTCAGTGACACATTTCACATCCTCATCTTAGTTTATAACTGTCGGTGCGTGAGAAAAACAAAACTAATTTAAACTCTTATTTTTTAGATAAAAATAAAAATAAATGTGTTAGAATGTAAATTGTGATAAACACAAGAAACCTAACACTTACTCATCCATCTCGATCAACAAAGTGAAGTCTTTGTCTATATTCGATTTCGACATTTCGATAGTCCAAACACCAAATTCCATCTTTTCATAAAATATTTTCCTAGACCAATTAAGATAACTTCTTTTTATTTTAAAAATACATACATTTTTTATTTTTTTAATTAGCCGTATAAATATTTGTCCGTTTCTGAGCCCTTAGCGTCTTTTGCAAGCAACCTATAGTCAACCATGCCCACCCCTTTCTACGTTCTCAGTAACTTTAGATATTTGTGCAATCAAGATTGATATAACCAAGGCTTTTGACACAATCGATCATCGATTCATCATCCACTCTCTTGCTAGAATGGGCTTTCCCTCCCACTTCATCAACCTTATTGATGCTTGTATCTCCTGCCCCTCCTACTCCATCAACCTCAATGGCGCCCTTTGTGGATTCTTCAAAGGCTCCAAGGGCCTCCGCCAAGGATGCCCTCTATCCCCCCTCCTCTTCATCATTGCCCTGGAGACCCTCTCATCCATGATCACCATAAACACATCCTCTCCTGATTTCAACATCCACCCAAAATGCTCTACCCCTCGAATCACCCACCTTTGTTTTGCTGACGATTTGCTAATGTTTTGCAGGGCCGACACCATCTCAATTGACATCTTGATGAAGACCTTAACTCACTTTGGTAATTACAGTGGGCTTGTCCTGAACCCCTGCAAGTCCTCAATCATTCTTGGAGGGCTCTCCCCTCAGGACTGTGACCGTATCACGCTCTCCACTGGGCTCAAACAACAGCAACTCCCATTCACCTATCTCGGAGTTCCTATTGGGAGCAAAAAGCACAGCCTCAGAGAGTTCCTTCCGCTCATCACAAAGATCACCAACAAAATCAACTCCTGGACCTCTCGGAACCTCTCATATGCGGGTAGAAAACAAATCATCTCCTCCATCCTTCAATCATTACACTTCTACTGGTGCGCAGTCCTTCCAATCCCACACTACGCTGTCCTCAAGATCAACAGGCTCCTTCGTTCTTTCCTCTGGTCTGGGAAAGACGCCAGTCCTCGCTCCCTCGTGGCCTGGAAGCTCATCTGTTCTCCATTTAATGAGGGCGGTCTTGGGTTTAAGGAGCTGCTTTCCTGGAACAAATCCTGTCTCGCGAAGCTTATCTTTGAGCTCAACCATACCCCCCCCCATCCACTAACCTCTGGGCCGACTGGATCCACCATCACATCCTCCGCGACCACTCCATATGGACCACTAGACCAAACCCCAGACACAGCAACACCTGGAACACAATTCTCAAGATCAGGAATGACATACTTCACCACACCACTGCCACTCAGTTCATCAACAGCACCACCAGAACCGACAGCTCATATTCTACATCCGCTGGATACTCATTCTTCAAACGCTCCGATGACACAAATCTCCCCCCTACTACCTACAGCTACGGGATCATATGGAGGGGTCTCAACACCCCTAGAAGCAGTTTCATCTCCTGGCTTGCCAGTCATCATCGGCTTCCCACCCTCACCAAGCTGCTTGACTGGAACCTCGTCCTTGACTCCACCTGCAAACTATGTGGAAACCACCCTGAAGATGAAGAGCATCTATTCAACCACTGCAGTTACTCCACCCTCGTCCTCGACCTTATTGCCCGCTGGTCCCTTATCGCCCACCCCTACCCTTTCAGCGGCGATCTTTGGACTTGGATTAGCAGCCAGCAACCCTCGCGACATGATCTTATCACCCACATCAGAATCTCATCAATCACAAATTTCATCTACTACACTTGGCACGCCCGAAACGACCTCATCTACAACAACCATTTCATCCACCCTACTACAACCGCACACAATGCAATTCGTGCAACCAAGAACTTTGCCTCTGCACATTGGAAAGACAGATCCTGCGACTCGATTACGTGGTCCAACAGACTTGGCATCCATCTCACATAACCCCCCCTCTCTCTCACCCCCCCCAACTTGAAACTGTAACTCTCACTTCCCTCCCCTGGGTTAGTACACCCTCTGTAAATTCTTATGATCAATATACAAATATTTCAAAAAAAAAAAAAAGAGTTTTGCTAGTACTTTAATAAGAGAAAATTATTAAATAATATCTCATTTTTCAGGTTAACTAAACTTTGGTACCTGTCGTTTGACCTATTAAAAGGATACTTTATTTATTAAGTCTGATTAAAGATTAGTATTGCATTATTGTTCACACGTCAAGTTAACAGATCGGTGTTAAATATTTAAGGTAGGTAAACAATTTTGCTCATGATATTTAATACCGATCTGTTAACTTAACGTGTGAACAGTAATACATGTACTAATCTTTGGTCGAGCTTAATAAATGAGATACCGTTCTGATAGTTTAAACGACGGGTACTAAAATTTAGTCAGCCTAAAAGATGGGTACCGTTTAGACCATTTTCTCTTTTAATAATTTATTCAATATATCTTTTAGTAGATAAGTATAGATTTAGGTTTTGTTTAATCCATTTTTTGAAATTATTAGTATATTATTAAGTTTTTATTTTAATTAAGATTTTTAAGCTTTATTCGAAAATGTGATGTGTAATTAACATTGTGCTTTATTTTGGTGGTCAATTTTGAATTCTTTTTTAGAGAAATGAGAAGATGTTCCGGAGACTGTAATAAAAAATGCATTAAATTGGACGATTATGCCGTAGTATATTGATGTGCATTATTATGAAAACAACGATATTTAATAAATATTATATATATGATGATTATTAAACCTTCCCATTGTAGAATTATTATAATTTAGAGAAGCACGGAATATTATAAAGACGCGTAAAATCTGGTAGGAAACCTCAGCCATCTTCAAATGCCTAAAACAAGGTAGATGTGTGGCATTTCGATCCATTTTATTAATTATATATATCCCTAAAAAACGCATATAAAATTAGAAGTTATGCAAAGGGTTACCATCTCTTTTGATTTCGTAATGAATTTGAATATAATAAGTGAAGTGGTGTGCATAAAAGTCTATATGTACATTAGGTTTAAATTTAACATAAAAATTTAGAGGTTCCATTATAAAACCAATCGATAGTAGAAAAAATAGTTCGCCAACCTTATATTCAACGTCACTTTAGACGTAAAAATTTATTCTCTCCAGCACATTTACGTTCATCAACCTCACTACTAGAAAATACAGTTGTAGCAAAGAAAACATTTCGTGGCTAAATTTTGTGACTAATTGGCCACGAAAACCGTTACTTCTCAAAAATTTCTGAGCCTAAAAAGGAGGTCAATTTCTAGGCTAAATATCCACGCATAATACTTTGTAGTTAAATTTGCGGATATTTACCCACGGGTATCAAGTAAGGCTAGATTCCAGGCTATTACCCACAAATTTATTTCGAGGGTAATAATGTTTACCTTAATTATCTCATTTGTCGACACCAACCAACATTTATTACTCTTTTACTTTACCATTTGTTTCGCTAACGATAGACACTTTCGGATCTTGTTCTTCAACTCTCTTCACCGCATACCCTCCTATCATCTCTTCATTTGTCAATTTAAAACTAAAATGTTTCATTATTTACAAGACAATCGAGTAAAATCGGGTATTTTTTATATATATATATATATATATATCGTGTTTCATGATAATTATATGTCTAATTCCTAAAGTTTGTTAATATATGAGAAGGTCTAGCTATAATTTGTAATATCTGTGAAGTGAAATAGAAAAAAAACGAATTCTTCCTGGATATTTTCTATTATGAACTTAGCCACGACATGTTTATTCATGTTATTTCCGTGGCTGGTAGCCACAAAACCGTAGTTGAGGATAAATCCATGGCTAAATTTGTGGCAATAACGACTTCTATTATTTTGGACAGTCACATTGAAATAGAACGAACAAATTGTTTGCCTTATTTAATATATGGTAAATGATAGTGATAACTTTTTTTTTTTTTACCTAGGTATGCAAACTTGGAGAACCGTGAATAGATGTATGAAAGATGGCTACCAAATGGTGGTGGTTATAACGCTGAATTTCTTGAAGGTGTTGAAAAATTTATCACTTGTAATATCACAAGTTTATTTGATGGATGGGGAGAAGATAAGATGTTCTTGTTCGAAATGCAATATTATGGAATCAAATTCAAATTGAGCTATCTAACAATCTTTCCCTCAAAGGCTATTTATAAGGGACATCCTTTTCTGTAAACTAAGAAAGATATCTTTTAAAAGATAATCTAGGAAATATATCTCTAAAAGATAATCTAGGAAAGATACAAAAATAATCCCAAAGATATGATCAAAACTAACAATTACCTTAAAGATAGTTTGAGAGCTTTTAAGGTAAGAAAATAAAGATAGTTGCCAAACTTAAAAGATTTTTGGCTGGATCTTCTAGCATGCGCCAAAGACGAAATATCAGGTGAAATTTCGGTTGAGATATCCAAGTGTTGGCCGAGATTTTACATCTTCTATGCAATCATCCACTCTATCGATTCCTCTCATGTTTGCAGCTTGTAAGCGACCTTTCCTTGAGTTTCTCTTGCTTCTGAATTAGTGAACGCTCCATGTCATGTAGGTGTAGGTGTTATCAAGGATGGTCCCGCATCACAATCCTTGTTTAAGACCTCTAGTTCCTTTAATGTATCCCTCAAGGTTGCCATTGATACTAACTATGAAGATGACGGTGGTAATACAAGACTTTATACAAGTGATGGGATAAGGAGGAATGCCAATGAGATTCAAAACTAAGAGAATAAAGTTGTGGTCAATAAAATCAAAGGCTTTCCGGAGATTAGTCTTATTGGCACAACGATGTGAATTATGTCTTCTTTTATAACTTTTTGTTCGCTCGAAAGTGTGTGCGTCTAAGTCTTAAATTTATATCTAGAACTCAAAGCAAAAGCAAACTCGCAATGTACGGATCAGCTGTAGTAAGACAAGAAATTCCAGAGTCGAACTCAGGGATTTGGTGAGAATAAAATCGATTTCAAATATCTAGCAAGGTGTAAAAGCTTTTGTGATTAACAAATGAGACAAATGATTCCAAGGATTCAAGTATCCGACTGCGGCTTTCCATTCAAGACACTTCTAAAGATCAAAGGACATAGTTTATATTGCCAATGTTAAATGTTTCAAAGGTACGGGTAGATATCGTACGATGAAATTCCGAAACCTATTTATCAAATCCAAAGGTTCTCTCTATAAGGGTTGTTGAGGCTGCAATATAGAAAGATCTAAGGATAAGAATTAACTCAAACTAACTACCCAAAACCCCAGGATGTGACTCTCCAAGGTAAAGATAGAAAGCACACTTTAAACCTTAAATAAAGGATGTCGAATCTCTCTATTAACCAAATCTTGTAATCTTAATCTATTAAATGTAAAATCAATGATGAAGTCTCTTCACACACTTAAATAGAGGTTAAAAAGGTTAAGCAAGGTTGGGATTTAGGCAAGGATTAACTTTGGTTAAAGAATAAATCAATTAAAGATCGTCAGGGAAATAAATCGACTGACCATAAGAAAATCGGACGATTTTTCATGAAGAACAACCCGATTTATCTGTTTGTCGCAAAGTTCAAATCTAAAATCTCAGGGTCCAATTGGTTAAATGAGTTCAGTCTATCATCATCTAAGCCTCAATCATCAACTATTCTCCCCAGAATCACAAATGTTTTAGCCAACCATTTTCAAAATCAAATCAAAATTGAGATTGAATGAATAAAATCAAATAAACCCGAACTTTGAATAAAAACTCAATAATCTTCAAATCTGTAAACAATTCTCGAATCCAATCAAAATATCTCTCAAAACACTCAGCTATGTGTTCACAAATCACAAGAATCGCAAGGGAACAAAGAATCTCACACCAATGACAAAGATTGACTTCCCAGCACTTTCCTTTCAATCCTTCCTCCAATAATCTTCAATCTCTCTCAATTGTGTAAATCTTTCCCGCTGCGGAACCCCCGTTTTCGTTCCTAGGGTTTCAATGTATAGTTCCTTGCTAATGGGCTGCTTGGCAAAACACTTCTCAAGTCCACAAGTGATGGGCTTTGATTTGTTAGCATGAAATATGACGATATTGTAGGCGCTTATTTTAGTTGTTTTTCCCTCATTATTGTATACATGGATATAGTTTTGAAGCAATTATGAGCTTGTTTGTCTATTTTGTCAATATGGAGATCTACACTAGTTATGTGTTGATTATAGGTGAATAAGAGCTTGAATCGGAGCATTTGATGGAAGAAAAGGAGTAATTGATCATGCTCGAGGATAAGGAGATGCATTAAGGAAGCTAAGGAAGGAGTATGGATGAAGGATGTCACAAAACAAAGGCAACAACAAGCAATTTACACTTCCACGCCCCAAATTATGGCCGTGGAGAAGATGATTTGAAGTCCACGCTCTAAACCATGGCCGTGGACTTGGCACCATGAACGTGGAAGAGAGTTGGAACACTCCAGAGAGTTACACGGTCTAAATCGGTCGTGGAAATCATATGACACCGTAATCTGATTCCACGCTCTAAACCACGGCCGTGGAAGTTGATGAGACCGTGATTTTGGCAATCTTTTGATGTGTCATTATTTGCCGCATCATATACGTTATTGGGCCTTTACCATAACTCTTCCTCGCTCTATAAAAGGAGGAGGGAACGGAATTTCGAGTATCCTCGCTTACGGCCGCTTACCCCTGTTTAGCACTCTTGCTTAGGGTTGATTTGACGCCGCTTCGAGTTGCGGAACGCCGGCTAGTTGGAGATTGGAGATTGCTTGCGGCAGAAGTTTGGATATTTCTTAGGTTTCGATATTGAAGACGGACTGACATCCCGTTCTTCGTTCTTGCCTGAGATTATTGTGAGGTTTCGTATTACACATTCTAAATCCATTGAACAATTCATCTTGTGTTTCAGATTTGAGATTGGTTTTAAGAGTTTATTGAGTATTCAAGGGTTTTCATCTTTCATTCTTCTTAATTTGAATATTGATATCATAATGATGATTATTGGCTAGAAACCCTTTGACAATTCTAAGGTGAAGGGTTGATAGTTGTGGCTTAGATGATGATAGATCGATCGTAAACATATTGGACCCTGAGAGTGCGAGAAATATCGTCGACACCCTAAATCACGGCCTGTTCTTGGTTTTCAAGGCCGTGATTCTCTAGATCTACCCGTGATTTTCCCTGGTTTACGAACTTTGCTTTTACTTTAATCCAAAGTTAAAGATATGCTTTAACCTAGCCTTGACTTGCTTTTTCTAGGTAGTAGTGAGACTAAACATCCTCTATTTCGGTTTCGAGTGTCACAACCTTAACCGTTTGAGTTTATCTTGATCCTTGGGTTGCAAGTTTGGGTATTTGAGATTAATCCTTACCTTTAGATCATTTCTATATTGCAGCCTCAACAACCTTTATAGAGAGTGTCTTTGGGTGAGTTATATAAGGTTCTGGAACTTCACCGTACATTATCTTACTTTAGTATACCTTTGCAATTCTCGACTCTGTCCTTATACTTATTGAATATCTTGAATCGATTGCCACAATTTGATATCTGGATCTTTAGGGTTGTTGTTTTCTCAATATTTGCAAAGCTTCTACACTTTTGATTGCTCGATTATTTGAAATTGATTTTGTTTCACCAATTCCCTGTGTTCGATACTCTGGAATACTTGCTAATCTACGCCGATCCGTACACTGCGGGTTCGCTTGCTTTTATTCTAATTTTATAAATTTAAAACTTATTTGCACGCACGCTTTGAGGCGAACAGAGTCGTATTAATCCTTGGGCCGAAAGTAAAGCAAATCGTGCTCCCCGATTTACAAAGGAAACCGTTCAATTTTTCAAGATAAAAATCGTCCGATTTAGTTCCAAATTGGCACGATTTTCTTCAACAGACAATGCTCGTCTCTTGACTCGTTTCCTTCCTCCCTTTTGTGACTCTTTTACACTACTCCTTCGCTCTTTGTGATTCCTCCAAGACTCCTTAAGCTTCCCCAATAGCCTTAGATCCTACTTGCTCCACTTTTGCTTCCAAATCTACCGAATCTACCTGCAATTCAACCAAAACTTGTGTAGACCTCTATTTCCGGAATATAAATGAATAAAGTCTAAAAGGCACACAATTTCTCTCTAAATGCAATGTAAATCAAGGTAAACCTCTACAATATGCATGATTATAATGGTATATAATTCATGTCATCACTTTTGAAAAATTTCTGACATTGTAGGATGTTGTGCTTAGTAGATCTACCTTTAACAAACGCACCTTGTTGAGCGCCCACTATATTAGGAAGAATGCTATTAATTCTATTGACAATCACTTTAACAATGGTTTGTAGATGACACTACAACATGAGATAGGTCTATAGTCGGCTGGAGAAGTGGGGTTATCAACAACCTTAACAATGAGTGAGATTTTAGTATGTTTGATTTGCCGAAGAAGTCTTGGATAACAATGCATAAGTTATTTCCAATGATGTCCCAAGCTCTCTTATGGAAAATGGAGTTGAACCCGTCATGTTCAGGGGCCTTGTTATCCCCGATGGAGAAAATAGCACTCTTGATTTCAGTATGAGTAATCGGAAAGTTGAGAGAAGTGCAACTAGAAGCCAAGACTTTTGGGATGGTGATGGGGTTGTTTGTTTGCAGGGAGGAGGGAGGTTATGCCCAAGGAGACCAGTAAAGAAGGTCACCTGTATGGTTGAAACGCAGATAAGGTCAATGGTGAGGACATGGTTATGATCCTTGAGCAAGGTGATCCTTGAAGCTATTCTCCTTGTTTTGATGCTACGGTAGAAATTGGAGCTACAATGGTCTCCATACATGAGATAATTAAGTTTATCAAGCCGATTAGTCATGGCTTGGAGGCTAGCCGATGTGTTATGGAGATTGCAAAGAGTGTCTTTTTTAGCTTCAAGAAGGGTGATATCTAAGGGTTTTTTTTGAAGTTCGGTTTGTAAAGCTAGAACCTTACTCTTATAATCATCATGATTCGCAATGAGATCCTCGATCTTGGCGTTGGGGAACCTCTTCAACTTAGTCTTTCGAGTTTTTATCTTGTTAACAAGTTGGAATATAGGGTTTCCAAGGATCTGGTTATGCCATGAACCTTGGACGTTAACAAGGAAGTCATCATGGAGAGTCCAAGTGTTGTTAAAGTGGAAAGGAATCTTTGCTTTTGTGGGAGAATCAAGATGGTTAAGAATAACTGGAGAGTGATCGGAGAATAAGAAGGATCAAATATGACTGTGGAGTGAGGGAATTGAAAGAGTTATTCCAAGAGGGATTAACAAGGACACAGTCAAGCTTAGACCAAATTCTAGATGCAATTTATTTGTTGTTCTAGGTAAAGTGGCATACTGAGTAAGAGTGGTCATAGAGGTTCGTCGTAGCAAGACGGGAGGAGATTTTTGTGGATTGTTGAGAGACAATAAAGGTAAACAATTTTGCTCCCGATATTTAACACCGATCGATTAACTTAACGTGTGAACAATAATCCATGTACTAATATTTGGTTGAGCTTAATAGATGAGATACCGTTCTGATAGTTTAAACGACGATGTACTAAAGTTTAGTCAGCCTAAAAGATGACTACGGTTTAGACAATTTTCTATTTTAATAATTTATTCAATATATTTTTAGTAGATAAATATGATTTAGGTTTTGTTTAGTCCATTTTTTGAAAATTTATTCGTATATTATAAAGTTTTATTTTAGTTAAGATTTTTAAGCTTTATTCGAAAATGTGATGTGTAATTAACATTGTGCTTTATTTTGGTGGTCGATTTTGAATTCTTTTTTAGAGAAATGAGAAGATGACAGGGGTGTGCAAAATAGGATCGGTCCAGACCGAAATTTACAGTCCGGTCTACGGTCCAGGTTTTTTTGAAAATTCGGGTTACGGTCTGGTCCGGTTTTTGGACCGTATAAAACCGTAACCTGGGTTGGACCGTAAACTACGAATTTTCGGTCCGATCCAGTTCGGTCCGATCCGGTCCATTTCGGTCCGATTTTGGACTGGAAAACCTCACTAAAATTGCACAATTAAGTTACAAATCGGTTCGATCCGGTCCGCAATATTTAAAATTGCACAATTTATGTACAAACGGGTCCAACCCCGAACCGGTCCGGTCCCGGTCCAACCCGGAACCGGACCGGTCCGGTCCCGATCCGATCTACGGTTCAAGGTTTTCTCAATTTACGGTCCACCAGTTCGGACTGGACCAGAAATATCCGTTCCGGTCCAGACCGTATACACAACCCTTAGAAGATGTTCCGGAGACTGTAATAAAAAAATGCATTAAATTGGACGATTATGCCGTCGTATATTGATGTGCATTATTATGTAAACTACGAGGGCAACGATATTTAATAAATATTATATATATATATTTTTGATTATTAAACCTTCCCATTGTAGAATTATTATAATTTAGAGAAGCACGGAATATTATAAATACGCGTAAAATCTGGCAGGAAACCTCAGCCATCTTCAAATGCCTAAAACAAGGTAGATGTGTGGCATTTCGATCCATTTTATTAATTATATATATCCCTAAAAAATGCTTATGAAATTAAAAGTTATGCAAAGGGTTACCATCTCTTTTGATTTCGTAATGAATTTGAATATAATAACCTAGGTGGTGTGCATACAAGTGTATATGTCTATTAGGTTTAAATTTAACATAAAAATTTAGAGGTTCCATTATAAAACCAATCGATAATAGAAAAAAATAGTTCGCCAACCTTATATTCAATATCACTTTAGACGTAAGAACTTATTCTCTCCAGCACATTTACGTTCATCAACCTCACTACTAGAAAATACAGTTGTAGCAAAGGAAACATTTTGTGGCTAAATTTTGTGACTAATTGGTCACGAAAACCGATTTCGAGGGCAAGTTCATTGTAAATTACTTTTCAAAAATTTATGAGCCTAAAAAGGAGGCCAATTTCTAGGCTAAATATCCACGCATAATACTTTGTGGTTAAATTTGCGGATATTTACCCTCGGGTATGAGGTGAGGCTAGATTCGAGGCTATTACCCACAAATTTATTTCGAGGGTAATATTGTTCTTCAACTCTCTTCACCTCATACCCTACTATCATCTCTTCATTCTGTCAATTTAAAACTAAAATGTTTCATTATTTACAAGACAATCGAGTAAAATCGGGTATTTGTATATATATATATATATATATATATATATATATATATATATATATATATATATATATATATATATATATATATATATATATATAGGGTATATAGGGTGTGGTTCCCATGAGAACACCCCTAACGTGTATACATGAGAACAATCTTAGACCGTCGGATGGTGAATTATTAAGGGTCGAGATTTAGTGTAGATATCATAATTAATAATAATTAGGAATAATAATAATTAGGAATAACCACAATAACTACGAATAATCCACTCAACCAACAATAACTACGAATAATACATTAAACGATATGACACATTCGTAACAAAACTAATAATAATTACGAATTTGTTCTCATGTATACACGTTAGGGGTGTTCTCATATGTTCCCCCCCTCCCCCTCTCTCTCTCTCTCTCTATATATATATATATATATATATATATCATGTTTCATGATAATTATATGTCTAATTCCTAAAGTTTGTTAATATATGAGAAGGTCTAGCTGTAATTTGTAATATTTGTGAAGTGAAATAGAAAAAAAAAACGAATTCTTCCTGGATATTTTCTATTATGAACTTAGCCACGACATGTTTATTCATGCGTATTTCCGTGGCTGGTAGCCACAAAACCGTAGTTGAGGCTAAATTCATGGCTAAATTTGTGGCAATAACGACTTCTATTATTTTGGACAGTCACAATGAAATAGAACGAACAAATTTTTTGCCTTATTTAATATATGGGTAAATGATAGTGATAACTTTTTTTTTATCTAGGTATGCAAACTTGGAGAACCGTGAATAGATGTATGAAAGATGGCAACCTAATGGTAATGGTTATAACGCTGAATTTCTTGAAGGTGTTGAAAAATTTATCACTTTTGTAATATCACAAGTTTATTTGATGGATGGGGAGAAGATAAGATGTTCTTGTTCGAAATGCAAGAATGGAAGATTTCATTAATTAGACGATGTTCGAGCTCATCTATATCAAAAAGGTTTTCTTGAGGATTTTTTTTGTAAACATCACACGGAGAATCACCGTTTGCCTCTATGCCCGTTGTAGAGGAGCAACTAAACTCGACAGACAATGGTATGAACTTATTCGAGATAGGGATGCATTTATTTGTAATTTAAATCATACTCAAAGAATGGTTTTTTATGTTGTTGGTCCGAGTTTTGTTCCACCTCCATTGTTTGACCCTAGCACACCCATCAACAAGCCAAGTAACAATGATGTGTTGTTGTATGAAACTCATGTGGTGATTGAAGAAGAGATGAACATGACACAACCAACCATGATGTTTCGTCCTGATCAAGATAACATTTCCTTATATTAGCTTGTAATAGATGTGATATAGTTTTTGTCTTCATTCCTTAAGTGCAACCATAAACACTTGACAAAACTAGTACCATAATACAATTTATTTTTTTGAAAGTTATGTATTGTATAAAAGAAGAGAATTTACAGTAGTTGTCAACTTGACAAGGGAACAAGAGGAGGAAAGCATACGAAGATAGACTTAAACAAAATTAACACCTAGCATTCTGACCCAAGAAATAGTGTCATCGGTTCAAGGCTTCCAGTTGGTGATGGAGTACTGCTTCACGGAGAGAATGATGTTGTGGACGCAAGTGTCTCGAGGTTTTTTGTGCAGTATATGGCTTCGTTCCTAGATTATTATGCGTAGTAGACATATATAGTGAGACTAGAGATCTTGATTTGGTGAACGAGGTTTTTACACTTTCTTGAAGAGTTTGTCCATTCAAACTAGTCGTGAAGAGAGTTGAGTCTTTGGGATATACATAGCCAATGGAGGACAATTTCGAATACTATATTGGTGAAGGAGCATTCATTCCATAGATGGGTTTCAATTTCTTCACATGCATTGCAAACAATGCGACTAACGTTTGAGTTTTTAGTGACCAACGAGCCAGGTAGCAAAGCTACATTTTGTGATATGTAGACCTCCCCAATTGTTGCTACACCAGGGAACATCGGGCTCCTTGTGGCGTAGGAGGGTATAAATATCGGAGATGGAGAAAGAGCCATCTGGTTCAATGAGGGAATTGATGATAACATGAGGGGGTTTTTTTTACCAAGAAGAAGGTCATCTCGCACTTTGAGAATCATCTTTCAAGTATAACAATGGGAGCTTTTGACCACACGGTTCCAGATGGTGTCACGTTTGAGGGTGTTGGCTTTGATCCAAGAGCTATAAATTTTGTCAATTGGGGAGTTAAGTTCATATATGTACCTGGATATTCTAGCTTTGTTCTAGGATAAAAGTTCTATGAAGCCCAATCCTCCTTCACTTTTGGGAAGGCATATTGTTTTCTAAGAAATTAAAGCGCGATTACTATAACTAGATCCAAACCAGATAAGAACGTAGAATACCTTCAATCTTATCAATAATAGCATGTGGAAGGAGGAAAATGGAGCTCTAGTAGGATTGAATGGTGAAGAGGATAAATTGAATGAGTTAGGATCTTCCAACGTAAGAAGTTTGTCTAACATTCCAAGATTGAATCCTACTAGTAAGCCGATTAATAAGTGGTTGGAATTGAGCAACCACAAGTCTTTTGGATCCCATAGGAACACCCAGGGATATAGTGAAATGGTAATGTGCAGATGTCGAAGTTGAGAAGAGAGGAGAAAACGGCTTGATCATGCTCATGGATACCACTACGGTAGATAATTGATCTATGAATGTTGAATTTGAGCCTAGATAGAATTCTAAATTCATCAAGTGTTGATTTGAGAAGTCGCGTGAAGGTAGAGATACCCCTACAAAAAAAGCATGAGATCATATACAAAACAAAGATGGTTGATTAGAAGTCTAGAGCAATTGGGGTGGGGATTGAAGTTCGGGTTGGTGATAATATTGTGGATCATCCTAGATAGGTATTCTAGGGCAATAATGAAGAGAGAGGGGTAGAGAGGGAATCTAATGCGGGGTTTATGCCACAATTCCCGATCTAGATTGAAAGTCCTAAACTACAACAAAACTCGCTTAGATAATGAAATTCTCGGGCGAGATTTTGGGAAGAATAGACCAAGATGTAGTGAAACTCACAATGCAGAATAATGAATGATATGAAAAGATAAGAAGATGATGATATGCAATGATAAATGATAAATATATATAGGAAGATATGACTATTATAAGACTTGCAATAAACCTTGACCAATTATGTGTCAAAACCCGATACAAGAATTACCTTTCACCTTCCTTCTTTAACCTTACACAAGCCTTCTAAATAATACAATCACAAGGAGGGACTAGTCTGACTTGTAACACCAAACTTCAAAAAGATTAACACACACAAGAACAACCTAGTAAGGATTCACAACTTTTCAATCAAAAACTCTCCTTTTGATTGAATAGAAATGATAAAATGCAAACTTCATAAATGAAGTCATAAATATCTCACAATATTATGGAATCAAATTCAAATTGAGCTATCTAATAATCTTCCCCTCTAAGGCTATTTATAAGGGAGATCTTTCTATCTAAACTAAGAAATATATCTTTTATAAGTTAATCTAGGAAAGATATCTCTAAAAGATAATCTAGGAAAGATACAAAAATAATCCGAAAGGTAGGATCATAACTAACAATTACCTTAAAGATAGTTTAAGAGCTTTTAAGGTAAGAAAATAAAAGATAATTGCCAAAATTAAAAGATCTTTGGCTAGATCTTCTAGCATGCGCCAAAGACGAAATATCGAATAAAATCTCGGTTGAGATTCCCAAGTGTTGGCCGAGATTTTGCATCTGCCATGCAATCTTTCACTCTATCGATTCCTCCTATATTTGCAGCTTGTAAGCGACCTTTCCTTGAGTTTCTCTTGCTCCTGAATTAGTGAATGCTCCATGTAATATAGGTGTATGTGCTATCAAGGATGGTCCCACATCATAATCCTTGTTTAAGACCTCTAGTTCCTTTAAAGTATCCCTCAAGGTTGCCATTGATACTACTATGAAGACGACGGTGGTGATACAAGACTTTATACAAGTGATGGGATTAGGAGGAAAGCCAATGAGATTCAAAACTAAGAGAATAAAGTTGTGGTCAATAAAATCAAAGGCTTTTCGGAGATCAGTCTTGATGGCACAATGATGTGAGATATGTCTTCTTTTATAACTTTTGAAAAGTTCCTGACATAGTAGGATGTTGTGCTTAATAGATCTACCTTTAACAAACGCACCTTGTTGATTGTCCATTATATTAGGAAGAATGCTATTAATTCTATTGACAATCACTTTAACAATGGTTTGTAGATGACACTACAACATGAGATATGTCTATAGTCGGTTAGAGAAGTGGGGTTATCAACAACCTTAGCAATGAGTGAGATGTTAGTATGGTTGATTTGCCGAAGAATTTTATCAATGGAGAAGATGTCTTGGATAGAATGCATAAGTCATTTCCAATGATGTCCCAAGTTGTCTTATAGAAAATGGAGTTGAACCCATCATGTCCAGGGGCCTTGTTATCCCCAATGGAGAAAATAACACTCTTGATTTCAGTATGAGTAATCGAAGAGTTTAGAGAAGTGCAACTAGAAGCCGAGACTTTTGGGATGGTGATGGGGGTTGTTTGTATGCAGGGAGGAGGGAGGTTATGCCCAAGGAGACCAGTAAAGAAGGTCACCCGTATAGTTGAAACGCAAATAAGGTCAATGGTGAGGACATGGTTATGATCCTTGAGCGAGGTGATCCTTGAAGCTATTCTCCTTGTTTTGATGCTACAGTAGAAATAGGAGCTACAATGGTCTCCATACATGAGATAAATAAGTTTATCAAGCCGATTAGTCATGGCTTGGAGGCTAGCCGATGTGTTATGGAGATTGCAAAGAGTGTCTTTTTTAGCTTCGAGAAGGGTGATATCTAAGGGTTTTGTTTGAAGTTCGGTTTGTAAAGCTAGAAGCTTACTCTTATAATCTTCATGATTCGCAATGAGATCCTCGATCTTGACGTTTGGGAACCTCTTCAACTTAGTCTTTCGAGTTTTTATCTTGTTAACAAGTCGGAACATAGGGTTTTCAGGGATATGGTTATGCCATGAACCTTGGACGTTAGTAAGGAAGTCATCATGGAGGGTACAAGTGTTGTTAAAATGGAAATGAATGTTTGCTTTTGTGGGAAAATCAAGAAGGTTAAGAATAACTGGAGAGTGATCGGAGATATAAGAAGGGTCAAATACGATTGTGGAGTGGGGGGATTGAAAGAGTTATACCAAGAGAGATTAACTAGGACACGGTCAAGCTTAGACCGAATTCTAGAAGCAATTTATTTGTTGTTCTAAGTAAAGTGACATACTGAGTAAGAGTGGTCATAGAGGTTCGTCGTAGCAAGACGGGAGGAGATTTTTGTGGATTGTTGAGAGATAATAAAGGGAAAGGAAGCAGTTTAGGTTCCAAAGAGGAAACCGGTATGGGTAGGATACCTTTGCAAGAAGTTATGAGGAATGAAGAGTCGGTAGTGAGAAGGAGAGGTTTTGTAGAACTTTGCTTTAAGATCGAGAGGGAATCTAATGCGGGGTTTATGCCGCAGTTCCCGATCTAGATTGAAAGTCCTCAACTACAACAAAACTCGGTTAGATAATGAAATTTTCGGGCGAGATTTTGGGAAGAACAGACCGAGATGTAGCGAAACTCACAATGCGGAATAATGAATGATATGGAAAGATAAGAAGATGATGATATGCAATGATAAACGATAAATATATATAGGAAGATAGAACAATTATAAGACTTGCAAAGAACCTTGACCAATTATGTGTCAAAACCCGTTACAAGAATTATCTTTCACCCTTCCTTCTTTAATATTACACAAGCTTTCTAAATAAGACAATCACAAGGAGGGAATAGTCTGACTTGTAACACCAACCTTCAAAAAGATTAACACACACAAGAACAACCTAGCAAGGATTCACGACTTTTCAATAAAAAAAAAACTCTTCTTTTGATTGAATAGAAATGATAAAAATGCAAACTTCATAAATGAAGTCATACATGTCTCACAATGTTATGGAATCAAATTCAAATTGAGCTATCTAACAATCTTCCCCTCTAAGGCTATTTATAAGGGAGATCTTTCTATGTAAACTAAGAAAGATATCTTTTAAAAGATAATCTAGGAAATATATCTCTAAAAGATAATATAGGAAAGATACAAAAATAATCCCAAAGATATGATCAAAACTAACAATTACCTTAAAGATAGCTTGAGAGCTTTTAAGGTAAGAAAATAAAAGATAGTTGCCAAACTTAAAAGATCTTTGGCCGGATCTTCTAGCATGCGCCAAAGACGAAATATCGGGTGAAATCTCGGTTGAGATTCCCGAGTGTTGGCCGAGATGTTACATCTGTCATGCAATCTGTGACCCACCTATTTCATTTCTAGTTGATTACCAGTTAATTAACCCTGTTTAAAACAATAAGCGGAAAAGCGGAAAACGTAAATTTTTAAAACTTTATCTTACAACCATATTCACAACATATATACATACTAGCATACGTCATAAACTCTGTTTAACAAAACACAACTGTTTAAAAACCATGCAAAACATCCTAGGCGGTAGCATCCCATAACAGCCCACCTGATATGATCTCAAATCCAGGTGTTGGGTCCAATGTCCTTTCCTTGATCAGGCCGAGTCTGAGTAGCTGAAAAATATGTGGATATAACAACAATGAGCCACACGCTCAGTAAGGGTATACAAATCGCACTCTCCCAATATATATAAGTATCTAATATCCCGTTCCCAAAGGACACTCCATACCCTTCCTCACATTCCAAAGTCGATCAATGCATACATATCCACATTCACATATAATTCCACAACCATTCACATCACATTTCACATAAACATTCAAGCATGTTATCACACATCACATATAAACATATCATCCCATATAAACATCTCATATCATCTCAACACATATAAATAATCATAACATAACATATAACATGCTAGACTCGATCGCATCGATGCATAGGTGATAATTAACTAACTAGCTCCAACTGATCGTACGATATATTTTCTCATTGCTTTCGTATTTCTTTCTTTCTTTCTTTTTTTTTTCTTTCGGTTGGCCAACCCGATAGCGTCATAGGCCCCCTGTAGATCAGGTAGCGACCTCAGCCATCTGTCCTAAGACCCCCTGTAGATCAGGTCGCGATCTTGGACTATTTTTCTTATCTTGAGGCCCCCTGTAGATCAGGTAGCGACCCCTGGCTGTTTTTCTTATCTCGAGGCCCCCTGTAGATCAGGTAGCGACCTCTGAGGCCCCCTGTAGATCAGGTAGCGACCTCGTCCCCCGGAAACCCGTGCGGGACCCAGTTGGGCTAATTAATCAATTACCATCCTATATTATCACTATCATATCATAACTCAATTTCATGCTTTCATCATATTCTTTCAACATATTCTTTCCACTATCATCTCATGTACCTCATGCATGCTTTCATAAAGAATATCAATTCATCATCATTGTCGTCTCACTCATATACATATAAGCATGCATACAACCATAACAAACAGATATATACACACAAGCATGCATAAAATCATGGCATATTAAATACATAACATATATTAAGCAAGTGTAATTCATATACACTTACCTCGCAGGTAAGAACAATAAAACCTCGCAAACCAACTATTGAGTCCGTTTTCCACTCGGACTATCCTCCTTTATCGTGCTTGGATACGCTCACAAAGCAACTAAGTTATAATTAAACCGAACCCTTCAACAACACCTGTTGAGAATATCATATTCCTTGTATTAAATTTCTCGCTTCAAACACCAGTTAAATTCATTCATTTGAATTTAATTAGCTTATAGCATTTTCTACAATTCCCAATTTAATTAATTAACCTTTAATTAATTAATTAAATTTCGCCAGAACAACGTTTTGCCCGCAGGCAATTTCTGAACCCACCTGTCATCAAATCTCATCAAACAAACAGCCCATAATCACCAGAATAAAGTAACGAGCATAATGGAATTTCCAATTATCCATTTTGACAAGCCTAAGGTCAATTTAGGCTAAATCGCAATACGGAAAACGAATAAATTCATAACTTATTCGTTACTAACCCGATTGACGATCCGAAAGAAGATTCGGAATCACAACGACGCAGGCTACACTCGGACACCATCAAATTCACCGGAATCTGAGCGACGGAACCTCCCTAGTATCATATATGCTCGACCAGACCTCCCCTTGCTCGGAAATGTAGAAACTCGGTACCAAAATGAAGAGAATGAAGAGAGGAATCCAAAAACTCAAACGGATTTGAAATCGGATTAGAAACGAAGAGTAGATATGAGTTTGAAGGTTGAGAGAAATCAGAGCTTTTACGAGGAAACGTGAAAGAAAATGAATTAATAAACGATATTTCAGCTATTTATAGCGAAGACGATAATTATCCTTTAGCGGAGTCGATAATTATCCTTTTACCGATCCGAAAGCGGTTTAAGCCCCCTTCTCCAAACTTCTCGAAATTGGAATAATAAATCTGGAATATTGTACGGATAATTATTCCGCAATTGTTTCGAAAAACGTGTATTCCTAAGCCGTCTTTCTTAGGCGCTAAGAAACGAAATAGCGACTCTTTTGGCCGTTTTGCCTTTCTATGTTTTTTCATATCTAGGACATGTCCGATGTCCTGATCATTTTTCTCAACTGCATTTTTATTAATTGAAGCTCCCAAATGCTCCAAATAACACCGGGTTGTAATATCATCTAGGAGCAAGTTACCTCGAGAGGTATCTCGTGTTAAAACGGATTTAATTCCTTAAAATTCTCGATTAGGTCATCTTCGATTTTTGACTGTTACACAATCTTCCACTCTACCGATTCCTCCCATGTTTGTAGCTTGTAAGCGACCTTTCCTTGAGTTTCTCTTGCTCCTAAATTAGTGAATGCTCCATGTAATGTAGGTGTAGGAGCTATCAATGATGGTCCCGCATCATAATCCTTGTTTAAGACCTCTAGTTCTTTTAAAGTATCCCTCAAGGTTGCCATTGATACTAACTATGAAGATGACGGTGGTAATACAAGACTTTATACAAGTGATGGGATTAGGAGGAATGCCAATGAAATTCAAAACTAAGAGAATAAAGTTGTGGTCAATAAAATCAAAGGCTTTCCGGAGATTAGTCTTGATGGCACAACGATGTGAAATATGTCTTCTTTTATTGTAAGATCCTAGGTTTTTGCCTTCACCGCCCCTGCGGTGAAGAGGGCCGCCCTGCGGCTGTGAGATCCGCCCCTGCGGATCGTGCGACAGATCGCGCCGATCTGTTTCCGTCGTTTTATCTTTCTTCCATAGATAGAATATCTTATATTTTATCTTATGGGCCGGTTTCCTTATCTTCTTTCCTAACCCTAGACGTCCCTTCCTTCTATCCTTTCAACCCTTCTCTATATATTCCCTCCTTTCCTCCTTTTTCCCCTTTCTTGCTATCATCTTCAAACCCTAGAGAGTTGCAACCGTCCTTTACCTCTTGCGACCCTGTTGAACGTGTAAGCTCTTCATCCTTTGTTCCTCCTTACGTTTTTGTACTGCAGCATGCTTACTTCCTTTCGTTTTCTTCTTCTTCTCTCCTTTTCTTCTTCTTCAAGAATCAAGTTTGAACCTTGATTCTTGTTGGCTTCCCGTTGTTGATGTATCGTTGTTCTTAGGCTCTTTGGAGTTGAGTCTTGACGTGTTGGAGCCAAAGGTTCGAGCTTTGGTTTCCTTTGTTGCGAGTTTTGTCGAAGAAGAAAGCCGACAACGCTTTCTATCACGTCGCCGCCCCTGCGCCTCAGTCCATCCGCCCTTGCGGTTTCCTCTGCAGTAACTCCCGTTCTTGTGAGTTACTTCCTTCCTTGCTTTCCTCGTTCCTTTCCTTACATCTTTTGGATGTTGTTGATCTTATGTGAGTGCTGTAAGACTAGGGTTGAGCCCTTAGCATGCGTAGATCTCTTAGAGATCTTTGAGACTAGAAGTCATAGACTTCTAGCAACCGTTTCGTTCCTGATCCGTGTTGCTTGTTCATACAGGCTTTCCTTGCTCCTTTCCTGAGGGAAATTGAGCTCTCTTGAGTATTCTGAGTTGTTATTCCTGAGCTTTGAGTTACCTTCGTGTGAGGTAAGTCTCTTGGACTTACTTAGCTTCATTCCGCGTATTAGTTGGATTGTATTGGCTTGTTTGTGTTGTTTATTCATGTTACAATGGATAACCGGACTAGGATTCACCCTTATAACCTTAATTGGCCCAAGTGTATTATAACCGGCGGTGACCGCTTGTCCAGTTCAATATTAGGGAAACAGGAAGTGCTCTTGCGACTCAGACCCGTAGGTAACGGATAATACTAATCTATTCCTATTGGTAGACGGAAGCGGAGGCGAGTTTCGAAAGGATTCTCGTATGACAAAAGAAGTTGAATTAGTAATGAATGACTTAATGAAAGATAATAACCGGTTGAGTGCAAGCATGCTATATGTTTATTTTACCTTATGTGTGTTTGTGCCTTTACGCTCTTGCTTATACCTAGAATATTAGCTAACGGTTTATACCATCGTTGTAGATGTTCCGCAGGTTCAGGATGCTGCTGAGTGATCTGGATGGTGTGGTCAGTCGGGGTTCCCGTACATTATAGGACGGGATCGGGTTTATGTTTTTGTTGTTGTTTTTCCTTTTGTTTTGAATTCAGCTACAAGTCTTTTCCGCTTCGCTTTGTTTAAACCTTTGGTTTTATATTGAGCTTTGGTTTTCATTCGTCTGTGTCTTGTTGTAAGATCCGTTTGTTGTTGCTACTCTGAGGGTCAGGACCCATTGTGCGGTCCTAGCCCGTAGCGCTTCGAGTTCCCAGAACTTGGGGTGTTACATTTATAACTTTTGAAAAGTTCCTGACATAGTAGGATGTTGTGCTTAATAGATCTACCTTTAACAAACGCACCTTGTTGAGCGCCTACTATATTAGGAAGAATGCTATTAATTCTATTGACAATGAATTTAACAATGGTTTGTAGATGACACTATAACATGAGATAGGTCTATAGTCGGTTGGAGAAGTGGGGTTATCAACAACCTTAGCAATGAGTGAGATGTTAGTATGGTTGATTTGCCGAAGAATTTTATCAATGGAGAAGAAGTCTTGGATAGCAATGCATAAGTCATTTTCAATGATGTCCCAAGCTGTCTTGTAGAAAATGGAGTTGAACCCATCATCTTCAGGGGCCTTGTTATCCCCGATGGAGAAAATAACACTCTTGATTTCAGTATGAGTAATCGGAGAGTTGAGAGAAGTGCAACTAGAAGCTAAGACTTTTGGGATGGTGATGGGGTTGTTTGTGTGCAGGGAGGAGGGAGGTTTTGCCCAAGGAGGCCAGTAAAGAAGGTCACCCGTATGGTTGAAACGCAGATAAGGTCAATGGTGAGGACATGGTTATGATCCTTGAGCGAGGTGATCCTTGAAGTTATTCTCCTTGTTTTGATGCTACGGTAGAAATAGGAGCTACAATGGTCTCCATACATGAGATAATTAAGTTTATCAAGCCGATTAGTCATGGCTTGGAGGCTAGCCGATGTGTTATGGAGATTGCAAAAAGTGTCTTTTTTAGCTTCGGGAAGGGTGATATCTAAGGGTTTTGTTTGAAGTTCGGTTTGTAAAGCTAGAACCTTACTCTTATAATCTTCATGATTCGCAATGAGATCCTCGATCTTGGCGTTGGGGAACCTCTTCAACTTAGTCTTTCAAGTTTTTATCATGTTAACAAGTTGGAATATAGGGTTTCCAGGGATATGGTTATGCCATGAACCTTGGACATTAGTAAGGAAGTCATCATGGAGGGTCCAAGTGTTGTTAAAATGGAAATGAATGTTTGCTTTTGTGGGAGAATCAAGAAGGTTAAGAATAACTGGAGAGTGATCGGAGATATAAGAAGGATCAAATATGACTGTGGAGTGAGGGAATTGAAAGAGTTATTCCAAGAGGGATTAACAAGGACATGATCAAGCTTAGACCAAATTCTAGAAGCAATTTATCTGTTGTTCTAGGTAAAGTGGCATACTGAGTAAGAGTGGTCATAGAGGTTCATCGTAGCAAGACGGGAGGAGATTTTTGTGGATTGTTGAGAGACAATAAAGGGAAAGGAAGCAGTTTAGGTTCCAAAGAGGAAACCGGTATGGGTAGGACACCTTTGCAAGAAGTTATGAGGAATGAAGAGTCGGGAGTGAGGAGAGGTTTTGTGGAACTTTGCTTTAGGATCGAGATTTTTTTTTAGGGATGGGGTTGAGTTAGTGAGAGTATGAGGACTTACAATTATTATAAACACTTTACAAGTAGCACAATGAGGAAGGAGCCACTTGTAAACAAGACGTTGATTGATTTTCTCGCGTCGAGGTTCACAAAAGTTTGCCTCATTGAGGAGAGGCTTAAAACTTGAGATGTCCATAAGCAGTCTTGCAAACCCAATTCTATCTTGATGAGCCGAGTGAGAGTCCGTTAGGATAGGGAATCCAGTAGAATTATCCGACCTTAGCAAGCATATCGCTAGACTTGAATATGATATCTAGTTTAGGCAGCGTGACCCATATTAGTATATAATCAAGGCAAGAGAAGTCAAGGTGCATTCCTTTGGTCCATCACTTGAGAAGGATGGTGGACGAGGAACCAAGGGTTTCCTTAAATGATGAAATGAAGATCATTTTCAGACTTAAATTCGAACACAAAGATGCCGTTGTCATTGAGAAGAATCAATGGGGAAGAAGATTATATTCCAGGTGAAAGAGACAAAGAGTATTATTCTTTTGTCCTTTGGCCATCCTCGAGTCCGGGGACGAAGGTAAGAAGAACATGTTTTCAAGGGGAATGTCTGCCAAGAACCGCACCCCTAAAAGAGGTTAGAGGAGGTGGAGGGTTAAGGGAAGCACATATAGAGAATGTGAGTGGGTTAGGAGGGTGAAAAAAAGGAGTTGAAGGGGCAAGAGTTCCACATATAGGGGAATGCGAAAGATGTAAGTAGGTTAGGAGGGAGAAAGAGATGAGTTGAAGAGGCAAGAGTTTAACATGTAAGGGAATGTGGAGGGTTAGAGGAAACAGGGGCTACAACCGACGGCTCCATAACGGGGTATGAGGGGCTACTCTAATGGGGGGGGGG
>BSUD01000001.1:163220805-163237071 GCA_033239045.1 Fagopyrum esculentum
TTGTTTGCCTACCTACTATTTTATTTATTTTTTTTTTATTAAGATCAATTATTACACGTGTGGTAGCTAAAATGCTTCACTAGGATTTACATATATATATATTTTTTTTAATAAATATAATATTTACTTTTTGCATAAATATTAAATTCGTACGTAAATTATAGTTATAAATAAATATTTATGTTATTATAATTTGAGATTATAAAATATATCTATTTTTAATAATTTATCTATTTGCAACATAATTTTTTTTTCAAAAAAATAAATATAAATTATATAATTGAATAGTTATATTCACATATGTATATAGTTGTTACGATTACAGCTGCATAATATAAAATAATTAATTGAAAGGAAAGAAAGAAGATTAAAATGAGATCTGTATGATTGTAAAGATTAGATTCGAATCCATCTGCAAAGATTGTAATGGTTTTTATATGCCATTAAATATTTCTAAATCAATATTTTTAAAAAAAGATACATAGCACTACCACGTACCCAAAATGTCATTAACAAGGAGCATGTAGCATGCTAGCCCAACATTACGATCCACAAACTGAAATCAATGACCCTTTGACGATAGACTTTTTTAATTATTAAAAAAATTTATCCTTTAATTTATAAAAAAATTATACTTTATTAAGTTTATAATAAAAAAACACGTATTCATCCTACTAAAGCATATATATTTATTAAATTTTACTATATAGAAAATCATTTTTTTAATCTAAAAGTAAATATAATGTTTTATAATAAATTTTATTTTGTAAATTATAATTTAAAAAAATGAAAATACGAATCAAACGAGATTGTTGACAAAATGGATTTGGACTAGGAAATGGAGAAAAATAACATTTTTTATTTCATATAAATCTATGGAAATATAATATCTCATTTTCTCTAACTATTGTGAGATATGCTAAACAATTACGAAAGAGAAGTAGAATTACACTTTGTTATGTTCATGGTTATAAATGTTATCATTAAAATATTTTTAAAAAATATTTTCGTCCATCATACATAAATAATTAAAAAAAAAAGAAGTATATTTCAAATTTTGCAGAAAATTATTAATTTTTTAAAAAGAAGAAAAACCGGTCAAAGAACGGAAACCGGACGTATGAAAGCACCGAGTGGAGACCAACTCTCTTCACACTCGCATTTAATGCGACCGGCCACTTGCGTCCGTACTCTTTCTTACCGACACGTGCCCCTCCTCCTCTCCACTACAACAACTAGCCTATATACCTCCATTCTTTCCAAGCTCTTGGTTCTTCTTCTTCTTGCTCTTTCATCACTCTTAGAAAACATTTTCTCAAAGAAAACTCAAAAAGATATTATCTTGTTGTTCAGAAACTAGATAAAGATCGAGTCTTTATTCCATTACAGAGAAGGAAGTTAAGAATTTGTGTTTTTACAGTGAGAGATTAAGATATGGAGGAGAATTGCTTGGTGGGTCAGAACTCATCTCAAATCTTTAGCTCCTTCACCGGTCAGCAAATTTCTTCACTCTTTGAAAAAGACGTTTACTCGTTTCTACAACCACCGGATCTACCTCCGGCGACTGTCTCTCCGGCGCCGGCGACTGGGTTTATGGAGCTTTTGAGATACCAGAGGTTTGAGAGCTTGTCATCAGTACTAGATGGTATGAATGATATGATAACTCCAACTGGTCATGAACATCAAGAAGCTTCTGAGGTCTCAAATCCATTTCCTGCAACTCCTAATTCATCTTCAATCTCATCTGCTTCAAATGATGAACAACCTGCTCTTGATCATAATCTTGTCAAGGAGGAAGAACAAGAAGATCAAAACCCACAAAACAAAACTTGCACAAAAGAGTAACCTACTAATCTCTACTTTCCATTCATATATATATATATATATATATATATATATATATATATTTTAAAATGAAATTTTGTGGTGTATAGAGTTGTTGATTTTGTAATTTGGAGGTGACCCATTTGAGAAAATGTGATGATCTGAAATGGGTTTTTCTTATATTTACAATTCGGTCAAATAATTCGGCTTCTTAAGATGAATCTCTAATCTCACTGACATGGTCAAAAGAATGGAAGTGTACTTATATTTCTGCAGCTTAGTAAATGCTAATTCCTGATTGGTATATATACTTTGTTTGGATTGAAAATTACAGGCCACTGAAACCCATGAAAACAAATCAGAAGAAGAAGAAGAAGGAGAGAGAGCCAAGGATTGCTTTCATGACAAAGAGCGAAGTTGATCACCTTGAAGATGGCTATAGATGGAGAAAGTACGGCCAAAAAGCTGTCAAGAACAGCCCTTTCCCAAGGTCATATTTCCCATTCATACATAAATATATATTCTCAATTTTTGTGTCCATTTAATTTGTTCCTTTCCCTTTTTGTACTACTAAAGTTTCACTCTTTAAGTCTTTATGTACACTAATTTAGAATTGCTTGCAAAATATGAGTTTACGTGATAGAGTATAAATAATGTACTATGAAGTATAGGAAAATTGTTGACTTGTATTTATAATGTGTTGGTTAAGATTCTTTTGATCCTTATTGTGAGGCATAATTTCATTATATGGACGTAGATCGATCTAGAAATCTGATCGAGAACGATTCTCGATCATAGCACTATCCCCGAGGTCACTCTGATGTCAAAATCGGTCTCTATCTAAGAGAGTATATATATATAGAGAGATTGTTTTCTTCATTCACTTATATTGTTTGATTTCATGTTTGATCCGCAGGAGCTACTACCGTTGCACTAGTACTGCATGTAATGTGAAAAAGAGGGTAGAAAGATGCTTACATGACCCATCCATTGTTATAACAACCTATGAAGGTCAACACACCCACCCTAGCCCTATCATGGGCCGTGGCGTCGCCTTTCCCACCGGAATCCTCCCAAATTCCGGGTTCTCGAGTATCATCTCAAACACACCTACCGTCAACCCTTGTACCTTCCCGGCTCAAATGGGGTCTAGTTACTCAATTCAAGATAACTATTTGAATGGTTGCTTTCCCGCATTGAACTTCAACCAAATTAGTAGTAGGACTTCTACTACTAACCTTCAAAGCCGAGTTCTCAACCCTTCCGGTGGCAATGTTGGCTTGTCGAGGGACAATGGGTTGCTCGAAGACGTCGTCCCTTCACATGTATATGATCGATCAATGGTCAATGACGGCTGATTAGGGTTAGAGTGTTAGATGAAGATGACTACTAATAGCTATGTAGTTAGGGCTCGAACTTGAGACTACTATGATGTATGTTTGTATACTCAAAGCGCAATTTGTGGGCTAAAGTTTCTAGCTTTTGTTCATATTAGGTACCTCTTCTTGACATGGTTTACGTTTTGTACGTACTTATGTGTAGCAAGATAGCCATGCGTGAGTGGAGATCGAACGAGTAGTATCTTTGTTGCGACTTGCACGTGAGAAAGCTATAAGGTTATATATACAAAGGCAAATTGTTAGGCCCCTATTGATAATTGTGTAGTCTATGTTGCATTGTCCTTTATAAAGAGAAACACATGGGACCCTGGAAAACTATGAAAGAATAGGAGTTTTAGGACGATCGATCCGTTCTAAGGGAACATGATGGGACCCTAAAAAAATCATTCTTACTTTTTTTTTTTTTAATGTGTGTATAAATACAAGAAATAACGTGAAAATCGATAAAATCGACTGAATCGATGAACAGTTTTAGAGAAAATTGGTTAAATATGGCATTGATCATTATATAAGTCCAACAAATTTCATCCATTGATGTGAAAACTTATAATCTCCGACAAAAATAGAATAATTTTTTTTTTACAGAGACCATTACCATTCTGTTTTCCCTTGACAAAAAGATCGAAAATAATCATCAAGGTATCTATATCCATTATATATCCTTTTATAATAAAAAGACCAATTATCCAAATAATTAACTTTTTAAAAAGTGATTTTAATTGTTCATGTGTCAATATTTTTACTTGTACGTAAATTTTTTTTGAGAAAATTGGTTAAATGAGGCATCTTTTATAATTCGTAGATTAACTAGATATCTAATTTTTTTCAATTAAAAAAATTAAGGTAAAATTGAGTGAATATGTTTGAAAATAAGAAAGAAGTTAGGGTATATTATTAATTGGTAACTACCCAATTAATGGTAACCGCTTGTTTCATATGTAGGATTTGAACTCTCAATGAGTTGTGTATTCTTTTGATGATACACAGTATTAATACATAATTTCAATTACACAATGTTAATACATAATTTCAATTATACAATGTTCATACACAATTTCAATTACACAATGTTAATACATAAAAGACTTGTGTAATCAAACCTTGCGTAAATGACGGACTTGTGTAACCAAACATTGTGTAAATGACAAACTTGTGTAACAAACTTGTGTAAATGACGGACTTGTGTAACCATACTTTGCCCTCTATTGTTGAAGTATGGACCTAGTAAATTGGGTCAAATGTTGGGTTTATTCTTTATTTGGTAGTTTATCTTTTTATCTTATCTTTTATTAGTTTATATAACTCTTTAGAGTTGTCTATGTAAACAATATTTGATCAATGAAATAAACAAACTTTTGGTTCACAATTCTCTTAATGATATCAGAATAATTTACTTAACCTACGCTTCCGCATAAAACAAAACCTCAACTGCGTTGTCATCAGCGGTGATGATGACGTTGTATTAGAAACGACTTAATTATGCCGCTAGTATCAGAAAATACTTTTTGTGTCAATATTAGAAACATCTTTTCTTGAATTTTCTTAGTAGTATTATGAACTATATTATGCACTATATTGACCAAAACTTATCATTACATGTTTTTACCTAACCAATGAGATCTGCCTACTTCATGAGTGTGCTGGATGTTATAAAGCTTCTTGATTTTCTTAGCAACATTACGGATTATATTGATTAACTTATCACGTGGAATGTTTTTATCTGAGATCTGCCTGACTGCAATTACCGCTCGCGTGTCATGAATTCTGTACTCATTTTCTACTTCTTGAAATTATTTTTTTTATCAAATGGAACTTATCATTGATCGAGAAAATGATATTGTTGAAGTATGAGTCTAGTAAACTGGGTCAGGTGTTGGGCTTATCCTTTATTTGTTAGTTTATATTTTTATCTTATCTTTTTTTAGTTTATCTTTTTTATCTCTTTATAGTTGTTTATATAAACAATATTTTATCAATGAAATAAATAAAGCTTTCGGTTCACAAAGCTCTTCATGATATCAGAGCAATTTACTTAACCTAGTTGTGCCGTCACCAGCGGTGAGGACGGCGCAATATTAGAAACGACTTAATGGTTTCAGAGTATGAGCCTTGTAAATTGGGTCAAATGTTGAGCTTATTCTTTATTTGTTAGTTTATCTTTTTATCTTATCTTTTGTTAGTTTATCTTTTTATCTCTTTATACTTGTCTATATAAACAATATTTGATCAACGAAACAAACAAGCTTTCGGTTCACAATTCTTTTAATGGTTTGAAAGTAATTTACTTAACCTACACTTCCACAGAAAACAAAACCCCAATTGTGCCGTCATCAACGGTGAGGACGACACAGTATTATAAACGACTTATGTCGCCAATATCATAAATTACTTTGTTCGTCAGTATTAGAAAAATTTTTAGCCGCCGGTATCAGAGAACAATTTTCCGTCAATATCACAAAATACTTTGTTCAGCGGTGTTAGAAACGACTTTGGATGACGGTATCAGAAATTCAAAACCTACCCTAGAACTCTAATCTACATGTATTCTAGGGCTCAAAACCCACCAGTATCAGAAACTCAAACTAGTTTCATATGACAATATGGCAAGCAACTATTCATTTTTTCTGTAATATATATTTTGTACTTTTTGATAACATAAACCTATTTGCAAAATTGAGTGATTTTTCATGAAAGATAGGTAACAATTAACAAAGGAGTAAGATCAATGTACTCAAAATTAAGCGGTTTTTGTGTGATATGAATGCATTTATACATTGCATAAGGCAATCAACAAAATCCACACAAATTTATCATACATCTATACATTTCAGAATACCATCAACAATCCTATCAGTAATTACACTCCAAAATACCATCAGCAAAATCCATAACAAAATACCAAATGTAATATACAGAATATCATCAGTATTTATACTACAAAAGACTATCAACAAAATCAATACATCAACCATTTGGACTACCATCAATTTAGTCCAATCTTCAAGCAAAATAAACGAAAAATCTATCGCCACTCAAAAACAGCGAAATACATTGTTGTCACTCTGTAGTCAAAATTTATCATTATTCAATAATAAAAAATAAAAAAGGTCTAAAAACAATAGTATATACCTTTAATATCCTAGTGACTAGTGAGCGCATACATTGCACAACGATAGGCTCTATTGAAAATCCATGCATAACCATATCATCTTCAATTCTGATAATTACAACATCAGCATCTCTTGACTGGATTATATCTCCTCCAAATGACTGCAATTTTGAATTCATTTGTTGTTTTTTATGGGAATGAGAGACAGTGAATTGAATTTGACTTTGAAGTATAAAATCAAAGAAAAGTTGCTCTAGAAAATAGGTTTGAATGGACAAAGTATTTTATGATGCTGGCGGCATAATATGCGGGTATGTGATTTCTATTTAACAATGCAAAGTTCAAGTAGCCTTCGATATAATGCCCCAATTTGTAGTAAACTGAGACATCACTAGATTTGATTCACACAATAAAATCATCAATAATAGCCTGACAACAACAACTTCAATTGGACCTTCCAAAAAGGACACGACAAAAAAACTAGGAAACCATCCAACGTGGTTAAAAGTAAAAGAGCGGAAAAATGATAATGCATACAGACAACTTAGGAAAACCAAGAATCACAACAACCGTAGACAAGGTTCAACAAAAGAAAACGTAGTCTACTCAAATAAAACAAAAGTCTATCAAACATAACAATCCCAAGTACTAAGGCACTTAAAATTCCGACTGAACACCGTCGAGTTGCAAGATAACCTCAATAGCGTAGATGACGTCAAAAAAAGAATTTAACAACAAAATCGGAAAGAAACTCATTAGCTAGCGTTCCTAAAACTGCGGTCAAGCCCTAAGAACAGACTATGCATGAATAGCTTATGTAGAGAGAAGAAAAATAGTAAATAAAATTGTAACAATGAAATAAAAGTAAACATGATAATGCAATAAATACATGACCATATTACTACCAAACATCTCTCAGATATGAAGCGTATAACCTGCAACACCTTTAAAGTCAAAACTCATTGAATAAATAAGGAATAAACCAAAATTATAATGTCAATAGTAAAGAGAAATGCAATATGATGCTATGCATAATATGACCATGGTATACTTATGACTGCAATGTCATGATGCTTCCTCTCTCTCAACTCTCGATAATGTGGTAACACGGTAACGATCTTTCATGTCATACGTGCCCCTCTGGCGCCCAATGGTTACGGTAATCCGTGGTTCCGACTCTCATTTTTTATTCATCCATCTTTCCCCGGCTCGGTCCCTACTAGGGCACCGTCCAAAACATGAATGCACGTTTTCCTATGGTATATATATATATCTGTATGAAAGAGGTTGCCATCACGTCGTATGGGCATGCATGGGACATCGCTCCCTCATCAAGGTCACCAACCCATGCTGATGCGATCCCCGAGAGCCCCAACATGAAGCCGAAAATGCTCACTCCGAGCGTGGTCAAGTTAAGTCATTGTTCGCTCGATCCGGCTAAGCTGTCAAATTTATGCGCTCTCAGTAAAATGCCTATATCAGGAGCTTCGTTTGGAGTTAGAAGAACCACAAGTACAACTTTCAAAGGTATTTTCAAGAGCTACAACTTTGTAGTTTATGAGAAGTCGAGATTCCAAAATCAAGAGGGTGAAAATGACCCGACAATGCAACAACGTTTATACTTGTGTGGACTTTTGACCAAGATCATGCATGTAGGCATGAAAGATGGTTATACAAAACATATGCACGTCCATCCAATACTTATTTCATGCAGCATATCATCCTCATATTATTCATATATTATGCATGAATTTATGTATTAATTATGTGAAAGTAGGTGGAGAAAAGTAGGTGGTTGAAAGCCTATATTTGCCCTTCGTTTAATGTCACAACTCTTGAACTTGTAAGCCTTTAATGTTGGGAGTAGGTGCTGAATTTTCAGCCTATATAAGACCTCTCCCACAAACCTTTTTAATAACGAAATAGAGTTGAGTTCTTCAGTCACAAGTTGTGTTTTCGCTTTGAGTAAAACAAACCTAGAGACTAAGGTGAGAGGCAAAAGTTTCGAAACCTACAAGGTGGGAGGCCGAGTGGTGTCCTTACGGTGAGAGGCTAGGAGGACAAAGGAGATCCAATTTCCAAAGTGAGATTCCGAGGAAAGAAGATCTCGAGCCAAGGAGATCCAAGGTGCAAGGCTGGACGATCCTTGCTTGGCATATCCCATCACTAAAAAAATATCAAAAAGAAGTAGTCGGAACGAACAACACCGGTGGATCCTCGCGTTGTACTAACGAAGAGCGGATCACATGCTCTATACCGGTAGTCACCATTTGTAAATTAGTCGATATCTAACACACGTATAACCAAACCTACTGATATATAACATAATGATACACATTGCTTTTAAAATGAAAAGAAAATCTTGCTCTAACTACATGCTACCACAACGATACCTCTTACAACTGTCTCAAACCAACCTTGATTTTAAACACAAATTGACATACAAATGTGAACACAAATCCAAAGTATATCCATCGATTCATATTCTTCTCTCTAACGAACAACCATCTTAACAACCATAATATTCACCAACAACCATGACATAAACCCATTCACAAAAATTTCATAGCACAACCGTCTCATAGTCTAGAAGCATACAACTAACCCATAATTATCCGATAATTTCCACATTCATTTCGAACATCACCAAAATCAACAACTCATGGCATCCAAACATCATAATTATTAAATGCATTTTCAAAGTAACAAAATACTTATAATAATATGTCAACTCCACCACAAAAATAAACTTCATCAAACAACAACTAATTTCATAACACAACTTCACCATACAACAATTACTTACATTTGCTCCAAACACTCACACAATAAAAATATACATCACCTTAATAACTTCTAAAACCACAAAACTAAACATAGATTACGATAACCACATTCAACCATCCTTTACCACACAAATTACACGTCCAATTACACATACTTATACACAAGCCAACATTTAAAAACAAAATCACACAAAATCCCAAAAAAATGAATTAGGGTTTACTTGTATAACCAAACCCTCACCCAAAAGAATCTCAGATCCGGAACAATCAAAAGTAGTAATGACTAGGCGGGTGCAAGGGGTCACCGGCGTCGAAATTTACAGATGGTGGGGGTGGAAACTCGGCGGCAGCATAGGGCACGCAAAGAGGTGGCGGCATCTTCACTGCCGTGTTGGCGGTGCTTGGCGAGTTTGTCTTCCCCAGCACTAGAACCGGTGGCCGTCTACTCCGGTTGTGAGTCGTCCCGATTCGGTGGTGGTCCAACGCCGGAGCAGTGATTCCTCCTTGTACTCAGACCACCGTAGGAGAGCACGACAAAAGAGTTGGAAAGCACGACAAAAGAGTTGGAGAGGGAGGGGTTACGCGGAAAAAGGGATTTCGGATGAGGGAAAGCTGGCGTGGGTCTGTGTTGTGGCGGCTGAGGATTCCGGCGTGAGAGAGAGGGGGAAGAATGAGAGATCTCAGGTGAGAGATTAGGGGGAACGGAGAGTTTAGGTTAGGTTAAAAATTATGATTAAATAGGTGAGAATGGAACCCGGTTTATGGAAAAAAATCCGATCCGCCGACAAAAAAAAATCAGATAACAAAATAAATTTAAACCCGACTTTTCCGACAATAACGAAAATGTTACACCATCACAATTAAAATAAAAATAAAAATTAAATTTATATAAAACTTGACTTCACCTTCCACTTTTCCATTTATAAAAATTTTCAAACTCTTTTTTCACTTGGTAAAGGATGTGGGATTCATTACTATTTTATTAAAATAAAAACTAAAAATTTATAAATAAAATGTTTTCAGATATGTTTTGTATAAATTGTAAATATATTCTTCAATTCTTCTATTTATATAATTTTTTCAACTCTTTGTTTATTTGGTAAAGGATGTGGGATATGTCTATATATATATACATACTAAAGTAGGCTATGTTTTGCTGATGTGGCACGCTGACAATTGAGGAATTAAGCCAAATCTCTATATATTACTCAATTGTTATTATCTAAATTATATATTTAAAAATTACTAACACAATCCTTTTACATAGATTTTAAAAATGTTGTTGGCTTGATATGATTAAGATTGTTTTTTCAATAAAAGTAATAGTTTATTATATTTAAAATTTATGATCGGTGGATAATGATAATAAAGTTCAACCGATTTTTTGTTTTTTTTAAAAAAAAGATTTAGAAATATAAATGAGAATATTAGTATAACAAGGCACTTTTTGTATCTTATAGACAAATTAGGCCCCTTCAGAGTAGTAATAAAAAATAAAGATAAATAAAAGATAAAGACTGATATTAATTATGCAATTAAGTATAGTTAATTAAAAATAATATATTAAACTTCCAAAAAAAAGAAACCGTTCAGTTTATTTGGTAACTGAGTATTTGAGATTTTTGTATTTGTTTTGAGCGTCTTTGTATCAATCGATTGCTGAATTTTCGGAATAAAAAAGAAGTCGTTCAACCTGCATCTTCAACTTACATTTTCATCTTTCTTCTTCAACAAGTATCTTCAACGCTCGTCTTCAACCTTCGTCTTCAACCATCTCACCCCCTTTTTAGTTTTGTATTGAAGTGTCAAGGTTTCGTGCGTAGAGGTTGGAATGCCCAATTTTATCACATCTACCGTGAAGCAAATGTTGTTTGGGATTTTCTTGTGTCGTTTGATGTTGATTTTCTATCGAGTTTCTATGTATTAAACAATCCACCAAGCGATCTAATTATCTTGTTGAACAATAATACCAAAAATAGGACTAGAATACTAAACTAAAAAGGCGTTACTAGCCAACGACACATCCCCATTTAACTTGCATTATAATACAAATACGACACGGGACTGACATAACCTTTCTCCGTCATACTTGCCAAAAATAGGACTAGAATAGTTTACTTCAATCTCACCGTGTAGAGTTTTTGTAAAATCTATTGTTATTTAGATATTTGTCATTGAACTTAAATACTAAATTTTGTCATCATTTTCTAAGACAATATATTTAGTGCTCGTTGGTTGGAGTGGTGAAATTAATGAAAATGGTTAAGGGGATAAAATGGTTAAAGGGATAAAATGAAATGGAAATTGTTAAATTTCTTTGTGTTAAAATAACTCTAGCATTATTTACTAAACAGACATAATTTTTTAGAGAAAATTGTCTAAAGAGTACCCCATATTTTAGGTTGACTAAACTTTAGTACCATGTGGTTTAAACTATCAGAATGATACCTCACCTATTGAGTCCGACCAAAGATTAGTACCTGGTTTAATGTTCATAACTTAAGTTAACAGATCGGGTTAAATATCATGGGCAAAATTGTCTCCACATAAATCCTAAGCCCCAAATTTCTATGAAGTGATTCTTCCTTGTGATTTTGAAGATGAAGAAGACGAACCAAAAGCGGAAGATGAATAACTGCAACGAACGGATCTTCTCCATGACTTCATCCATATCTATTTGTTCATGCCTACAATTTGGTGCAAGAGTCTCCTCTCCCTCTTTTTTCGTCTTATTCCCCAAGCCACATGTAGCCCCTCTCCCGCTATCTCTCCACCACATCGTCTCCTTTGCAACACCAACACTCCCTCTTTCGAACTAAGATTTTAGCCTACAAACACCGGAGCTCAAACCCACTGCCGCCTGGAGGCCTTTGCTTCGCCGGAAGCCAGTACCATGGTTGTCACCACTGTAGCCGGAGATGCCTCTACCTTGTGTTGCTCCACCGGGAAAACCTAGCCTCCAGTCTTCAATTCACAAGAAAGAATTTTTGGTAGAAATGTGGGGCTTAGGAAATTTGGGGGTTAGGTTAATGTGGAGACAATTTTGCCCTGATATTTAACACCGATATGTTAATTTAATGTGTGAATAATAATCCAGATACTAATCTTTGGTCGGGTTCAATAGGTGAGGTACCGTTCTAGTAGTTTAAATTGTAACATCCAAGTTCTAGGAACTCGGAGCATTACGGGCTAGGATCTCATAATGGGTCTCGAACCTCAGAGTAACAACAATAACATCGGATCTTGCAACAAGGTACAAATAAATGAAAACCAAAATAGATAAAATGTCAAAAGGTAAAACAAAAGGAAAACGAAGGACTCTCAACCGAGTTCAACAACAACTTGGAAAAGACATAACAACAGAAATATAAACCCCGATCCCGTAATATAATGTACGGGAACCCCGGATGACCACTCCGTCCCGATCACTCCTCTACATCTCTAACCTGCACGACATTTACAACGACGGTATAAACCGTTAGCTAACATTCTAGATATCAAAAAGACATTAAAGGCACACACATATGTAAAATATAAACACATGACATGCTCGCACACAACCGGTTATTATCTTTATAATAGTCATCCGTTACTAATTCAACTGCTTTTGTGGCACGAGTATCTCCCGAAACTCGCCTCCATTTCCGTTACCGACAAGAATAGATAAGATGCATCCATCCGTTACTTGTGGGTCTGGACGCAAGAGCACCTCCTAGTTTCCCAATTCCGAACTGGACAAGTGTTCACCGCCCGGTTATAATACACTTGAGTCAATTACGGTATAAGGTCGTCCTAGTCCGTTTTTCTGTTACAACGATAAAGCAACACACATCACTAATACGGTCAACTAATAAACGTATTGTAGTTAAGTAAGTCCGAGGGAATTACCTGAATCAAAGGTAACTCAAACTCAGCTAAACTGCTCAGATTTCTATAAGAAAAGATCTATGTCTGCTCAGACAAGGCATCACGAATCAGAAACTATCCGAATGCTAGAAGTCTACATACTTCACGTCTCAATGACCTCTATAAGGTCTACTGCAGTGTGCTAGAAGGTCCGTACTTCTAGTCTCGATGATCTCTAAAAGATCTCCAACATGTTAGGAAGAACGATTCCTAGTCTCAAGGTTTTCAAAGAACAACGTCAACAACACAAGCTCAAGGCTCTCAAAGCATAACCATCTCATAAGAATCAATAAGCCACTAACTGACATTCACCCTAGTTCTTATAGGTCCAGCCTAGCATGATCTAGCTCAAGGAAAGGGAAAAGGAAACAAGGATGGAAGCAGCTCACCAAAAACAATAGTTACTACAGAGGAGGCACGTCTGCGGGTGAACAAAGGCGCAGGGCGGCAACTAGGAATAGCCGCAGGGGCGGGAAAGGTGACAAAGGGGATGTCGGGACCTCCTTTAACAACAACAACACCAGAAGACCAAGGCTTTCCCTCCAACCTTCACACGACAACACTCAACTAACGAAGCCTGGCAAACACATGCACAACAACCAACGAAGGCCAAGCGAGAATCAAGACTCGATCTTGATTCATGCTAAGAGGAAAAAGAAGAAAAGAAGAAGCAGGAAAAGATGAAACATGCAGCAAGGGATTCATAATTAGAAGGGGAGCGAAGGAATGAAGAACTTACAAGATTCTGTAGGAATTCGCTCGGAAAGGCTACAACTTTAACTCGAGGTTGAAGAATAACGTAAGCAATAAGGAGAAATTGAAAGAGAAGACGGGAATATAAAGGGAACGGATGGGAGAAGAAAGGAAGGTCAAGAATTAGGTTTAAAAGATAGAGGAAAGACGGCCCAAAAGATAGAAGATCGAATCTTCTAAGAAAGGAAAGAAGATCGAATCTTCTAAGAAAGGAAAGAAGATAAGACGGTTAAAAACAGATCGTACGCAGTCTGGGGTTAGGTGCAGCTTGACCCTACTGCGACCGCGGCAAGAGAGGATGGCTGGGACCGTGGCTCAACGTCACCGCGGGGGCGGTAACTCTGAAAAAGCCGGATGTTACATAAACGACGAGGTACTAAAATTTAGTCAGCCTAAAAGATAGGATAATATTTATGCGATTTTCTAAAATTTCTAATTGATTTTAAATCATTCCATTTTTAAAAATAGTTCTTAACACTTCTAAACGGATACTTAATAACTATTGAAAATAAATGAAAGAATATTTAAAATATGTAAGGGTATGCCTCTTCATTTTAATGATTTACAAAGACTCACTAAACATTGTCCAACTAAAGTTTTTATTGTCATTTCTATCTATTTCTAGGCATATAATTGTCAACTAGTGTAATGCCCGCACATTGTGCGGGATTGTTTAAAAAAATATTTTAACCATATATCTTTAGGTTATGTTACTATTATGCATGATAATTTAAGTTTAATTTAATAATAGATATTAAAACAGGTTACATAAATAATCATGTAATAAAATAAGATAAAATAGATTTTAAAAAAATATCTATGTTCAAAAAACTACAACTAACTAATTTTTTAAAAATGAATTTGCTGATATTTTTATAGGTGTATGGAATAGGTGAGATTTTAGGGATAAAGATGTTACGTAGTTAAAAAATTACTGCTAACTAATTATTAAAAATAATGATTTTTTATTTATTTACTTTAATATTGTTAGTATTATGCCATTTTTTAACAATATTCGGTTACATTAATTATAAATTTAAAAATATTTTTGAGATTCCGAAAAATACTTTCACATATATTTTAATTATTCAAATTATTTATATTTAAATATTGTTACCCAATTAAATTTTTGAAATTCCGAAAAATACTTTCACATACATTAATTATAAATTTAAAAATATTTTTTGAAAAAAATTACTGCTAACTAATTATTAAAAACAAATGGTTTTTTATTTATTTACTTTAATATTGTTAGTATCATGCCATTTTAGTTATTCATTCAAATTATTTAAATTATTTAAATATTTTTGTTGATACTTTTATAGGTGTATGGAATATGAGAGATTTTAGTAATTTTATCAAAGAAAAAATAAATTATTCAAATCTTCTAATTTTCAAAGTTGTTACGTAATTAAAATAAAAAATTATTTATATATTGTTACCCAAGTAAATTTTTTAGATAAAATAAAATTGAATTTAATGGATATTCGGTTATCAAAGAAGATACGAATCATTTTGGATTTTTAAAAAATTATAAAAATTATTGAATTAAAATAATTTTCTGATTATAGAATCTGTATTTTAATTATTGAATTAAAATTTTGGTTGGACTTAGGTTAATTTCTGGGAGGACACGTGGCAAAAATTGCTTCTCCCTTAATATATACTAGTGTATTACCCGTGCCTTGCACGGGATTTGTAAAAATATACTTTTAGTTTATTTCTTCTTCTATTAGTCTTTTTTAGATGATGTATATTTAATCAAATATGATATTCATGTGTATTTATAAATATATCTCTTAAAAAGTTATGAAAGTTAAGTTATGTAATAATAAAAGTTTTGTTATGTAGGTTTTTTGAAAAAAATTAAAGCAAATCAACGTTTTCATAGTAAAGTTAATTATGTCACTTTAAAATTTATTTTTAATTAATTAATGTTCTCATATATTTTTATCGACATAGTCAGGTTCCATTTTGAGAAGGAATAGAAATAAAAAATGTGGATGATATTATTTCTAGATAAAAAAAATGTTCAATTATTAAAGGAACTGAAGAGGTAAAAGGGAGTAGATTTTAATTTATTTCTCTTATGGTTCAAGCTTTAGTTTTAACAAAAATAAATGGTAATGATTATGTTGTGAGATTTATTTCCTTAACAATTAATTTATGCACGGATACTGAATATTATTTTTTGACTAATTTACCATTATTAAGTAGATTTTAATTCAAAAAATGATTTTCATATTTATTGACGGTTAAGGAAGAAGATCTTGTGATTTATTTCCTTAATGGTTGATTTATGCATGGATACCATTTAAGTAGATTTGAATTCTAGTTTTAATATTTATTAGTTAAGTGATCCATTTTTTTAGGAAGAAGATCTTGTGATCTATTTTGCTAATAAAAACCTTTTTTTTTACATCGTATGTATATTTTGCTAACAAATGGTAGTGATATTTTTATTTATCTTCTTAACGGTTTAAGTACG
>BSUD01000001.1:163245023-163324883 GCA_033239045.1 Fagopyrum esculentum
ATATATATATATATATATATATATATATATATATATATATATATATATATATATATATATATATATATATATATATATATATATATTCAATACTCTATCCAACCTATTTTATATATCGTCTGAAGCTAATATACACTAAAAAACACTATAGTAAGTGAAAATTTCCTTAAACCTAGTCATTGATGAGAATTAATTTTCTACCTTTATCCAACCTATTTTTTTTTGAATTTTTTAAAATCATTTTTAATAAAATCATTGATGAGAATTAATATACACTAAAAAACAGGTTCCTTCTATTCGTACCACCTTATCCATGCTATATGTACCTGTTTTACGCCTTTTTTTTTTGTTTTTTAACCTTATTACGCCTCCGCAATGCGTAGGCGTAGTAAGTTTTTCCTAATTTTCTGAGCCACATGTATGTTATGGCTACCACACATAGTATGGCTACGCTTCCGCAAAGCGTAGTCGTAGCCATTTTTCTTTATTTTTGAACGAAATGAGCTTGTTGCTACGGTTACGAATTGCGTACGCGTAGTCAGAGTATGAATAACATATTTCATGTGTTACGAATAACAATCTCGCTTTAAACATCAAATAAAATGGAGGGAGAGAATATATAATTTTGTAAGGTAGCAAAGAAAGTCATGTTTCATGAGGTTCCACTTGTCGTTGTTCTTGCATTGGATGATGAATAATCCAATCTGGTAGGTCCACGTGGGTATACCAATTCGAATTTTGTTTAGAACCGTGTAAAATATAAATGATGTTGACATTATATGTCAATTTTCGTCCTTAATTTTTGGACAAACAACTTTTATCGAGTTAGACGAATATATTGTCGAGATGGAAACAAGTCATTCATATTATTATTTTTTTTTATTTTATTTATTTTAATTATTTTATTTTATTTTATTTTCATATTTTTATATTTGACAACAACGTGTTCAAATCCAGTAAAAGAAAAGTTGAAAACCCTTAAACACACTTTGCCAAAAAAGATTAAGACATGTTGGATTACGTGAGATTTCATTAATTAAGTTCAAATCCAGTAAATGAGGCCACCACATATTACACTTGGCCCAATACAATATCATCCAAGTTATCATAAATATAACATATAACACATACAACATGCATAATTCAACCAATATAAGACTGTAGATAATGAAGGGAGAGAAGCCGTGGCCCGTTTGTCGCTGACGGAGAATCCCTGGTTGCTCTCTAATGAAGACCGTTGCACCGTTGCTGTCGACACTAATGTTAGAATATTTACGATTCCGTTTCGAAATCAAACCCTATAATGGATAGACTTACACATGAATCAACCGATGTATCCGTATATGAATCGAAGACTAACCTTTATCCGTGGGAGTCTTCATCACATATCAAACGAGTTTGAACCGATCGTAAGCGTAAGCGAGTAGTCTTCTCCTTCCTTAATCCTTTGCTTTTAGTAATCTCTAATGGATGAGATTAATCGATTAATCTTTAATCTCTTCACTTATCTCTAATTGCCTTTTGTTTTCTTTTGTTTCTTCTGTCAAAAAAATGGCCGAGTCCTTTGATTACAGAAAACAAATTGTTTTCTTTCCAATTTCAAAGAAAACTGCCTCATCCACTTTCTACAGATAACCATCACTTTCATATATATATATATATATATATATATATATATATATATATATATATAATATGAGATAAGTATAGATTAATAATTAGGCAAGGAAGGAGGGATTATAATTAATCCCGTAGTTTTAACGTCTTTAATCGTTATCGATCCATTACGGTTTCGACTTTATATTAAAACTACAAACTATAAATTGGACTTAACTTTATATATTAAACCTAGACACATTTGCCACATAGAATATATATATATTCTTACATTCTCCCACTTGGCATGTGTGTCAGCTTAATGGTTCAATATCTGTAATGCGGAAACTTATATAAGTCCATAAAATATCAATAATCCATAATTGAATTAAATTGATTGGACCATGGCGGTCCCACATCATTGAGCAACATGATTCCTTCCATGTATCACAAATCAATCCAAAATCAATATTGCTTGAAATTTGAGATGCACTATAAGTCTCAAATTACGTGTCATCAGAAAACAATAATTGTATACAAATACGATAATGATGACAAATATTGTAAAGCAGAAACATATCAATAAGTGAATTCAAAGTGTTATAATATGATGAGCTAAATATAATTATAATAGCAAGGTCTTATCTATAACACCCATACGTTCTACATGGCCATTGAACGCCTTAGGTGGTAAACCTTTAGTTAACGGATCTGTAACCATCATGTCCGTTATAATATGCTCAAAAAACACCCTATGTTTCTTCACTTCATCTTTAACTGACAAGTACGTTAACTCCATGTGCTTAGCACCCTTAGAGTACTTGTCGTTCTTCGAAAAGAACACGGCTATAGAGTTATCACAATAAATTCTCAGCGGCCTAGCTATACTGTCAACAATTCCAAGCCCCGAGATAAAATTCCGCATCCACAATGCATGGTTAGTGGCCTCAAAGCATGCCACAAACTCAGCCTCCATAGTAGAAGTAGCAATGATAGACTGCTTTCCACACCTCCATGAAACAACTCCTCCCACTAATTGAAACACATATCCGAACGTGGATTTTCTACTATCCACACATCCGGCAAAATCTGAATCTGAATATCCAATGACCTCTAGATGATCGGATCTCCTATATGCAAGCATGTGTTCTTTGGTGCCTTGCAAATACCTGAGAACCTTTTTAGCAGCTTTCCAATGGTTCATTTCAGGATTACTTTGATATCTACCCAACATTCCTACAACGAAGCTAATGTCAGGTCGAGTACATGTTTGAAGATAATTCAAACTCCCAACCACTGATGCATAAGGAATATTTTCCATTTCCTTTCGTTCCAATTCATTTTTAGGACCTTGTAGTTTACTAAACTTATCTCCCTTCTGAATTGGAACTATCCCTGCAGAGCATTTATCCATTCTATATTTCTCTAAGACTTTATTGATATAAGCTTTTTGAGACAAACCTAACAGTCCTTGTGATCTATCCTGAAATATTTCTATTCCAATCACAAAGGATGCCTCACCCATATCTTTCATTTCAAAGTGCTTAGAGAGATATTTCTTTATATCATGTAACATGCCTATGTTATTTGTAGCAAGCAAGATATCATCAACATATAGGACTAAAATAGCAAATTTACTCCCACTGATCTTTATGTAGATACACCGATCAACGGTGATCTCTACAAAACCATAAGACGTGATGATATCATTAAACTTAAGATACCATTGTCGGGAAGCTTGTTTCAGTCCATATATTGATTTTCTCAACTTACACACCATATGTTCTTTGTTTGTGGTCAAGAACCCTTCAGGTGGTCCATATATACTTCCTCCTCTAAATCTCCATTTAGAAAAGCGGTCTTTACATCCATTTGGTGAAGCTCAAGGTCATAATGAGCCACCAAAGCCAAAACAATTCTCAAAGAGTCTTTCTTTGACACCGGAGCAAAAGTCTCCGTGTAGTCAATGCCATCTTTTTGAGTGTATCATTTAGCAACCAATCTAGCCTTATACCTTTCAATGTTGCCTTTAGAGTCCCGTTTGGTCTTAAAGACCCACTTGGACCCAACTGTCTTGGAACCATCAGACAACTCAACTAAATCCCATACTTGGTTGTCACTCATCGATTTCATTTCTTCTTTCATGGCAATTAACCAATTTTCAGAATTGTCACTTCCCATGGCTTTCTTAAATGAAACTGGATCTTCATCAATGCTTAAGTCACATTCACTTTCAAGAGAATAAACCACATAATCATCTGGAATGACATATCTTCTTTCTCTTGTAGACCGCCTTAATGATTCATGTGGTTCATTTGTCTCTTCTTGTACTATGACGGGTTCATTTATTTCATTTTCAACTAATGGATTTTGGACATCATTTTGTTGTTCCAAGTTGTCATGTAACTGTGATATGATAATTGGTACAACAACTTCAGAAGAAACCACAGGTGAAAGATCTTCAACCTGAATTTCTTGAATGTCCACTTTTCGTGGATCACCACTCCCACTAGTTTGACCATTCTCAATGAACCTAGCATTGCCAGTTTCTATGATTCTCGTACTATGGTTAGGGCAATAAAACTTATACCCCTTTGACTTATCAGGGTAGCCAATGAAGAATCCACTAACTGTTCTTGGATCAAGCTTCTTTTCATGCGGGTTATACACCCTCACTTCTGCAGGACAACCCCAAACACGGAGATGTCTCAAACTAGGTTTCCTGTCTGTCCATAGTTCATAAGGGGTCTTAGGAACTGCCTTACTAGGAACCCGGTTCAATAAATATGTTGCGGTCTTTAATGCGTGTATCCACAATGATAAGGGCAAAGAGCAATTACTTAACATTCTCCTAACCATATTAATTAATGTACGGTTCCGCCTCTCAGCTACATCATTTTGCTGAGGTGTACCGGGCATTGTATACTGTGCACAAATGCCTCTATTTTCAAGGAACTTTGCAAATGGACCTGGACACTGTCCATTTTCATTATATTTCCCATAGATTTCTCCACCTCTATCAGATCTCACAACTTTTATTTTTCTATCTAATTGCCTTTCCACCTCAGTAACAAATACCTCTAAGGCATTTATAGAATGAGAATTTTCATGCAATAGATAAATATATCCATAACGTGAGAAATCATCAATAAAAGTGATGAAATACTTTTCACCGCTCCATGAAGGAACGTCAAAAGGACCACAAATGTCGGTGTGAATTAACTCAAGAAGTTGAGTGCTTCTTGTGGCGGCTTTCTTTGTAGTGTGTTTAGTTTGCTTTCCTTTAATGCATTCTATACACACATCTAAGTCACTAAAATCCAAGTGAGGTAGGATATCATTTTTCACCAACCTCATTAACCTTTCCTTAGATATGTGACCTAATCTTTGATGCCATAAGAAAGCTGAATTTTCATTAGATGTACTACGTTTCATGCCCACATTAGCTTCAACATAAAGCAAAGATTCAGAAAATTTAATATCAAGATTAAACTTGTAAAGTGAATCAATCAATGTACCACTACCATAAAAGATATTATGTTTGTACAATGAAAATTTACCATGTCCAAACTTAATAATAAAACCTAAATTGTCCAATCTACTAATGGAAACAAGATTTCTAGCACATTCAGGTACATAAAGACATCCTTCAAGATCTATATAACAACCAGTGTCCAAGATCAATCTGTAAGTCCCAATGCCCTCTATCTTTGCCTTCATCCTGTTTTCCATGAACAAATACTGTTCAGCTCCTCTTATGGGCCGGATCATACTGAATCCCTGTTTAATATAAGACACGTGAGTAGTAGCACCAGAATCTATCCACCAAGTATTATTAGGCACTTCTATAAGATTTGATTCAAAGGAAACAAAACTATAATGTATACCTTTCTTCTCAAACCAAGCCTTCCTTCTAGGACAATCCTTCTTGAAGTGTCCCGTTTTCTTGCAAAAGAAACACTTCATTTCCTTCTTAACATGACCCTCATTGACTTTCAAAGGGCTCTTGTTCCTCCTGTCCTTTTTACATGACTTACCCTTACTGCTGCTGGCACCATCATGACTTGTAAAATGGACAACTTGATCCTTTATCTTCCTTAATCTCCCTTCCTCTTGAACAAGCATGGCCTTTTATTCCTGAAAGTTCCATTTATCTTTAATGGTGTTATAGTTCACCTGGAACTGACCAAACTCAAGAGGTAGAGAGTTAATGATAAATTGGACCAAGAATGTTTCATTAACGTCCATTCCCAAGATCTTTAACTTTGCTGCCAAATTAGACATATACGTCACATGATCATGGATAGGCTGAGACCAGTCAAACTTTTTCGTAGTCAGCTCACTCATGAGGCTTCCAACAATTGACTTGTCCGCCAAATCCGACTGTGAATACTCCTTCACTTTCAGAAAGAATTCCTTTGCATTCTTTGTCTTAGGCATTGATGGCTTAATACTTTCAGCCATACTCATCCTCATGAGATTCAAACTCAACCTGTTAGAACGCTCCCAATCCTCATAAAGAGATTTTTCAGCTTCGGAGCTATCATCTGTAATGGTTGCTGGTTGATTATCCATGAGTATAGCAAGATCCAACGACATAATGCCCAAAGTAAATCGGACTTGTTCAGACCAATCATCATAATGTTGCCCATTGAACTTGACAACAGAGTTTGCAGATGCAGAGAAATTTGATGAAGCTGCAATAATTTATACATGCTTACCTATTAGTGCTTTGACTATAATACAGATTCAAATCATATATGTAAAATTTAAAGCATGTATTCAAGCAACCTTTGGGCAATACTTAAAACACACACAATCATTAATGCTAAAATATGCACTTAATAGACAATCATAATTTACATAAATTAAATAAGCATGCTATCTTTGGATATACATACTATTCAACCTAAATATGATGATTGTTCTCTTTAATATTATTGATTATTTTCAATGATCCACCTTTGGGTGATCTCCTAGAATCATAACCAATAAAACAATTGTTCAATCAAATCATTTCATAGCATCTATTTAATCATGAACAATTGATCATATACTAAAATTTAACGGTTAAACTTAATACAACTAGACCACTTTGGTGACTAACAAGTTGTACATAATTTTAACAATTAAATTTAATTATTTTATCATAACCATACGTATTATAATGATGCATTCTAATGATAATTAGAATCATTCATGTGTACTCCATTACTGTAATAGATGCAGAATCGAAGAAAATTCATTAATCACTAAACACTTTTATCCATTCCTTTATCAACCATTTACATGAACATAATTAATTACACTATACATGCACTCATGTAGATACTTAAATATAATTAACCTATTTTGCTCATGAAATTTACGATGACATAAAGTTGCATCATTACCAATATAGAAAGATATACAGCAGAGAACATTCATTCACGATTCTAAACCATCGAAGCAAATTAGAGAATCATGGATAATAAAATTATCAATTTCAATTTTGATTTGAGATCTATTCGAATAAATCGATGAATCATGCAAGTCTAAAACCTCGCTCTGATACCAATTGTTAGAATATTTACGATTCCGTTTCGAAATCAAACCCTATAATGGATAGACTTACACATGAATCAATATTCAACCGATGTATCCGTATATAAATCGAAGACTAACCTTTATCCGTGGGAGTCTTCATCACAAATCAAACGAGTTTGAACCAATCATAAGCGTAAGCGAGTAGTCTTATCCTTCCTTAATTATTTGCTTTTAGTAATCTCTAATGGATGAGATTAATCGATTAATCTTTAATCTCTTCACTTATCTCTAATTGCCTTTTGTTTTCTTTTGTTTTTTCTGTCAAAAAAATGGCCGAGTCCTTTGATTACAGAAAACAAATAGTTTTAACGTCTTTAACCGATACCGATCCATTACGGTTTCGACTTTATATTAAAACTACAAACTATAAATTGGACTTAACTTTATATATTAAACCTAGACACATTTGCCACATAGAATATATATATATATTCTTACAACTAAAGCTTGATTCGTTTCTTTTCTTTCTTTCTGTGTGTAGAGGATAGCCAAAGCTGACTGAAGGCTCCGGCGATGCTTGTGGAAGGTTGAAGACGACGGCAAGAAACGAATCTAAGCTTGGGACAAATCGGCTGTTTGAAGCGAGAAGGGAAGAAGAAGATGGGATCGGTTTGAGAGACAGCGGTATGGAGTATCGGGAGAGAGAATCTGGCAGTTAGAGGGAATCGGGTTGTAAGGGGCTCGCCAGACTCCCAAAACAAGCTGGTCAAATAGACTATGATGGGCCTAACTATATCCTTCATGGGCCCGGTTGATCTCAATTCTCTGTTGGCCCAGCTGGCTTCCTTCCTGGCCCGGTTTGCTTTTAATAATCTATTTGATTGAATTTGTGTAGTACATCTCACGTAAAATAAATTGTATAAAATATGTGAATAAATCTCACCTCAGAAGAAATTGGTACAACTACACCCACGTAAAAATAAAATCTTCGGATATTACACTTTGTGCGCAGCAACTATAACAAGAAAATCTGTGTATAATGTTATAACAAACTACGCCTAATACATGTCACGTATGATTTTTTTATATTTATATACAAATTTGTCAAAAACTATTTTATACTAAATATTTTATTAGAATTAGTTAACCGTCGTCATGTCAAATCAGTTATAATAAAAAAAATATATCACAATTAAATCCACAATTTTTTTTTAAAAAATAACTATCTATTTTGTTAAAAATCTTTTCATGAATTTTGTTAGATTGTCCCACATCGGTTATAAAGACGACCGACAATTTAAGAACTTGTATATATAAACCATACATTTCATTATATTTTAACTAAAATCAAATAAATATTATTCATATAAATTAATACCTGATATCAATTGACCATTAATGGCGGTATAAGGTATCGGTGCATCTACATATTTGAATTATGAAAAAACAATATGAAAACAAAAGTATGTAAAGTTTTGAAACTTACTACAATGAATCGATCTTAGGAAACCAAGAAAGCAACTTCAATCATATGATTTGCGGGTTTCCTGTTTTACTGCTGCGTGTAGTGATCAATGGAATAAAGAAGCGCGACTTGGATATCATCACAACCGCTGCTTGGTAGAAGTAGCAACAACATATTCAATATCAAACAATGCTTCCAACGAGAAGTGTTACATACATGTCCATGTAACATTGACTCGACTTCTGAATAATAAATAGTTTTCTCGTATATATCACGATTTGCACCTAGTTCAGATAAACAATCATGAGGTAACCCGAGCCATTATGATTCGTTCATTCCAAGAATCTCTACAACAGAGCGATAGTCATAATTACCATCTACTTCAACATCAACCCAACTTTGAATATATGGTGTCATGAAAGGTTCAATATCGTTATTATACGGAAATCCAACCAAGGTCGATGTCAATAGTTACTTCCAAAACGGATGAAGTTCAAATAAATGAATGATTTCTTCCGCAAGTTAATTTGGGATACTTCAAACTCCTTTCCAATTTCTGTATGTTGTATTTCTACTTTAGAATGAAGTTCCATGTCAAAACTTGTAGTCAATGATCCTGGGAACTGCTCTAATATTGAATGTACAATTTTCACTCTATAAAACAATAATTCTACATAAATGAATACTGAGCTTTCTAGGATCTATGGAAAACAAAGATCCTAAAAGAGTATACATGTTCATCAAATGTATGCCAAAATGTGTGACCTGATTTCTTCTCTTTGTATAGGATCATTCAAGTTTCTTTCACGTACAGTAATACAACAATTTTTTTTTTCGAAATCCAACTCAAGAAAGCGCAACTCAGATTCATAATTCACTTCATTTTCCGCTTCAACCACGATTTGCCAACTAAAAAGATATGTGAATTGAATGCTTGTTTATTTCATTGATCGAATAATGTTTATAAAGACAAATATTAAAAGATAAAAAGATAAATTAACAAAAAAATAAGATAAAAAGATAAACTAACAAATAAAGAATAAACTCAACATACGACCCAATATATTAGCCACAATATATTAAACTCATACTCTAACGCTCCCCAAGCTGAAGGTGTGTTTCAACAACTCTAGCAGTAGAAACTTGAAGAAGTACTTGATCTACATCCCTTTTTGTTGCCGTCAATAGATGTCTGTAGGTTGGGTCATATGACGCAAGTTGATTAACGTCCTAGTGTAAGTTTTTGACTCTAGGACGCATTTTGATTAGTGTCATAGGGTAAGTTTTGAGCTTAGGATGTAGGTGATTAGCGTCATAGGATAAGTTCTTGGCCCTAGGATGCAACTAGATTAGTGTCTTAGGGTAAGTTTTGTGTTCTAGGACGCTGTTTGATTAGCGTCCTAGGATAAGTTTTGCGTACTCAGGACCCATGTTGATTAGCATCCTAGGATAAGTTTTTGGCCATAGGACTAAGTTTTGGGACCTAGGACGCAGGTTAATTAGCGTCGTAGGGTAAGTTTCAGGCCCTAGTATGCAGATTGATTAGCGTTCTAGGATAAGTTTAGGGGCCTAGGATGCAAGTTGATTAGCGTCCTAGGCTAAATTTCGCGCCCTAGAACGCAAGTGGATAAGCGTCCTAGGGTAAGTTTCGGGTCCTAGAATGCAGTTAAATTAGTGTCCTAGGGTTGATTTTGGATTTCTAATACCGGAGGACAAAGTTGTTTCTAGGTCTTTAAGTGGACAAAGTTGTACAATTGGAAGGCAAGATTAAAGAATAATGGAAAAACAATATGACAACAAGAGAATCGATCGTGAGAAGCCAAATGGGAGAAACATATGTAGTAATCAATGGGAGAAACGTATTTCTAACCTTTTATCAACTCAGTCACAATACCTTTGTTATTTTTGGCTCTTGTCGAGAGTTATAAGATCAGTGGTGATCTTATTAGTTATAAATATTTTTATTATTTTAATACCTTTAAAGTTCTTAAACATTCTTAACGGTATTTGTTGATCCTTTATTTTAGGATTATTTTTTTAAGTTATAGTTTTTATCTTTTCTTAGAATCTTACCTATAAATAGCGTTAGAAGATGACATTATTGAGGGATAAAATTTGATTAATAATTCCACAATATTGTGTGAATTCCTAACTTCACTTAAGAAGTTTGTGTTATTATCATTTCTATTCAATCAAAGAGAGAGCCTTGAATAAATCGTTGTGAGTCCTTACTAGATTGTGCTTGTGTGTGTTTATCTTTTTGAAGGTTGATGCTATATCAGTCTCTTCTTGTGGTTGTCTTACTCAGAAGACTTGTATAAGGTTAAAGAAGTGAGGTTTAAGGTAAACTCTCCGTTAAGGGGTTTTGACACATCATTGACCAATGTTATTTGTGGGAATATCTTGTTCATATCTTACTATATTTCCATTATTTCATTCCATTAATCATCTTTTTTCTTTCCATCAAACTCACGTTCTTTGTTTCGAAGTTCATAAATCTCGGATCTCGGCGAGATTCTCCACCGAGATTTATTCTCAAAGTGTGTTTCGGACTTTCAATCTATATCTGACAATCGCGGCTTTAACCCTGCATTAATGTCACTCGGATTTTCTGTCACAAGGTCACTTCGATGCCGTGTACAGTAGTCGTGCATTCAACAACCTATTTCATAAGTATTTGTAGCAACACAAATCGATCATTGCAGCTCATATTTTGGGAATATGCTACTTTCATTTTATTTGAACCACTTTGAATAAGTGATATGTTTACAATTCTCAATTTGTAGCTTCCACCTGAGTTGTAATGTACATCGACACTCGAGATTTATCATTTCAACACTTCCTAATTTGATTTTTTTTAAAAATTTTTAGTTCATTTGAATGATCGTTTGACTAAGTGATGTGTTTACCATCCCCTGAGTTGAAATGAACATCGACACTCAAGATCTATCACTTTAACACTTCCTAATTTGAAGTTTTTTTAAGGTTATAACGTTGATAAGGTTGGATACCGTTATTGTAAAAATTAGCAATCTCACCTTATTATTATTATAAATATAAATCTGTTTTATACCTTTGAAAGTCTAAAAATGATTTAAAAAAAAAAAAACTTCACACCCGTATATTTAACTAGAACACACGACGGTAGCGGTTGTCCGGTGTGTGGGGTGACAATCACATGTCGTGGGCAGGAAAATGAGATTCCAAGTTTCTAACTAGATATGTACGGTAAAAATGATATATTCACCCATTCTAAGTTTCTAACTAGGTCGGTACAACGGTGGAAACGATATATTCACCTATCAACGAACCCGTTTTCATCCCTACTCAAAAGAATCACCTATCAATGAACCCGTTTTCATCCCTACTCAAAAGAATCCGTTTTCCGGAAGTTCCATTACTGTCCAAAAGGGAACATGGTTCACACCAACATTAGGCGCAATTACAATGTTTAGAAAGGATTTAAACTACAATTCAGTAGGATTTCTAAGAGAACTATCTTTTCCTCGACCAAAACCGGAATTAGACATACTAACCATAGTTTTAACATAATAAAAAAAGGTTGATTCTCCATGACTAAATACTTTTAGGATCAACAAAATGAACCACAACTTGATGCATTTCATCCCTGAGAATAGAGAAAGGATAATTGTGAATAATGGACGCAAACAAGGTACGAGTATGAGTAAAGTTGGACCTGACTCACTATATGATTTGTTCCCTTTTAAGATTCACATATCCTTCCATACGTTTCTTGAATGTTGAATCCCATCCAGCAACACTTTTATCATGATACCGATACCAATCGCTCATTATTGGCGGTATGGGTGCACCTTCACATAAATGTACCTACACAATCGGAAATGGAAGTTAATCAATCGTGAAAAACAGTAGCAATACTCGAGTTTTGAATCTTACAGCAATGTAGTGATCCTTAGATTTCGAATAAGCGATTGCAATAACACGGGTTGGTGGTTCACGCTTTTCTTTAGCAACCAATGGAAGGAAGGTATATGACTGAGACCTGGATAAAATCACCACCATTATATGATAGTGAGTAGCGATAACATACCCTATATCAAGCCATGTCATGCGGTATGCATACCCACACGGACCTCTCCAATGTGCAATTCTATGTAGAATTGTCTCCACGTTCATATAACGAAAAACCATTGCATATACATCACGTCTTGCACTTATTTCAGTCCAACAATCACGGCGTACTTTGGGCCAATCTGACTCATTCATCCCTAGAACGACTGCAAAAGAGCGAAAGTCGCAATTACCATCGGATTCAACAACAGTCCAATGTCCAACTTTGGATATATGACACCATGAATGATTCTATTTCACTTTCATATGGAAACCCAACAAATTTTGATGTGAATGAGTCTTCTGATGAGGTCTGTTGTTCCACTTCATATGAAGAACCCAAAAATGACTTGGATTGAGATAGCTTCTCTTCTAAAGTTGAGGCTTTAGGAATGAGCTCTTTAAAGCGTTTGAGTAATCTCATCTTCTCTTCTTGAGGTTTACTTTTCAAATCTTCCATAAGATCTTTGAAATAAGCATCAGGGTCTAGTAAATCTTCATCTACATTCTGCAGGGTTTTCCAGAAGGGGTGGATTTTAGATAAAGGAATGCTTACATCAACAAATCTCAAGACATATCCTGTTAGTTCATGAGCACATGGCAATCCATGTGTGCGGCGTAAATAACATCCACAAAGCATGGGATCAGATCCAGTTTCCACCACTCGCTTTGTTTCTGATACAAGCAGCTGCAATCCATTCTGTGACACATGATCTTTCAAATGAATATATAACTCACTTGATGCAACAGAAAATGGCACAATAGTTTGTGAAGCCTCAAGTTTCCTTTCTATTTCACCGAGTTGTAGCTCTACTATAGAACGAAGTTGCGTCCATATGGCTTCAAAACTTGTAGACGATGAACCTAGAAACTGCGTCAATCTTGAATGTACACTTTCAACCCTATAAAACAACATGGAAGTTATATAACTGTATTTATTGGCATCCATAAAACAGAAAAAGCGGATAGATCATAGGACATACACGTTCACTGTATGTATACCAAAATGCGTATTGCGATTTGTCCATGCTGATACAATCTTCTCCTTATATGGGTTCAATCATGTTTCTTTCACGTACGACAGTACATCAGTCAAGTGATCAAAATCTAGCTCAAGAAAAGATAACTCAGCTCCGTACCTCACTTCATCTGTAGCTTCGACCACACATTTCCAACCTTTCATAAACTCAATCACAATGCGTTTATTGTTTGTCACTTTACTGCATTTTTTTTCAATGTCTTTATAAATGTCTTGCCTCAGTAACAAATGTCTTGCTTCAGGAAACACAGTCTCAACCGCATCAATAAGGGTCAAGTCTTTCTGAGTAACAACTACAAGTGGCAAATTGTTCATCTAGAATAAACCCCTAACATTTTGCAATGCCCACACATAGTTTTCTACTGCATCCAATCTTAGAAATGCAAATACAACAGAGAAGCTTTTATAACTGGAAGTGAATCCAACAACTTCCAAGAACGGCATCTTATTTCCATTGCAAGTGCAATATATTGCCAGCACATACGGACGTACATGCAACAAAGCCAATGATCTTTGGTCACCAAACAGTATGTCATTCACAGTTCCTGTCACAGGATCACTTCGGTTCCATGTCTTGTAGTTGCACTCAACAATCAGTTTCACAAGGTGTTGCAGAGAAAATCGATCATTCTTGTCTATCACTCTTAATTTCTCTGTAGAAAGTTCATGATTGTGCTTACTGCATATGCCATTCAATTTGCACCCACCATCTTCTTCGTCATCTCCCTCGAGTCCAAATACGCATTGACACTTTCCGGTTCCAACAGAGTGCTCAACTTTAACATCTTTTTTTCTGTGCACATCACTCTTCTCACTTTTAATACATACCATACATCCTCTTTGAATATCACTAAGTTGCTGCAAATGATTTACAATAGAAAGCTGATTGCTCCTCTTTCCAACATCTTTTGCCCAAGAAGCTAATCCATCACGAGTGCTAAATTTTCGATTGGTTGCAAACAAATGCGGACAATCACCCTGGAAATTTTGTCAACAAACAGCTACAATTACTTGATACAAAAAAAACTCCATTTCAAATAATTTACTATTGAAGTTCAAATTTAGATTAGTAAGAAGTAACCATAACAAAAAAAAACCCTCCATTTTTGCTAAACCGCAAAATAAAAGCTTACATTTTTTCATCAACTAGAGTTGGAACATCACCTAAAAACCTCTTTCCGGAGTTCCCAGCATCAGGACAATCTACCAAGACACAAACAGACGAGAAGATCAAACCCTAAAATTTGCAATTTTATCCGGGAGAGAGCAAAAGTTGGAAAAATGAATGAAGGATTGAGATTTTCACCGTCGGGAGAGCGTTCTCTCTTCCTGGGAAGGTGTCCAGGGCTGGGGTTCAAGTGACCACTGTCAAGAGCACCATGGCTGCAACATGAGTCGTCATTTTTCCGAAATTCGTCGGTCGGAGGGCCAATGGAGTGATAATGATGGTTGCCAAGAGAATCAGGTTCATCCATTGCCGTGGAATGGTGGCGGAAGCTCGAAAATGAACCTTCTGAGTTATGAAAATGGCAGTTCGGAGTTCGATGACAAGCATAACCGGACAAGTAAAATGGAAGTTCGGGGACCCTTCAAGACTCTAACCGTTGAATCGCATGTGCACTGTGTTTTGCCTTTCATGCATTTTGTCAATATTACGGAGTCATCTTAATACATTCATTTACTTTGCATCGTAATATAGTTAAATTACGTGATTTTTAAATGTACCGGCTAAAATCTCTATTAGTGATCATAACTACGCACGGCTAATGGTTGTTCACTTCTTCTTCTTTTATTTTTTTACTTTTATTATAAATATAACTTTTAACTTTTTAGGGGTTAACTTTTTACAAGTTTCAATGTGATTTGACATTATTATAGTGTATCGATCACAACCCATATTAAGACGCTTTTCACCCCGACAGAACGTTAGAGCATCCGCACTCATGCTTCCCCATTTGCTGAAGAAAATGTGAGGTCATGATCAAAATTTGCTCAAACAAATCAATTCTATCTTTTGGTCAAGCAAAATCAATTTTTACATGCATTCATTGATATTTTGCTTGATCAATTTACTTTTATCTTCTTATAAAATAGTTATTTTTTATTAGATATATTTACAACCAATAATAACGTGTCACGTATTATTATCTAATTCGTTTATTGTTTGACCGAATATAATGTGTCATATGTCGTTATCGACTCGATATTGTACAAGATTTCCGATAAGATTATGACGATTTTTGATAAGATATCGACGAATAAAGAAGTGAGACGTGTCTAATATCACTTTGTATATTCACAACATTGTGAATAATCGAAGAAAATATCTTAACCATTAACCTACTCATCCATTAACGAAGTGCCACTAACTACATATTGTCTTGCCGCAACCAAACATTCACCCCATTTTTACAAGAGGAGCTTAAACTTGTTGTAGTGAGAACCAAGTGTGATCCGAGTTCTCGGCTCCTTCAGAGGATTTTCACCCAGTGCTAGCACCCAGTTTTATACAAAATCAGCATGAATTGTTTCCCACAATTTATGCCTCTTTTGTTTGTTACCGTCACATTCATCAATATTATGACGGACAATATTACAAATATTTGGAAGAAAGCCAATGATTACCCATTGTGGAGAAAAAAGAACTTAAACAAAATAAGAGAGGAGATGAAGAAAGATGAAAATTTTTTGTGTGAGTTGATAGTAAGTATATGTCTTATTTATTTGAATTCTGATTTTTTTTTTTATCGTTGATACTTCTCTCAAATTTTCTACCGTTGGAGATTTGAAGGCCTTTCATTTTTGCTAATGCTAGAATATTTACCGCCACATATCAGTTATTCATTGGTAAGTGTTTCCTTTTTTATATTGTAAAAGTCATTAATCTATTAAAAAATAGTTGAATCCATAATGGATTACATCATCCATCTACTTTTTCCTTTTAGCTTGTTTTACAAAAAAATAATAATAAAGACTAAAAGTTTGTGGACCCTATACCATTTGTTCCACCAATCATTGAAGCAAAGTTTACTCAACCAATTGCTCAATCAAAATTTGTCAGAACGGGGAATATTTTTTTTTCCAATGCAAATAAAAAAACCTCATTACTCAAGCAAATCTTATGGACCCACCATTTGCTCAAGCAATTGCCAGTGAAGATGCTCTTAATACATTTGTGCTTCACCAAATTGCTTTTCACAGTATCTTGTAACCCTATAAAAAGGCTCGTAATAACGTTAATATATTTGCGGTTCTACTTCCACCATTTGTGTGATCTTCTTCACCGTAAATGTTATTTGTGTATTTTAGGTTAGTTTATATTTTATTTTATGTTATATTTACTACTATTATTATTCTCTTGATTCTCTTGTAGCTCTATGTTAAGGACGTAATAACATTAATACATTTGTGCTTCTACTCCCACCATTTGTGTGGTTTCTCCACCATAATTTATAGTAGTATTAGAGCAGGTTCGATTCGGTACCTCAACCTATCAATCCTCTATTACCGCAAACTTACCGGCATCTAAATATAGATATGCCATCAATTTACTACCACATATAAGGGCAAGCACACTCGTAAACTAGGATTTATCTATGATTTACAAGTGGTGTTCGTTTCCGCTCATTGTTGATTGAAATGTTTTCTTTGCTCGTTTTCAATGGAATGATCAAATCAATCGTGAATCTTGCGAGTCTGCTCCCTACTCTCCTGTACTTGTAAGACTCGAGGTCCTACTTCCACCATTTGAGTGACCGTCTATAAGGGCAATCATACTCGTAAACTTAGGGTTACCTCTGATACCTATTTACAAACAATTAGTCATATAATATAATTGTGTATCAAAATATGTAAACCCATATAATAAGATTGTAAATAAATCTTACAACATGTCCATGTAACATTGACTCTAGTTCTTTATAACAAAAAAGGTTTCACGTATATTTCACAATTAAACAATTAAGTCATTGTGATTGACGCATTCCAAGCACCACTACAGATGAGCGATAACCACAATTATCATTTGCTTCAACATCAACCCAACTTTGAATATATGGTGCCATGGAAGGTTCGCAAATCTGTTTCTTTCAGTTCATTTGAATTACCCTATGTCATTTTTTAGGTGAATATTAGACAAATTTAAGCTAACTGCAACATCATGATTGTACTTATCATTCATAGCCTGTAACTTCCACTTACCATTGTCTTCTACAAATCTACTCTGAGTTGAAATGAATATTAATTCTAAACAATTCTGATAGATCTTACTTTCATTCCTCTCATATTCAATTCATATCAAGCCTATTTGATTTTCATTTCAAAAACTTTTACCCGGGAAACTTATTCACTAATAGTGCTAAAAGTTTGAATGGTTGCAACCAAATGTGAATAATCGATATGGTTTCAAGAAACATCTTGAAGATATACATCACCCCGTGAATTATAATTTATAAGAATATCAAAAAGTAGCTACTACTAAAAATGATAATATCAAGACGAATTTACAAGCTAGGTGAAGATTTACTAATTAATGATAACAAGTTGCATTTGTGCAGTTCTTGTATATTAACTACAAACATTTGAAGATAGTAAGAAAAGGGACACAGTTGAAAGAAAAAAAAAAGGCTAAAATGATTACATCTTCTTGAGTTACTGTCGTTGGAACTTCGAATACAATTGTGATTCTACTTCTACCATAAATGTTATTTGTATATTTTAGGTTAATTTATATTTTATTTTAAGTTGTATTTACTTTTTTTTTTACCATAATTTATGGTGATACCAAATTCCAACTTACCGGTGTCTTATAGTCGATTGAAATATTTTCTTCAAGAATGACTACAAAGTCAAGCACACTCGTAAACCCAGGGTTACCTCTGATACCACCGATTTGTGATTCGCCCAATCCAAAAACCTTTAAAATAAAGAGATAGTCACAAATACCATCTACTTCATTATCAATCTAGCTTTGAATATATTATGCCATGAAAGGTTCAATATCGTTATCATACAGAAATCCAACCAAAACTGATGTCAATAGTTGCTTCCAAAACGGATGAAGTTAAGATACAAGAATGTTTTCTTCCACATGTGCCGACATGTATCCTTTTAGTTCACGAGCACAGGGCAAGTCATGTGTGCGTCGCAGATAAAATCCACACAATGTAGGATCAGAGTCCACCATTCGCTTTGATTTTGATTGACGAAGTAGCATCACTTTGTGTGACACACGGCCTTTCAAATCTCTTTATAACTCTCTTGATGCCACAATATCAAACACTCTAATTTGAGATACTTTAAATTCCCTTCATATTTCCTGCATTTCTAGTTTAAAATGAAGTTCCAACCATTGTGTCAAAACTTGCACTCAATGATCCTAAGAACTGCTCTAATATTGAATATATTTCACCCTATAAAATAATAATTCTACACATGAATAAATGAATACCGAGGTTTCTGGAATCTATGGAAAAAAAGATTCTAAAGAGTTCTTCGTGCTCACTCAACCACTAGAAAAGAAGAATTCTTGATGACATGTGCAACCATCCATTCTTATAAGTTAACCATAAATCCCCATTCAAATGATGTGGATGATAATTTTACGAGTTGTTATAATTTTTTCCCACTTAAAATCACGTCCACGTCAGGCCGAAGAACCGTCCACCGAGCCGAGTAACCGCCCACTAGGTCGAACACACTCGTAACTCAGGTTTAGCTCTGATACCATCTATAAGACAGAAGTTGTGTCAAAATTTGCAATCAATTATCTTGAGAATTGCTCTAATGTTCAATGTATAGTTTTTACTCCATAAAACAATAATTCTATACATGAGTAAATGTGGAAAACAAAGATCTTAAAGAGAGAGTTCTTTGTGCTCACTCAACTAGTATAAAAGAAAATTTCTTGATAACTTGGGTAGTAATATTTCCTTATAAGTTAACCATAAATTTTCATTCAAATGATGTCACCGTGCCACTGAGCCGAGTGACTGTCTACTAGGTCGAGCACACACATAACTCAGGGTTAACTCTGATACTATTTATAAAACTCGAGATCTTAGGGAGGTCATCCATCTTAAAATTACTCCATCACAAGCACGCTTAACTCTATAATTTTTTGTGCTCAATCAACCACTGACATGGGTAACAATCCATCCTTATAAGTTAACCATAAATCCTCATTCAAATGATGTGGAATGATAATTTTACGAGGTGTTACAAGACAAATTTATGAAATCCAGCTCAAGAAAGTGCAACTTATATTCATAATTCACTTCATTTTTCGCTTCAACCACGATTTGCCAACCTCTCATAAACTCATTCACAATATGTTTGTTACTTACCATCTTACTACATTTTTCTTCGATGTCTTTGTGAATGTGATGCCTTTATAACAAACGTGTGGCTTCCAGAAACACCATCTCAAAGGCGCTAATTAGGGTTGGGTCTTTGTGGGTAATAATTCCAAGTTGCATATTGTTCGTTACCAATAATTGTTTCAAATTTTCCAACGTGCATATTGTTCGTTACCAATAATTCTTTCAAATTTTGCAACGTCTAAACATAATTATTTATTGGATCTGCATTTAGAAATGTAGATAATACAAAGAAGCTTGTATTATCAGCTGAATTGAATCCGACAACTTCCAACTATGGAATCTCGTTTCGATTGTAAGAGCAAAATATCGCTATCACGCGCGGAAACGTACGCAACAAAACCACTAACCTTGGTTTTGCACAAACTATGTCACTCAACTTTCTTGTCACATAATCCGTTCGTTGCCATGTATGGTAATTGCATCCATCAACATGTTGCATAAGGCTTGGGAGGAACTTAAATCGATCATTAGCCATGTCGAATGACCTATTTGGAATTTTATCTTCTCTCATGCGATCATTTTTTTTTCTGACGAAATAATTTTTTTTTTGTTTTTGACCCTACCGGAAAAATGAATAGGGTTCTTGGCTTGGATTCCGGTGGTTATTTACAGATATGGCTCTGGTGTCTGTGTGTGAAGCGGATACGACTATGGGGGACTCTAGTGGTTCATTCGTCAACGTTGCTATGAAGGATTCTTTTGATTGGGGCGTTCCAGACGATGTTGCTTCAACCGTGGTGAGAAATGTTTCTCCAATTTATGAACTGAGGGATGGCTCCGATAAGCCTATGGTGGACTTTGTTGTATAAGGTAACCTGATACCGATTGTTGGTGTGATATTTGAAATTTGAAAATTAAAATTTGAAACTTTGAAACTTGAAATTTGAAATTGAAATTTAAAATTTGAAATTTATATGATACAGATCAACGAGTAGATTAGGGGATTTTAATTGAAATTTGGGGTTTAGGGTTAAAAGGATAAGAGAGGTAATTATGTATTTAAATTTCAACAACTTATATGAAAATAGATGAACCATCAATTGTTTCAGTGGACTCATGAGAATGCAGTTGGATACTTGCACTTACTAAAGGAGTATTGACTTTTGAGAGATGGACCAGAGGGTTACGTTAGATAGGAGAAGGGAAACTTTAATTTTTTTTTTCCGACCAGTTTGGATGTTGTCTATCGGGTTCATCTCATTCAATTTCTATAGTTGATCAAACATGATCCGTCTAAAAAATCAGGCGGGTTCGGACAAGGCGACAACGACAAGCCCCCGCCTATCCGATCGACGACTGTTCAGATCCAGTCGAACAAAAAGTTTGACTATGCCAAAAAGCCCGAATTTTTTACAGTTATATTAATATGGAATGTTTCCAATAAAAAAAATATAATATTTATTATAATTAAATAATATTATTATAACTAAAGAATGTTAGATATTAAATTATGTTATATACATATATTGTTTCTTAATAATAAATATATATCGTTTGGTATGACTGTAGGAATGTGATTGAAATCAGGAATCAGAATGGAATAAGGAATTGGAATAAGTCATTTCTGATACTTGGTGTTTGATATGATGTTGAAATGAAATATTGTTGACACGTGTTTTTGATTTTATATGAGTTATGCAACGAGAAACTGTATCATATTTGATGATATATGTGTGCATATTTATAATGTAAATATATGCTATTTTTAAACTACATTTAAGAAAAACAAAGACAAACGAATAACTTAAAGATTAAACACTAAACAATCGTCAATCCAAATAAATAGGTATATATTTTTTTCTATCAAATATTACTTTTCTAATTGAACAAATTATATTATTTTCGATCATTTTTCGGTTACATTACATCTTGAATGAAATATCCGTATCATAGTTAAATTTTATTTTGTCAAAATCATGTTTTTCCACAAAATAATTATATAATTTTAATTAATTTATGGACAATAAAACAAATTAAAAAAAATATTATTTTTATTTTGTGAAACTAAGCAAGTATATATTTATATAATAAAAATATATAGATGTAATTTTAAATCTAAAGTATGTTTATATTGGAATGGGATACCCACCTTTAATTTATGGAATCAACTTCTTTTATAGAGTTGGAATGAGTCATTCCATGGAATCATTCTCATTCCGATTCCAAGTCTTACCAAACACGGGGTATTGATATGACTTATTACGATTCCGATTCCTGATTCCATGAGAATCGTACCAAACGAGCCCTTAAATATATCGGACTAGGTTTAAATTGTCATTAAAAAAAATAATTGTCATGGTTTCAATCTTAAATTTTGATATTTTATTTTTCACAACTTGGATTACTAAGCATTTGATATTTGTTTGTCCTTATTTATCCGCTTGTTAATAATGGGACATTCTAAATATTTTTCTAGGCTATTTGACTTTGCAATTCCATAGTTAGATGTATTCTATATTTAGTTGTAAAGTCAACATTCTTTGTGGTCTAGAACGTTAACTTGTTGTCTCGATATCAAGCAATAATAAGATAATATGGTCATAGTCTTGTCTACTGTCTTTGTTGATGTTTTGATAAAAAGTTATAACGTAGTCAAATGTAAGAAAAATAAAAATTTGGATTAATAAATTATGATCTAAATTAACAGCCGTTTTTTAGGGACTAGTGGAGCCGCGCGGCCATAGCGCGCTCGTCGGGATCATTGTAGGTGCATATTTGTCTAGAAAACAAGTTATGGTCGTTGCAGACCCTTTGCATTATTTTCGCTTATGGAGACGTGTTTTGATGGGTATATATTTCTGGTATGTTGCAGACCATGTGCATTGGGTCTGTTTATTTTTTTGTATCCGAGTAATGGAGATGGTGCAACATTGTTGTGGAAAAAATAAAAGGCATAGATAATTCAATTGTTTATGAGTATGTTGTTGCTTTAAATTTAATAGCAATTCCTTATAATACAGATATATATTTATCGATGTTTGTACAAGTAAAGAAAAATACACACAAATATTTTGAAATACACCGGAGTCCGCCGAAATGGCATGCATGACCATGTATGTAGGCGAAGTAATATGACACATGAAATTGGCGTATTAAATTGCTAAAAATAAATTTAATTTACAGATGCGGGTGAGATAATAATTTTGTTATAAGATATTTGCAACTTATTTGTTTGTGACTTTGCGCGCGTGTCAGGTTTGACAATATGGTTTGATCTTCGTTGCTCTAGTCTGGTTTAATCAGCCTGAGCCTCAAGTGGGGCCATCGTCGCGTCTGCATTGATCAGGTCTTCAATGTTCTCGAAATGGATGGTGAAGAACTTGAGATTGTGTTGGTCGTAAGTTGTATTTGATGTAGTACAATCTAATGAATTTGCGTTGTCTTTGTTCCAACTCTTTAAGATCTAAGAAATATAAAGAGACAATCACACAAACAACAAGACATGTTTGAGAAAAAAAACAAGGTGATCATCAAATTTCTTGTGTGATGCAATGTATGTGACTTAGTAGCTTCCCGCTGAAAGAAAGTTGGTGTTGATATGTGGAAGCATAATCACAATTCTATTTCTTAAGAAATATAATTTCTATATATAAAATTTAATTTATTCATTTTAAATATTCTAAATAATATCATCTTCTAGTAGTTTAAATTTACTGAATCAAGGCCGTCTTTCTCTTAAAAATTTGACCTTGTTGTATGAAATATTCAAATTAAGACGTGAAAATATCAATGCAGTAAATCTTGGAAATCCCATGCCCATACCTCATAATGCATGAATCAAAATTTAAAGGTAAATGGAGTTTAAAATAATTAAAGTTTAACACCTCCAGAGGAATATATATAGAACGTGTACGAGTTGGATTATATCCGAAAAAATTTCAGTTTTTTATGATGTTCCTAAACTTTATAATTTTTCGAATTATACTTTTTCACCATTTATAAGTTAACATTTTTATTTGACCCATTAAGATTACCATTTTTAATACCATCTTTGCTTGACCTATAACTCTAAACAAAATATTCAACTATCATAAATCTCATTACAAGCATGTGGACTTGCTTGTCCTTATTTAATAATGAGACATTATGATGTGGGACCATCTCCAATACAAGGACCAGTTACACGTTCAAAGGGGATGTCGGGACCTCCTTTGACAACAGTAAGACCAAGAAAACCAAGGCTTTTCCTCCAACCTTCACACGACAGCACTCAACTAACGAAGCTTGGAAACACATGCACAACAACCAACGAAGGCCAAGCGAGAATCAAGACTCGATCTTGATTCATGCTGAGAGGAAAAAGAAGAAAAGAAGAAGGAAAAGATGAAACATGCAGCAGGGGATTCATAATTAGAAGGGGAACGAAGGGATGAAGAACTTACAAGATTCTGCAGGAGTTCGCTCGGAAAGGCTGCAACTTTAACTCGAGGTTGAAGAATAACGTAAGCAATAAGGAGAATTTGAAAGAGAAGATGGGAATATAAAGGGAACGGCTGAGAGAAGAAAGGAAGGTCAAGAATTAGGTTTAAAAGATAGAGGAAAGACGGCTCAAAAGATAGAAGATCGAATCTTCTAAAAAAGAAAAGAAGATAAGACGGTTAAAAACCAATCGTCCACGATTTGGGGTTAGCCGCGGCTTGACCTTGCTGCGATCGCGACAAGAGAGGATGGCCGCGACCGCGGCTCAACGTCACCGCGGGGGCGGTAACTCTGAAAAAGTCAGATGTTACATAAATGACGAGGTACTAAAATTTAGTCAGTCTAAAAGATAGGGTAATGTTTATGCGATTTTCTCTAATTTTTAATTGATTTTAAATCATTCCATTTTTAAAAATAGTTGTTAACACTTCTAAACAGATACTTAGGGCCCGTTTGGTTTTAACTCCGGAATCGGTAACGGAATGGAAACGAATCTAGTCAATACGTATACCTTTGTTCATTATAATTTTTGGAATCATTCCTTGTGGTTTGTAGTAATTGGATGAGAATTTGATTACTTTTGATACCCTATAGGGTAACAAAATGTGAGGAAGCAAATTCATTTTTCATTAAACCATGGGGAATGATTCCATAAAATTTCATGAATATGGATATAAATATGGACTAAATTCGTTTTCATTCCGTTTCCGTTTCCAGAGTTGGAACCAAACAGGCCCTTAATAACTATTGAAAATAAATGAAAGAAAATTTAAAATATGTAAGGGTATGCATCTTCATTTTAATGATTTACAAAGACTCACTAAAAATTGTCCAACTAAAGTTTTTGTTGTCATTTCTATCTATTTCTAGGCATATAATTGTCAATATATAGACATCCGCATGACTGACAATAGTCTATTATATGATACTGATAGGGGCTTGAAATGACAAGTTAGACTAACGGGTAACACATACCTATATATATAGAAACATATATCTTACTATATGATAAGTTAGATTTATACATACCTATACATAATAAATAAATAGATTTTAAATTTGGATTAAAATGGCCTCTAACTATTTCGATTTACAAGTGGGTATCTCGATGGCTATTTATGCGAATTGAATTTATCATTTACGCAAAGCAATCGCAGTGTGATTGTGAGATTGACAAAAACTCGGACGTAAGGTTAATGCAGGCCTAATTAAGTATTTTAAATTTTGATTGCCCTGAACCGAAGAAATGTGTTAAAAGGGGATTCCCCGGACAAATATAATAAAAGTAAATGAATATTTTGAGACTGGACACGATTTTAATAATAGGACGAATCTCATGTTTGAGGAAGACTCGTTTTTTAAATTACCGGCTTTTATAAAAAAATCTTTAGTTTAACTGTACGATTTCTTTATTATTATTTTTTTGTTCATAAGCCGCAATTTGAACTGTAGTTTACTTGATTAAAAATTTTTTAAAAAAAAAGTTTTGTAAGGATAAACGCGATTTTAAGTGGCGGTTTCCTTGTATTTTTAAAGTTATAAAATCACAATTTTAAATTACGATTTTTTCATACAAAATCGTTATTTTAAAGAAAAAATTGGGTCTTCTCCGAACCTGATTGTCTTCCTATTTTTGTCAATATTTTTCATTATTACTTAATCTCGGAATAATTTCAATTTTTTATTTTGTGAAAAAATCCATCTTAAGGTATATATGAGACAAAATCCTTATTTGAGATATAATTAAGGATTTGTTTTTTTAAATTATTAGTTATTTTTTAAAATTTTGTATTCATAATAATTTTAATTGAATAAAAATTTCAATGTTACATTTACTGGTTAAAATTATAATGATTTTGAATAAACCATTATTTTTTAGAATACTATAAGACACACAATATTACTAAAAGTATTTTCATCATAACAGAGTACAAGAAAGAATAAAGTTGATTAAAAAAAATTCTTTCTATGTAATTTTTTAAAAATTGTGTAACTATAATTTTCTTTTTGATATTATTTTTAGAAAAAAACACTTATAAATTTGAATTTAATAAGATCAACTTATAAATTTAAATTAACAAATTGATATTTTAATTAACAACATTGTACTATTTTCTTGTTATCTACTTGCTATATATTGTGTAAATATATTTTATTTCTATTTAACTTACAGTAAGCTTTAACTTCAACTATTATAAGCTCGTGATTTTTAAAGGTACTTAGTAATGATATTTTGAAAAAACAACATTGTACTATTTTCTTTAGGTTTGATTGAATGAATGCAAGTTTCTAATATGAACTACTCAAGCTATACATAGAACCAAACAAATAAATATTAATATAATATAATTCTTTTCTTTCTTTTTTATATTCAATACTCTATCCAACCCATTTTATTTATCGTCTGAAGCTAATATACACTAAAAACACTATAATAAGTTAAATTTTCCTTAAACCTAGTTTTTATGAGAATTAATAATTATTTTAAAATTTTTATCATTTTTAAGAAATATTAAAACAAATTTTCTAGCTTTAAACATCAAATAAAATGGAGGGGAGAATATATAATTTTGTAAGGTAGCAAAGAAAGTCATATTTCATGAGGTTCTACTCTTGCATTGGATGATGAATAATCCAATCTCGTAGGTCCACGTGGGAATGCCAATTCGAATTTTGTTTAGAACCGTGTAAAATACAAATGATGTTGACATTATATGTCAATTTTCGCCCTTAATTTTTGGACAAACAACTTTTATCAAGTTAGACGAATATATTGTCGAGATGGAAACAACTCATGCATATTATTATTATTATTATTATTAGTTTTTTAAAAATTATCTTATTTTCATATTTTTATACTTGAAAAGAATGTGTTCAAATCCAGCAAAAGAAAAGAAAAGTTGAAAACCCTTTAACACACTGTCAAAATAAAATTAAAACATGTTGAATTACGTGAGATTTCTTTGATTTTATTTTTGAGGTAGTCATTTGATTAGTTTATTGAAACTGAAAATTTTAATTAAAATTTGGGGTAAGATTTGAGGATAGATTTATATGATAAATTTACATAAAAATATAAATACTAAAATATTTTTACAATATAAAAGTTGTGATGAAATGAGTAAAACTGGAAGAAGACCTTAAAACTTAGGGTGGGCATAAATCCCGCTTAATCCCGTCCCAGTCCCGTCTCGATCCCGTCCGATCCCGGCGGAATTTGAAAAAAAAAAATGTGTATCCCGTCCCGTAAAAAATTTGCGGGACGGGACGCATGAAGGAGACTTCCCATCCCGGTTAATCTCGTCTCATCCTCTATATATATATATATATATATATATATATATATATATATATATATATATATATATATATATATATATATATATATATATATATAATATTTTTATATATATTATATAGATAAATATCATACTTGAATTATAATTTTTTATAAAATATTATTTTTAAAAATATTTTTATATATTCAAAATTAATTCATCAATTATTCACTCATCATTTACGACTCATTTGGTTGGATCTAAAATACTAAAGGTTCTGCTCTTCCTTGATTTAGTCCGTTCGCCGCCTTGCTCTGGTCCGTTGCATCGCCGCCCTTGCTCTAGTCCGTTCCATCGCCCTTATATTTGTGGATTACCAAAATGTAATTTTCTGTAAATTATTTGTTATTATTTTTTGAATGTGAATCTGTAAGACACTTTGATGTAACTTGAATTTGTTTTCAATGTATAGTAGGCGTCATGAATCGATAATTAGGTATAAGAGTTTTTTTTCCTGATTATTTGTCTTTAAACTTGAGAGAAAACAAGCATTCATATTGAATATATTCGGTGCATAATTTGCGCGAGATTTGTCCCAATTCGTTCCGTCCCGTCCCACATGGGACAAGGATCGCGCGAGACGAAGAAAAAAAGTCATAAATCCCGTCCCGTCCCGCAAACATCTTGCGATACGAAATGCGGGACGACCTATCCCGTCCATGCCCACCCCTATCAAAACTATCTCTACTAACTTTTTAAAACCTCTTAAACCTAAAAACACTAAAATTTAATTTATATATCTTTTTGTAAAGTTACGTTTTCTTGAGCTTTTATAGATCCGCTTGATCGTCTTACGTGTGAAGTAGAGTAGTAGGTACCACTCTAATGATGTAATAGCTAGAATTTTCGAATTCTAATTAATGTTGATTAACTTAATCGTTGATAGCAATTGCCATATAACTCGCGAAGATTTCGCAAGTGATGAGTAAGAGTCCCACCGTTATATTCCTGGCGTAATTTTGGACGTTTGGGGAAAATTTTACTTTTTCCCCCGGGTAATTATTTTTACCCTCCGGTGTTATTTGGAGCATTTGGGAGCTCCAATTAATAAAAATGCAGTTGAGAGAAATGATCAGGACATCGGATATGTCCTAGATATGAAATAACATGGAGAGGCAAAACGGCAAAAAGAGTCGCTATTTCGTTTCTTAACGGCTAAGAAAGGTGGGTTAGGAATGCCCATTTTACAAGATAGTTATGAATTAATTATCCCGATAATATTCCACATTTTATATTCCAGTTTCATCAAGTTTGGAGATCGGAAAATATATCACCGCGTTTCAAGTAATTATATATATATATATATGTATATATAAAAGGTGAGTGACGGCTGATGATAATCTTCATCCATTCTCAATTGTGATTTGCACCTGCAAATTTACAATCACTATCTTCTTCATTTCACATTTCGCTCTTTTTCAATCAGAGAAGAACCGAAAAGAAGGGAACACGCACTCACCTATATACGCTTGATCTCATATCATTCGTTTTCGGTCCAAATTCAAATCCGTTTGTACCAGCGAGTCCCTTATCTTGTTCTCTTCAACGGGGTACAAATTTATTTCCCGTTTGCTAGCTTTTTGGTTAAGTCTCCGTTTATCGTTATCGGAACACCGACGGACCACCGCAAGTCATCAAACATAAGGTTTTATACTGCGCTCTTACTCCGCGTATCGCCAAGAGTCCGTATCTTCTTCCGGTTCGTATATCGGGTTGTGTTGTTCCTCCAGTGTTGAGGTGATCCAGTTGTGGTTGAGCTTTATACGAGGTTGAGGTAAGTCCGTAGGACTTACTTAGCTACCATCCCTATATTGGGTGTTTGCATGAGTGGTGTGTGCTTTATATGTTTGCTATGATATCATGAGTTGTCATTTTTATCGACCTATGTTCTATTGACTGCCCCACTGCGTGGCTGTGATAACCTTTCCCTTTCATCCCGCCGTGGAGTCTGGGAGGTTCTATGATATCAGGCCAGACTGGTTTACAGGAAGGGCGCAATCCACTCCCATAGGGTACACGGATTGTGTGACCGATACTCGTACAGCTGGACATTGTACTCAGAGGCGGGGATGTATCGGTCCTCGTGTCACATACTTTCATCTATCTATATATATATATATATACGGTTTTTGAGTGAATGGTTATTATATAAAGATAATAAATGGGTAAATGTGTGATAGCATGCTGATGTGTTTATCTTTCATGATTGTGCTTGTGCTTATGCATTACCTCATATATGTATGGTTAGCTAACGGTTTCATACCGTGTTGTAGATGTTTACAGGTTAGGCGCTACTGGGTGATCTGGCAGGGTGACAGGCCGATGACTCTCGTACATTAGGTGGTTGGTTTGGAGTTGTTGTGTTTCCCCTCCTGCGTGAGGATGATCTTGTGTACCTCCTATGTGACGATGTCGTTTTATATACTCGGCTATGTTGTTGTTTACTTTGGGTCGTACAGTTTATACTGTTTTATGTATTTGTTTTATATCTGTCAGTGCCATGTTGTAAGGTCCAGTGAACTTGTTGTCAGGCTAGGGTCAGGATCCATTGTGAGATCCTAGCCCAATGTGACATCCCGAGTCCCGCGGATTCGGGGTGTTACAGAGTTGGTATCAGAGCCAGGTTGACAACAATGGCACTTGCTACCTGCAATGAGGTTTGATAGGTAAAATAAACAGAGCCCACATGGGATCTGACGTTTTCAAAGGTTTTGGTTTTAAGTGTGGTTTTGGGATAGAATGTACGAGAAGTCGTCACCTCTGCCATGGATCTCTGCAGCGTAGATATGTATATATATCTGTGTGTACTATGGATTATGTGGATGTATTATATACATATCGATACCTATGGCATATATATAGCCTTATAAGATTAGGTGCGTATATCCTACAGATGACTCAGACTAGAGTAATATTTGTAGTGGGATGAGGTAGGGGTACACCCCATCTTCCTCCAATGGTGATAAGTCAGGGACCAATTTCCGCTGTTGTTTCGCCTATGGCAGAGAACGAGTTTGAAGAGGCTGATCATGTCTCCATGAATAGATCCAAGTTTCAAGAATATATGTAACAAGTATATGAAGCGGTGATAGGGGGTAGATCCACACCGGATTTACCAACAATTGTGAGACCAACTGAAGCTTTTGGATCCGAAAAGAAGCAATGGACTGAATCAGTTACTAGAGAAGCGAAGATGATGAATAGGGAACCAAGTCCAATATCAGGACAATCTAGTGATCCTTTGGCCATGAAGATGACTAGCAAGGAACTACAGTGTTTTAATTGCGTGGAAGTTAGGACACTGGCGAGCTGTGTGCCCAAAGGCGCCCATCATATGCTTTACGTGTGGTAAAGCGGGGTATAGAGCGAAGTTTTGTCGACAGGGCAAGGCGTTGCCTTTACAAGTTCCCTCTCGGAATAAGATCATTCAAGGTGGACGACGAAGATTGAGTTACCCTTCAGCTGCACAGGGTGCAAGAATGAGACAATTATGTTACAATTGTGGCTATCCAGATCATTTGCGTTCTGAGTGCCCTTTGGCACCGATAGCTTGTTTCATATGTGGTGAACTAGGCCATCTGGCCCCTTTTTGTCAACAAGGTAGTTTTTCTTCCCAGCAAAACCTTCATCTTTCCGGTGCTGAAAGAGTGGAAGTGGAGTTTTGTTTGTTATGAGTGTTATGCACTTCTTGTCTTTCGATGCATGCGTTAATGGTTGATCTTTGATATATAGTAGAAGGTGGACTTTCCTTTACAGGATTACCAGTTAGGGGTCTGAGGTACCCGCGAGATATGTGGTTGTTCCCTTATTTCGGGACTTGTGTATGGCTTGTAGACTTCTTTGTCATGCCGTAGGTGCATGAGGAAGTCATTATGTGTATGGATTGTATGAATAGATACCATGCGGTGTTAGATATTCATAGTAAGGCTATTATAGTCTTTACTGAGATGGTAAATAGAGGTCTTCTAAGGTTAAGACCTTTGAAGAGACGGGTTTGTCATCAGGAATGTACGAGTAGCGAGCTGATAGCACAGGGATATGACGCCTTCTAGTGTTATACCATGAAGGAGCGAGATAGTCCAACAATAGAAGGTATTCTAGTTGTTTATGAGTTTATAGACGTGTTATTGAACCGTCTAGTTGCCACCTCAACGGAGTGTGGACATTGTTATCGAGTTGAAGTATGATACAAGATTGAATGGGAAAGCCACACTATATGGTGCTTGTTGAGATATTGTACTCATAACTTGAAAAGTTTACTGAAACGGGTTTACCCTAGTGGGTTCCATGCTCCCTATTGACGACCTGATGAGTTAGCTTCAAGAAGCAATTGTGTTTTCAGAATTCCTTTGTACTCAAGATATCCCTAGTCATGGATGAGAGAGCAACATGTGTATGAGATAGCATCCCATACCCGTTATGGACACTACGAGTTTATAGTGATGTCATTTGGGTTGACAAATGTTTTAGTAGTTTTTATGGAGTTGATGAATAGTATCTTCATCGACTTCCTTGATTAGTTGGTGGTGGACTTCATGGATGACATGTCGGTATACTCTCATAGTAGAGAATAGTAGACCGATCGTCTAAGGACCGTTCTGCAGGTTTCGAGAGATAGAGGGTTGTATGCTACGCTCTCTAAGTGTAAGTTGAGATGCCAGTGGTAGCCTTTTTAGGCCATGTTGTCTCCGCCAGTGGGATCATGGTTGACCTGGCAAGAATTAAGTATGTTGTAACATGGGAGATACTAATGAACATTAAGGAATACGTAGTTTTCTCGGCTCAACCGATTGCTACCAATGCTTTGACGAAGGATTTTATATGATTACGTATTCATTTGCGAGTCTTTTGAGAAGACCACCATAACTACATGATGAAAGCAGTGTGTCTAAGTTTTAAGAGTTGAGAAGGCATTTGACCTCTGCTTCCATTATGTTGTAGTCAGAAGATTTTTGGGATCCCGTGATTTACGGTGATACATCCCAATTAAGTCTGAGATGTGTATTACTACAGAGGAGTAGGGTTATTGATATGTGTGTTTACAACTGAGAACGTATGATGAGAACTACCCGACTCATGATTTAGAATTAGTAGTGGTAGTTCAAGCCTTTAAGTTTTGAAGACCGTACCGGTGTAATCTTCATGTCAAATTTCTATAGATCATAGAAATTTGAAGTATATTTTATGCAACAGGGGTTGAATAACCGTCAGTGTTAAGAGCTTAAGTTGATCAAGACTTTGACTTGAAGATTCCATATCATTTAGAGAAGTTGAATGTTGTCGCCGATAACTTGAATGAAAAGACGCTCCAAGAGAAGATGATTGTGAGATTGATAGTTCAGCCTCAGCTTCAGAGAGATCTAGCTTGGCTAGAGTTGGACAATCAGTTCCTTGATGAGGATACCCAGTTATACCTCAAAGGTTCTACCTGGTCTGTTGGATGAGGTCCAACAGAAGCAAGAGACTTGCCCGGCCTTGACAAGGTTTAGAGAAAGGATGTCTCGTACTGAGGCACCATAGTTCTCCATGGGAGTAGATGAACTGATGAAGAGTCATGACCACTTTGTGTACCTACTGATGCAGATGGAGTCAGAGAATATTGTGGTATACCCACTGTACGCCTTATTCAGTACATTCAGGTATGAGTAAGATGTACCATGAGATGAGACGATTATATTGTATGAAGCTGATATAACCAGATTTGTGATATAGTGTGTGACATGTCAGCAGGTCCAGATAGAGTATTTCTGATCTAGAGATAAGCCCCCACCCACTACCAGTGCAGTAGTAGAATTTAGGAGGACATCTCTTTGGATTTTTTTATGGGATTGTGACCCAGTAGAAGATTTATGTTATCTGGATTGTTGGTAACAAATTAATGAAACCGGCACGTTTCATTTCTATCAAAAGGACATGGCAAGTGAATGAATTGGCTGAGGAGTACACTAGACAGATAGTGAGACTCCATGGTATACCGAGAACGATCATTTCTAATCGAGATGGATGTTTTTACTTTCAGATTTTAGGCAACAAATTCAGACTGCTTTGGGGACGAGTCTGTACCTCATGACTACACTTCACCCCCTAACAGATGGTCAGTTAGAGAGGATCATCTAGATCTTAAAGATCTATTATGAGTTGTAAGTTGAATGGGAAACGTGGATGGTTATATTACCTTCCATTACTGATTTTATTATATAACAATGAAGGACGTGCATCTTTCTGGGATGGCCCTATGAGGCAATATATAGACATAGATGTCGTATATCCTTATGCTAGAAGTGATCTAGCAGTAGAAGTGGAATAACACCTGACCAGACTCAAGATTTTATAGTTCAAGTAACTTTGATTGAAGGAAGAGTGCTGGATGTACAGAGTTGCCAGATATTATATGTAGACAAGAGGCGTTAACCTCTAAAGTTCAAGCGAAAGTTCATGTCCGGCTGGAGGTATCTCAACTGTGAGACATTAGTTGTGTTATTATGGAAAGGGGAACTGAGTTTCCAATATGTCGGTTACTTGAGATCTTGATCAGTTTTGTGAAGGCAACATGATGTTTAGCTTTGCCTCTGAGATTAGAGGATATTTACCCAATGCTTCATATGTCTCAATTGAGGAAGTATATACCAGACTCGAGACACCTTGTGAGTTACGATGATTTGGTGGTTGAGTCCAACCACACTTTTATTGAGCATTCGATTACATTCTTGGAATGAGATATGAAACGCTTGCATTATAAAGACATTCTCATATTGAGGATATTATGGTCGAGATGAAGACCTGAAGAGGCTATGTGAGAGACTGAGGATAGTGTCCTGAGGAACTATCCAGAGTATATGTTGGGACAGACCCATTTGTTGGAGCACGAGTAGATCTTAGTGCTATCTTGATGAATGTTGTGCTTATGTGCTTATATGCCTTGATGTGTTTATTCCATACTAGTTGTTATGTGATTTATGATCTTAGTAGATCTTGTTGTGCTATCGTAGTGTATGTCATAGGTGGAGATGATTATTTCCTCCACACTATCTGAGTATAATTTATATTTATAGCTGGAGATGGTTCTTTCTTCCATGCTATCTGAGTGTGATTAGGATTCAGCTGGAGATGGTTCTTTCCTCCATGCTACCTTGATGGACATAGTTTTAGTGGAGATGTGATTCCTCCATACGATATATATGATTATGGTTTGCTAGAGACGTATTTCCTCTATGCCTGTGATATGTTTTGGCTAGAGATGTGCTTCCTCTATGCCTTGTGATGTGGTATGGCGAGAGACGTGATTCCTCTACGCCTTTGGGTAGCGTTATGGCCCTGTTTTCTGGAGTGATGATTCCTCCATGTTTATACTTGAGGTTATAGATTGTTATAGGTTGTGATATTTTGAACGGAGATGTGATACCTCCGATAGAAAGAGTGAGAGTTATACCTCGGCGTATGGGTCCGAGAGGATTTGGGAATTGTTCAAGTTTCGGGACGAAACTTTTTTTAGGGGTGTGTGATGTAATAGCTAGGATTTTCGAATTCTAATTAATGTTGATTAACTTAATCGTTGATAGCAATTGCCATATAACTCGCGAAGATTTCGCAAGTGATGAGTAAGAGTCCCACCGTTATATTCCTGGCGTAATTTTGGACGTTTGGGGAAATTTTTACTTTTTCCCCCGGGTAATTATTTTTACCCTCCGGTGTTATTTGGAGCATTTGGGAGCTCCAATTAATAAAAATGCAGTTGAGAGAAATGATCAGGACATCGGATATGTCCTAGATATGAAATAACATGGAGAGGCAAAACGACAAAAAGAGTCGCTATTTCGTTTCTTAACGGCTAAGAAAGGTGGGTTAGGAATGCCCATTTTACAAGATAGTTATGAATTAATTATCCCGATAATATTCCGCATTTTATATTCCGGTTTCATCAAGTTTGGAGATCGGAAAATATATCACCGCGTTTCAAGTAATTATATATATATATATATATATATATATATATATATATATATATATATATATATATATATATATATATATATATATATATATATATATATATATATATATATATATATATGTTAAGATAAAGACAAGTTGAAGGCGGCTGCATGTGCTCCCTCTGCAAATTCAATATATATATATATATATATATATATAAGGTGAGTGACGGCTGATGATAATCTTCATCCATTCTCAATTGTGATTTGCACCTGCAAATTTACAATCACTATCTTCTTCATTTCACATTTCGCTCTTTTTCAATCAAAGAAGAACCGAAAAGAAGGGAACACGCACTCACCTATATACGCTTGATCTCATATCATTCGTTTTCGGTCCAAATTCAAATCCGTTTGTACCAGCGAGTCCCTTATCTTGTTCTCTTCAACGTGGTACAAATTTATTTCCCGTTTGCTAGCTTTTTGGTTAAGTCTCCGTTTATCGTTATCGGAACACCGACGGACCACCGCAAGTCATCAAATATAAGGTTTTATACCGCGCTCTTACTCCGCGTATCGCCAGGAGTCCGTATCTTCTTCCGGTTTGTATATCGGGTTGTGTTGTTCCTCCAGTGTTGAGGTGATCCAGTTGTGGTTGAGTTTTATACGAGGTTGAGGTAAGTCCGTAGGACTTACTTAGCTACCATCCCTATATTGGGTGTTTGCATGAGTGGTGTGTGCTTTATATGTTTGCTATGATATCATGAGTTGTCGTTTTTATCGACCTATGTTCTATTGACTGCCCCATTGCGTGGCTGTGATAACCTTTTCCTTTCATCCCGCCGTGGAGTCTGGGAGGTTCTCTGATGTCAGGCCAGACTGGTTTACAGGAAGGGCGCAATTCACTCCCATAGGGTACACGGATTGTGTGACCGATACTCGTACAACTGGACATTGTACTCAGAGGCGGGGATGTATCGGTCCTCGTGTCACATATTTTCATCTATCTATATATATACGGTTTTTGAGTGAATGGTTATTATATAAAGATAATAAATGGGTAAATGTGTGATAGCATGCTGATGTGTTTATCTTTCATGATTGTGCTTGTGCTTATGCATTACCTCATATATGTATGGTTAGCTAACGGTTTCATACCGTGTTGTAGATGTTTACAGGTTAGGCGCTATTGGGTGATCTGGCAGGGTGACAGGCCGAGGACTCTCGTACATTAGGTGGTTGGTTTGGGGTTGTTGTGTTTCCCCTCCTGCGTGAGGATGATCTTGTGTACCTCCTATGTGAGGATGTCGTTTTATATACTCGGCTATGTTGTTGTTTACTTTGGGTCGTACAGTTTATACTGTTTTATGTATTTGTTTTATATTTGTCAGTGACATGTTGTAAGGTCCAGTGAACTTGTTGTCAGGCTAGGGTCAGAATCCATTATGAGATCCTAGCCCAACGTGACATCCGAGTCTCGCGGATTGGGGGTGTTACAAATGACTTGTGTGGGGGTGGTTCAGTACTCTCCTGTATACCATGTCTAGGCTAGTCAAAGAGCACCTCCCAATCTCCCTCAAGATCTGAGCAAATGAGGCCACCACACATTGCACTTGGCCAATACAACATTTCATCCAAGTTATCATAAATATAACACATACATCATATACATTCATGTCATTCAACCAATATAAGACTGTAGCTAATGACGGGAGAGAAGTCGTGGTCCGCTGTTTGTCGCTGACGGGGAGTCCCTGTTTGTCGACGCCAAAGCTTGGTTCGTTTCTTTTCTTTCTTTCTGCGTGTAGAGGCTAGCCAAAGCTGCCTGAAGGCTTCAGCGACGCTTGTGGAAGGTTGAAGACAACAGCAAGAGAACGAATCTAAGCTCGGGACAAATCGGCTGTTTGGAGCGAGAAGGAGAAGATGGGATCGGTTTGAGAGACAGCGGTATAAAGTATCGGGAGAGAGAATCTGGCAGTTAGAGGGAATCGGGTTGTTAGGGGCTCGCCAGGCTCCCAAAACGTGCTGGTCAAATAGACTATGATGGGCCTAACTATATCCTTCATGGGCCCGGTTGATCTCAGTTCTCTATTGGCCCAGCTGGCTTCCTTCCTGGCCCGGTCTGCTTTTAATTATCTATTTGATGGAATTTGTGTAGTATATCTGTATATGTGAATAACTCTCACGTAAAATAAATTGTATAAAATGTGTGAATAAATCTCACCTCAGAAGAAAATTTTTTTTTGGTGTAAAACCTCAGAAGAAATTGGTACAACTACACCCACATGAAGTCCGATTTGACTTTAAATATATCGAAATAAAATTTTCGGATATTACACTTTGTGCGTAGCAACTATAACAACTACACCCACATGAAGTCCGATTTAACTATTTTATACTAAATTTTTTATTAGAATTAATTAACCGACGTCATGTCAAATCAGTTGTAATAAAAAACTATATCACAATTAAATCCACAATTTTTTTAAAAAATAACTATCTATTTTGTTAAAAATCTTTTCATGAATTTTGTTAGATTATCCCACATCGTTTATAAAGAAGATCGACAATTTGAGAACTTGTATAGATAAACCATACATTTCATGATTTAACTAAAATCAAATAAATATTTATTCATATAGATCAATACCTGATACCAATTGACCATTAGTGGCGGTATAAGTTATTGGTGCATCTACATATGGGTAGCTGTACAATTGGAAGTCAAGGTTAATGAATGATGGAAAAACAATATGAAAATAAACGTATGTAAAGTTTTAAAACTTACTACAATGAATCGATCTTGATAAACCAACAAAGAAACTTCAATTATATGATTTGCGGGTTTCCTGTTTTACTGTTTCGGGTAGTGATTAATGGGAGAAAAGTATAGGAGTGCAGCTTAGATATCATGACAACCGCTGCTTGGTAGAAGTAGCAAGAACATAGTCAATATCAAACAATCCTTCCAAGAAGTGTTATATGTTCATCAAATGTATGCCAAAATGTGTGACCTGGTTTCTTCTCTTTGTATGAGAACATTCAAGTTTCTTTCACGTATAATAATACAACAATTTTTTTTCTCCGAAATCCAGCTCAAGAACTCAGATTCATAATTCACTTTATTTTCCGCTTCAACCACGATTTGCCAACTAAAAGATATATATGAACTGAATGCTTGTTTATTTTATTGATCAAATAATGTTTATAAAGACAAATATTAAGAGATAAAAAGATAAATTAACAAAGAATAAGATAAAAAGATAAACTGACAAATAAAGGATAAATCCAACATACGACTCAATATATTAGCCACAATATATTAAACTCATACTCTAACACTCCCTCTCAAGCTGAAGGTGTGGTTTAACAACTCTGTAGAAACTTGAAGAAGTACTTGATCTACCTCCCTTTTTGTTGTCGTCGATAGATGTCTGTAGGTTGGGCCCTATGACGCAAGTTGATTAACGTCATAGGGTAAGTTTCGGACTCTAGGACGCATTTTGATTAGCGTCATAGGGTAAGTTTTGAGCTTAGGATGCAGGGTGATTAGCGTCATAGGATAAGTTCTTGGCCCTATGATACAAGTAGATTAGTGTCTTAAGTAAGTTTTGAGCTCTAGGACACTAGTTGATTAGCGTCTTAGGGTAAGTTTTGGGCACCCCAGACGCATGTTGATTAGCGTCCTAGGATAAGTTTTTGGACATAGGACTAAGTTTTGGGACCTAGGACGCAGGTTCATTAGCATCCTAGGGTAAGTTTCAGGCCCTAGTATTCATGTTGATTAGCGTTATAAGGTTAGTTCAGGGCCCTAGGACGCAAGTTGATTAGCGTCCTAGGCTAAGTTTCGCGCCCTAAAACGCAAATGGATTAGCGTCCTAGGGTAAGTTCCTGGCCTTAAAACGCAGTTAGATTAGTGTCATGGGGTTGATTTTAGATTTCTAATACCGGAGGACAAAGTTGTTTTTAGGTCTTTAAGTGGCGGCTTCAATTTCAACCAATCTGTAGTTGATAGTCAAGGTCGTGTAATTACTGGGCCGATATTATTAACCGCGCTAACCTTGGTATGGAAGTTATGCATGAACGTAATGCTCATAACTTCCCTCTAGACCTAGCTGAAGTTGTACAATTGGAAGTCAAGATTAATTAATGATGGAAAAACAATATGACAACAAGAGTAAGTAACTTTTTAAATCTTAGTGCAATGAATCAATCGTGAGAAGTCAGTGGGAGAAACGTATGTAGTAATCAATGCGAGAAACGCATTTCTAACCTTTCATCAACTCAATCACAATACCTTTGTTATTTTTAGCTCAAGAGTTATAAGATCAGTCGTGATCTTATTAGTTATAAATATTTTTATTATTTTAATACATTTAAAGTTCTTAAACATTTTTAAAGGTATTTGTTGATCCTATCTTTTAGGATTATCTTTTAAGTTATAGATTTTATCTTTTCTTGAAATCTCAAGTATAAATAGCGTTAGAAGATGACATTATTGGGGGATAAAATTTGATTAATAGTTCCACAATATTATGTGAACTCTCAGCTTCGCTTAAGAAGTTTGTGTTATATTCATTTCTATTCAATCTATTCAATCAAAGAGAGAGCCTTGAATGAATCCTTATGAGTCATTACCAGATTGTGCTTGTGTGTGTTATGGCTCTTGGTCAATATCAGTCTCTCTTTGTGCTTGCCTTATTTAGAAGACTTGTGTAAGGTTAAAGAACTGAGTTCTAAGGTAAACTCTTCGTTAAGGGGTTTTGATACATCATTTGTTAAGCTTATTTGTGGGAATATTTTGTTCATATCTTCCTATATTTCCATTATTTCATTCCATTAATCATTTTCTTTTCTTTCTATTATCTTTCCATCTTTGTTTCGAAGTTCATAGATCTCATATCAAATCTCAACCGAAATTCTCCACCGAGATTTATTCTCAAAGTGTGTTTTCGGACTTTCAATGCAGCCGTGGTGTGTGGAGTGACAATTGACATGTTATGCATGTCGTGGGCAGGAAAATGAGATTCCCATTTCTAACTAGATATGTACGATAAAAATGATATATTAACCCATTCTAAGTTTCTAACTAGGTAGGTACAACGGTGGAAACGATATATTCACCTATCAACGAACCCGTTTTCATCCCTACTCAAAAGAATCCGTTTCCCGAAAGTTCCATTACTGTCCAAAAGGGAACATGGTTCACACCAACATTAGGCGCAATTACAATGTTTAGAAAGGATTTAAACTAGAATTCAGTAGGATTTCTAAGAGAACTATCTTTTCCTCGACGAAAACCGGAATTAGACATACTAACCACAGTTTTAACATAATAAAAAAAGTCTGATTCTCCATGACTAAATACTTTTAGGATCAACAAAATGAACCACAACTTGATGCATTTCATCCCTGCGAATAGAGAAAGGATAATTGTGAATAATGGACGCAAACAAGGTACGAGTATGAGTAAAGTTGGACCTGACTCACTATAGGATTTGTTCCCTTTTAAGATTCACATATCCTTCCATACGTTTCTTGAATGTTGAATCCCATCCAGCAACACTTTTATCACGATACCGATACCAATCGCTCATTATTGGCGGTATGGGTGCACCTTCACATAAATGTACCTACACAATCGGAAATGGAAGTTAATCAATCGTGAAAAACAGTAGCAATACTCGAGTTTTGAATCTTACAGCAATGTAGTGATCCTTAGGGTACGAATAAGCTATTGCAATAACACGGGTTGGTGGTTCGCGCTTTTCCTTAGCAACCAATGGAAGGAAGGTATATGACTGAAACCGGGATAAAATCACCACCATTACATGGTAGTGAGTAGCGATAACATAGCCTATATCAAGCCATGTCATGCGGTATGCATACCCACACGGACCACTCCAATGTGCAATTCTACGTAGAATTGTCTCCACGTTCATATAACGAAAAACCTTTGCATATACATCACGTCTTGCACTTATTTCAGTCCAACAATCACGGCGTACTTTGGGCCAATCTGACTCATCCATCCCAAGAACGTCTGCAAAAGAGCGAAAGCCGCAATTACTATCTGATTCAACATCAGTCCAACTTTGGATATATGACACCATGAATGATTCTATTTCACTTTCATATGGAAACCCAACAAATTTTGATGTGAATGAGTCTTCTGATGAGGTCTGTTGTTCTACTTCATATGAAGAACCCAAAAATGACTTGGATTGAGATGGCTTCTCTTCTAAAGTTGAGGCTTTAGGAATGAGCTCTTTAAAGCGTTTGAGTAATCTCATCTTCTCTTCTCGAGGTTTACTTTTCAAATCTTCCATAAGGTCTTTGAAATAAGCATTAGGATCCAGTAAATCTTCATCTACATTCTGCAGGGTTTTCCAGAAGGGGTGGATTTTAGATAAAGGAATGCTTACATCAACAAATCTCAAGACATATCCAGTTAGCTCATGAGCACATGGCAATCCATGTGTGCGGCGTAAATAACATCCACAAAGCATGGGATCAGATCCAGTTTCCACCACTCGCGTTGTTTCTGATACAAGCAGCTGCAGTCCATTCTGTGACACATGATCTTTCAAATGAATATATAACTCACTTGATGCAACAGAAAATGGCACAGTAGTTTGTGAAGCCTCAAGTTTCCTTCCTATTTCACGGAGTTGTAGCTCTACTATAGAACGAAGTTGCGTCCATATGGCTTCAAAACTTGTAGCTGATGAACCCAGACACGACTTCAATCTTGAATGTACACTTACAACCCTATAAAACAACATGGAAGTTATATAGCTGTATTTATTGGCATCCATAAAACAGAAAAAGCGGATAGATCATAGGACATACACGTTCACTACATGCATACCAAAATGCGTATTGCGATCTGCCCATGCTGATACAATCTTCTCCTTATATGGGATCAACCATGTTTCTTTCACGTATGACAGTACATCAGGCAAGTGATCAAAATCTAGCTCAAGAAAAGATAACTCAGCTCCGTACCTCACTTCATCTATAGCTTCAACCACACATTTCCAACCTTTCATAAACTCAACCACAGTGCGTTTATTGTTTGCCACTTTACTGCATTTTTCTTCAACGTCTTTATAAATGTCTTGCCTCAGTAACAAATGTCTTGCTTCAGGAAACACAGTCTCAACCGCATCAATAAGGGTCAAGTCTTTCTGAGTAACAACTACAAGTGGCAAATTGTTCATCTCAAATAAACCCCTAACATTTTTGCAATGCCCACACATAGTTTTCTACTACATCCAAGCTTAGAAATGCAAATACAACAGAAAAGCTTTTATAACTGGAAGTGAAGCCAACAACTTCCAAGAACGGCATCTTATTTCCATTGCAAGTGCAATGTATTGCCAGCACGTACGGACGTGCCTGCAACAAAGCCAATGATCTTTGGTCACCGAACAGTATGTCATTCACAGTTCCTGTCACAGGATCAGTCCGGTTCCATGTCTTGTAGTTGCACTCAACAATCAGTTTCACAAGATGTTGTAGAGAAAATCGTTCATTTTTGTCTATCACTCTCAATTTCTCTGTAGAAAGCTCATGATTGTGCTTACTGCATATGCCATTCAATTTGCACCCACCATCTTCTTCGTCATCTCCCTCGAGTCCAAATACGCATTGACACTTTTCGGTTCCAAAGGAGTGTTCAACTTTAACAGTGTTTTTTTTGTGCACATCACTCTTCTCACTTTTAATACATACCATACCTCCTCTTTGAAGATGACTAAGTTGCTGTAAATCATTTATAATAGGAAGCTGATTGCTCCTCTTTCCAACATCTTTTGCCCAAGATGCTAATCCATCACGAGTGCTAAATTTTGTCAACAAACAGCTACAATTACTTGATACAAAAAAAACTCCATTTCAAATAATAAACTATTGAAGTTCAAATTTAGTTTAGTAAGAAGTAACCATAACAAAAAAACCTCCATTTTTGCTAAACCGCAAAATAAATGCTTACATCTTTTTCATCAACTAGAGTTGGAACATCACCTAAAAACCTCTTTCCGGAGTTCCCAACATCAGGACAATCTACCAAGACACAAACAGACGAGAAGATCAAACCCTAAAATTTCCAATTTTATCCGGGAGAGAGCAAAAGTTGGAAAAATGAATGAAGGACTGAGATTTTCACCGTCGGGAGAGCGTTCTCTCTTTCTGGGAAGGTGTCCAGGGTTGGGGTTCAAGTGACCACTGTCAAGAGCACCGCCATGGCTGCAACATGAGTCGTCATTTCTCCGAAATTCGTCGGTCGGAGGGCCAATGGAGTGATAATGATGGTTGCCAAGAGAATCGGGTTCATCCATTGCCATGGAATGGTGGCGGAAGCTCGAAGATGAACCTTCTGAGTTCTGAAAATGGCAGTTCGGAGTTCGATGACAAGCATAACCGGACAAGTAAAATGGAAGTTCGGGGACCCTTCAAGACTCTAACCGATGAATCGCATGTGCACTGCGTTTTGCCTTTCATGCTTTTTGTCAATATTACGGAGTCATCTTATATACATTCATTTACTTTACATCGTAATATAGTTAAATTATAAAAAGTAGATTATTTTTTGTATGTAATTGTTAGATAATTATTTGTATGTAACTTTTATTATTTTTAAATATTTAAATTATATATGTAAGTTGTATTTAGTGTTTTATAATTTTTTATTTCAATAAAATACATGTGGGTTGTAATTTGTAATCTTCAATAAAATACAAATTATGCTTAAAAAATATAAAATGATATCGTAATAAGTCCAACTAAATTTAAAATTTAAAATGAAATAAAATATAACCTTTGTAATTTGTTTTAATGGGTTGTCAATTAATATCATAGTAAGTCCAAATATTAGGAAAAGAAATAAAATATACTTAGCTAAGTCCAACTAAATTTAAAAAATATAAAATGATATCATAATATGTCCAATATTATAATCTTTGTCTAAAATGTTAGGAAAAAAACGATAACATACTGAATTTTGACTCCAATCTTGTTCATCGGAACGACGACTTGAACCCCTTTTCCCGATAATTGAACGCAACCATGACATTTATCTTCAACAATATTTTAATAACAAAGACAAAAAAAAATATGTGAACAAAGAACAAACATAAACAGTATTTGAGCCTAATACATTAATTACTCTCACACATTATACTTGAAAAAATTAAATCAAACATTTTTATATATGTGAAATAAAAAGGTAAAATAAACTCATTTATATAACCAACTACCAACTAGTTATTCATCCTTGATTACCAATAAAAAATAAAAAAATAAAAAAATTGTAAAAGTAAGTGAGCTGTTCACTTATGTCATTTACACGGCTAATGGTTGTTCACTTCTTCTTCTTTTATTTTTTCCTTTTATTATAAATATAACTTTTAACTTTTTAGTGGTTAACTTTTTACAAGTTTCAATGTGATTTGACGTTATTATAGTGTATCGATCACAACCCATATTAAGACGCTTTTCACCCCGACAGAACGTTAGAGCATCCGCACTCATGCTTCCCATTTGCTCAAGAAAATGTGAGGTCATGATCAAAATTTGCTCAAACAAATCAATTCTATCTTTTGGTTAAGCAAAATCAATTTTTACAATATTTTGCTTGATTAATTTACTTTTATCTTCTTATAAAATAGTTATTTTTTATTAGATATATTTACAACCAATAATAACGTGTCACATATTATTATCTAATTCGTTTATTGTTTGACCGAATATAATGTGTCATATGGCGTCATCGACTTGATATTGTACAAGATTTCCGATAAGATTATGACGATTTTTGATAAGATATCGACGAATAAAGAATTGAGACGTGTCTAATATCACTTTGTATATTCACAACATTGTGAATAATCGAAGAAAATATCTTAACCATTAACCTACTCATCCATTAACGAAGTGCCACTAGCTACATGTTGTCTTGCCGCAACCAAACATTCACCCTATTGACGGGCAATTTTTTATACAATTTTCTAAAATAAATTTATGTAATTTTAGGAAATAATATAGGGTTGATTGAGTCTAAAACTCAATGAAACTCGATCTAATGCTAAGGCAAGGCCAAAAATTGTACAATTGGTTCCAATAATCTACTTAGTTAACAAAGGTGTTTTACTGTAGTAGGCTTAGTCATTTAAAAGACCTTTTCAAAATATTAAGTTTAATCCCATCAATCAAAGCCAACAAATTAATCACAATTTAATTTGTGTGAATAAATACAAAGGGGCCGTTACAAGTTCATTCTTACGGGTTTGAAGCAAATTTGAAACTCCTACCATAATTGATGAGAAATCAAAATGAATGTGAATTGACCCTTTTAATTCAAATGGGTCAGCACCTTAATTAGGAGTAATTAATATCCCATATCACTCCTAATATGAAAGGGGGAAAAGAAAACTTTACGGAAGAAGCAAAGGTTGGTATATTCAATAGTGGTAACCAAATGCTTGAAACTTCCACCCACCATTTAATTGTAATTAGGTTTAATTCAAAATTGATTACCTCTAATTACTCATATATATTCTAACGGCTGATTGATTCTTGCATACATTGTTGACTCTTGAGTATTGGCATGTAAATCAGCCCATTATATATGGTATTTAATTTGAAGGGTCGAAATGCTTGCAGTGCACGGACCACAAAATGAAACAGAAATAACAACATTTATGTAGTATTTAAAGTCCAGTGGGTATACGATTCAGCGGGTAAATGAAACGCCTCCATATTCGTCAACAAACCCCCATTCTCTATAAATACAAACCAAAGGAGATTGGTCAAGGGGTCGTCAGCTTTGATAATTCTTATGAACAAAACTATGGAAAATACAGTAAGCAGAAGAACAAGAGAGATGTGCAAAGAAAGATGAGAATGAGTCTTTAGCCTTCATTCTCAACATCTCAAACAATGCACAAAAGAAGTAGGGAGGGTGGCTCGAATGGTGTGAGATCCTACAATGAATGAGAACCTTTCTCTTAGCATCGAGAGATCCAAGCTTGTAGTCGGCTCTAGCCATCATTCAAGGTAGCAAGGGATTCTTTCAAAGAAGAGAAGCCACAGAGGACTCTTAACGACAAACAACAAGAGGATTCAAAACGAGGAAAAAGTCTTTGATAGCTTCGGGAGGAGAAATGACAACGGGATATGCCGGTGACAAGTCGAGAAAGGATGGTTTGTGGCCTAAGATTTACATAAATTGGATGAGCAAACTAAAGCAAGAAGTAGTATACGAAAGTCGATCGAGTGATATGAATCTACAACGCGTGAGATTCAATGGCTGGATAACAAACTTGTCTAAAAACCATTCGAGTCATTCGAAGTTCGCCTCATCACAATACTCAACAAAGGAGATATATGCCCGAATGATACCCTGCTAGTCAAATTTGGCCCTATACCAAAGACCATAGATGTTTGAAAAGTGTACGACTCTCAACGCTACAGTATTTTCTATAATGAGTGCTTGAAGGAAAAACACAAGGACATGAGTGTTGGCTTATCACACTGGCAAAGTCATCCTTCAATACCGAATCCGTGTCATACATCAAGATCAATTTGATCCAGAAGAACGATAAGGTTGGAAAATTGTGAGCTCATGGGGAAATATGTCCAGCCAAGATTAATTTAGTGGCCATCATCCTCTACCTCAACTTTAACAACAAGCTTCATGTTCCATTAATGACCCTCTTACAAAGCCAGTTGCATATCTTCTGTACCAAGTTCAATCCAATCTGCCGGCTCCGCCAACATACATGAATAACAACTCGGTGTCATTCTCGTCAACGATCGAAATCTAGAGTACCAACTACGAGCACCATCCCACACCGCCTTGTTTCCTCTCGGCGTCTTCAATGAGAAGATTTTGTAGGCATTGGATGTCCCGGTTGTTGAACGAAAAAAATAAAATACGGATGGTGCTCAATCGAGTGAACAATATAAACGCTTCTGGCAAGAAAGCACCATACGCAAAGTGGGCAAAAGGAATTAAGTTTAATCTCTCGCTAATGTCTTATTGTCTAATAAAAGACTGTTATAAAGCTTATGTTAAGCAAATAGAGGGATACTGTTTATTAATGGAGGAAACCAACGCCTAGTGCAAATGAAGATCAAGACAAGCAAGATACAAGCGGCTAGTGCAAATGAAGATCAAGACAAGCAAGATACAAGCGGCGTATCATTCAAACTTTTGTTTCTTTGATCCTCTACAAACCGTGGGAAAAAATGCAATTAGGAAGGTCGTCCCGGTTAAGTTAATTTCATAATTAAACTTAACCATTCTTCACTTTAAATATGGGTGTTTGACAAAGAAGAAAAAAAGAGCACACACTTGGCTAGAGGTCTCGGAGTCTTCAATATGTATGATTTTCAAGAAAAATTCAAGAGGTCGTCCAAAGTGTAATCAGTATTATTTTGAAATCGTGAGGATAAAACGAATAAGGGTCGAACTTTAATAAACATATTTCAAATGAAATGTGTTACGCAATTTTATTTTCTTGTAATATTTTTGCCTAACACACCCATTTTTGCAAGAGGAGCTTAAACTTGTTGTAGTGAGAACCAAGTGTGATCCGAGTTCTCGGCTCCTTCAGAGGATTTTCACCCGGTGCTAGCACCCAATTTTATACAAAATCAGCATGAATTATTTCCCACAATTTATCCCTCTTTTGTTTGTTACCGTCACATTCATCAATACTATGATGGACAAAAGAGATACACATTTACAAATATTTGGAAGGAAGCCAATGATTACCCATTGTTGAGAAAAAAGAACTTAAACAAAATAAGAGAGGAGATGAAGAAAGATGAAAATTTTTGTGTGAGTTGATCATGAGCATATGTCTTATTTATTTGAATTTTGATTTTTTTTTATCGTTGATACTTCTCTCAAATTTTCTACCGTTGGAGATTTGAAGGCCTTTCATTTTTGCTAATGCTAGAATAGTTACCGCCACATATCAGTTATTCATTGGTAAGTGTTTCCTTTTTTATATTGTAAAAGTCATTAATCTATTAAAAAATAGTTGAATTCATAATGAATGACATCGTCCATCTACTTTTCCTTTTAGCTTGTTTTACAAAAAAAAATAATAAAGACTAAAAGTTTGTGGACCCCACTCCATTTGTTCCACCAATCACTGAAGCAAAGTTTACTCAACCAATTGCTCAATCAAAATTTATGAAATGAGAATATTTTTTTCCCAATGCAAATAAAATAACCTCATTACTCAAGCAAATCTTGAGGGACCCACCATTTGCTCAAGCAAATTACCTTTCATTTGCTTGCTAATGAAGATGCTCTTAATACATTGTGGTTCACCATATTGCTTTTCACATTATGTTGTAACCCTATAAAAAGGCTCGTAATAAGGTTAATACATTTGCGGTTCTACTTCCACCATTTGTGTGATCTTCTTCACCATAAATGTTATTTGTGTATTTTAGGTTAGTTTATATTTTATTTTATGTTATGTTTACTATTTTTATTATTCTCTTGATTATCTTGTAGCTCTATGTTAAGGACGTAATAACATTAGTACATTTGTGCTTCTACTTCCACCATTTGTGTGGTTTCTCCACCATAATTTATAGTGGTATTAGAGCAGGTTCGATTCGGTACCTCAACCTATCAATGCTCTATTACCGCAAACTTACCGGCGTCTAAATCTAGATATACCATTAATTTACTACAGGGCCGTCCAATGAGTTTCGGAGGCCCTGTGTCAACATTTTTTTTTTTTATCATTTTTAAAAAATATATATTTTATCAAGAAAAAAAAAACTAAAATTACTTTTTTAATAACAAAATGCATGAAAGAATGACAATAAAAAGTAAAATGAGACCATTTACACGTAATGTTGAGGAGATAAAAAAATAAAAATAAACAAAAGAGGATATAAAAATAAATTACACCCCTTGAAAAGATAAAAATAAGTAATGGCAAGCACTCTTTTGTTTAATAGATTAAATAAACATAATTATTATGGGCCCCAAAAAAAACAAAAGAGGAGATAAAAAAATAATTATAAGCAAAAAGAGGAGATAAAAAAAATAAATATAAGCAAAAGAGGAGATAAAAAAAATTATATAAACAATAAAATAAAAAAAAAGTGTAGAAATGAGATTTGAACTCTAGACCATTTAGACCTAATGTTGAGGTTTAACCAATGTGGCAAGCACTCTTTTGTTTGATATATTAACTAAACACTATTATTATTGGGCCCCAAAAAAACTGGGGGCCCTGTGCTGTTGGGCCGAATGGCACCCCTTGTTGGACGGGCCTGATTTACTACCACATACAAGGGCAAACACACTCCTAAACTAGGGTTTATCTATGATTTACAAGTGGTGTTCGTTTCCGCTCATTGTTGATTGAAAATGTTTTCTTTGCTCGTTTTCAATAAGAATGATCCAATCATTCGTGAATCTTGCGAGTCTGCTCCCTCCTCTCTTGTACTTGTAAGATTCGAGGTCCTACTTCCACCATTTGAGTGACCGTCTATAAGGGCAACCATACTCGTAAACTTAGGGTTACCTCTGATACCCATTCACAAACAATTAGTCATATAATATAATTGTGTATCATAATATGTAAGCCCATATAATAAGATTATAAATAAATCTTACAACATGTTCATGTAACATTAACTCTAGTTCTTTATAACAAAAAGGTTTCACGTATATTTCACAGTTAAACAATCTAAGTCATTGTGATTGACGCATTCCAAGCACCTCTACAACTGAGCGATAACCGCAATTATCATTTGCTTCAACATCAACCCAACTTTGAATACATGGTGCCATGGAAGGTTCGCAAGCACCTCAACAACTGAGCGATAACCGCAATTATCATTTGCTTCAATATCAATCCAACTTTGAATACATGGTGCCATGGAAGGTTCGCAAATCTGTTTCTTTCCGTTCATTTGAATTACCCTATGTCATTTGTCAGGTGAATATTAGACAAATTCAACCTAACTGCAACATCATGATTGTACTTACCATTCATAACCTACAACTTCCACCTACCATTGTCTTCTACAACTCTACTCTGAGTTGAAATGAACATTGACTCTAAATAATTTTGCCAGATCTATTGCTTTCATTCCTCTCATATTCAATTCATATCAAGTCTATTTGATTTTCATTTCAAAAACTTTTACCCGGGAAACTTATTCACTAACAGTGCTAAAAGTTTGAATGGTTGCAAACAAATGTGAATAATCGATATGGTTCCTAGAAACATCTTGAAGATATACATCGCCCCGTGAATTATAATTTATAAGAATATCAACAAGTAGGTACTACTAAAAATGATAATATCAAAGGCGGATTTACAAGCTAGGTGAAGATTTACTAATTAGTGATAACAAGTTGCATTTGTGCAATTCTTGTATATTAACTACAAACATTTGAAGATGGTAAGAAAAGGGCCACATTTAAAAGCAAAAAAGGCTAAAATGATTACATCTTCTTGAGTAAGTGTGGTTGAAACTTCACAAAACGTGAATACAATTGTGATTCTACTTCTATTATAAATGTTATTTGTGTATTTTAAGTTAATTTATATTTTATTTTAAATTATATTTACTATTTTTTCACCATAATTTATGGTGATACCAAATTCCAACTTACCGGTGTCTTATTGTCGATTGAAATATTTTCTTCAAGAACGACTACAAAGTCAAACACACTCGTAAACCAGAGTTACCTCTGATACCACCCATTTGTGATTCGCCCAATCCAAGAACCTTTACAATAAAGAGATAGTTACAAATACCATCTGCTTCATTATCAATCCAACTTTGAATATATTGTGCCATGAAAGGTTCAATATCGCTATCATACAGAAATCCAACCAAAACTGATGTCAATAGTTTCTTCCAAAACGGATGAAGTTAAGATACAAGAATGTTTTCTTCCACATGTGCCGACATGTATCCTTTTAGCTCATGAGCACAGGGCAAGTCATGTGTGCGTCGCAGATAAAATCCACACAATGTAGGATTAGAGTCCACCATTCGCTTTGATTTTGATTGACGAAGTAGCATCGCTTTGTGTGACACACGGCCTTTTAAATCTATATACAACTCTCTTGATGCCACAATATCAAACACTCTTAATATCACGTACACGTCAAGCTGAAGAACCGTCCTCCGAGCCGAGTGACCGCCTACTAGGTCGAACACACTCGTAACTCGAGTTTAGCTTTGATACCATCTATAAGACAGAGGTCGTGTCAAAACTTGCAATCAATTATCTTGGGAATTGGTCTAATGTTCAATGTATAGTTTTCACCCTATAAAACAATAATTCTATACATGAGTAAATGTGGAAAATAAAGATCCTAAAAAGAGAGTTCTTTGTGCTCACTCAACTAGTATAAAAGTTTCTTGATGACTTGGGTAGTAATATTTCCTTATAAGTTAACCATAAATTCTCATTCAAATGATGCCACCGAGCCACTGAGCCGAGTGACTGCCTACTAGATCGAGCACACTCATAACTCAGAGTTAACACTGATACCATCTGTAAAACTCGAGATCTTAGGGAGGTCATCCATCTTGAAATTACTCCATCACGAGCACGCTTAACTCTATAGTTCTTTATGCTCAATCAACCACTGACATGGGTAGCAATCCATCCTTATAAGTTAACCATAAATCCTCATTCAAATGATCCGGAATGATAATTTTACGAGGTGTTACAAAACAAATTTATGAAATCCAGTTCAAGAAAGCGCAACTTAGATTCATAATTCACTTCATTTTCCGCTTCAACCACGATTTGTCAACCTCTCATAAACTCAGTCACAATAGGTTTGTTATTTACCATCTTACTACATTTTTCTTCGATGTCTTTGTGAATGTGATGTCTTTATAACAAACATGTGGCTTCCGGAAACACCATCTCAAAGACGCTAATAAGGGTTGGGTCTTTGTGGGTAAGAATTTCAAGTTGCATATTGTTCGTTACCAATAATTCTTTCAAATTTTGCAACGTGCATGTTGTTCGTTACCAATAATTCTTTCAAATTTTGCAACGTCCAAACATAATTGTTTATTGGATTTGCATTTAGAAATGTAGATACTACAAAGAAGCTTGTATCATCAGCTGAATTGTATCCGACAACTTCCAACCATAGAATCTCGTTTCGATTGTAAGAGCAAAATATCGCTATCACGCGCGGAAACATATGCAACAAGACCACTAACCTTGGTTTTGCACAAACTATGTCACTCAACTTTCTTGTCACATAACCGTTCGTTGTCATGTATGGTAATTGCATCCATCAACATGTTGCATAAGCCTTGGGAGGAACTCAAATCGATAGTTAGCCATGTCAAGTGACCTATTCGAAATTTTATCTTCTCTAATGCGATTATTTTTTTTCTCTGACGAAATAATTTTTTTGTTTTTGACCCTACCGGAAAAATGAATAGGGTTCTTGGCTTGGGTTACGGTGGTTATTTACAGATATGGCTCTGGTGTTTGGGTGTGAAGCGGATACGACTATGGGGGACTCTAGTGGTTCATTCGTCAGCATTGCTATGAAGGATTCTTTTGGTTGGGGCGTTCCACACGATGTTGCTTCAACCGTGGTGAAGAATGTTTCTCCAATTTATGAACTGAGGGATGGCTCCGATAAGCCTACGGTGGACTTTGTTGTATCAGTTAACTCGACGCCTATTATTGGCGTGATATTTGAAATTTGAAAATTAAAATTTGAAAATTTGAAACTTGAAATTTGAAATTTAAAAATTGAAATTTGTATGATATAGATCAATGAGTACATTAGGGGATTTTAATTGAAATTTGGGATTTAGGGTTAAAAGGATAAGAGAGGTAATTATGGATTTAAATTTTAACAACTTATATGAAAATAGATCAACCACTAATTGTTTCAATGGACTCATGAGAATGCAGTTGGATACTTGCACTTGCTAAAGGAGTATTGACTTTTGAGAGACGGACTAGAGGTTTACGTTAGATAGGAGAAGGGAAACTTTAATTTTTTTTCTCCGACCAGTTTGGATGTTGTGGATCGGGTTCATCTCATTCAATTTCTATAGTTGATCAAACCTGATCCGTCTAGAAAATCAGGCGGGTTCGGATAAGGCGACAACGACAAGCCCCGCCTACCCGATCGACGACTGTTCAGATCCAGTCGAACAAAAAGTTTGACTGTGCCAAAAAGCCCGAATTTTTTACAATTATATTAATATGGAATGTTTCCAATCAAAAAAATATATAATATTCATTATAATTAAATAATATTATTATAATTAAAGAATGTTAGATATTGAATTATGTTATATACATATATTGTTTTATAATAATAAATATATATCGTTTGTAGGAATGAGATTGAAATCTGGAATCGGAATGGAATAAGGAATTGGAATAAGTCATTTCTGATACTTGGTGTTTGGTATGATGTTGGAATGAAATATTGTTGACACGTGTTTTTGATTTTATATGAGTTATGCAACGAGAAACTGTATCATATTTGATGATATATGTGTGCATATTTATAATGTAAATATATGCTATTTTTTAAACTGCATTTAAGAAAAACGAAGATAAACGAATAATTTAAATATTAAACACTAAACAATCGTCAATCCAAATAAATAGGTATATATTTTTTCTATCAAATATTATTGGGAGAATTTGGCCTACTAGGCCTTTTTGAAAATATGATTTAGTAAATATACCCTAAATTTTTTTACAACTTTCATTTAATGATAGGTAAAAATAATTAACCCCTCCATTAAAAAAAAAAAGAGAATGTTTGTTATTTGTTATTTAAGTGTAAGTTTTTATTTTTAATTACTGAATTTATTTTTTATTTTATTTTATTTTTTTGTCTTTTTATTTTCTTTATTATTTTTTTTATTTTCTGAAATAAATTTATTATACTAGAAATTTATCATACCAGAAATTTTATCATACCAGAAATTTATCATACCAGAAATTTATCATACCAGAAATTTTTTCATACCAGAAATTTTATCATACCAAAACTTTTATCATACCGAAATTTTATCATACCGAAAATTTATCGTATCGGAAATTTCACATTCCGGAATTTCACATTCCGGAATTTCACATTCCGGAATTTTCATACCAGAAAAAAAAAGGCAACCTCATAATACGAAAGAAGAGACAAGTAGGTGGTGAACTTATGGACCAGTATTGAGTAAACTTTACACTATGGCTGAGACCACACCCAGCCAGTAACAAAACTACATAGTCTATGTCATATAGAGAATAAAGTAATTCAAGTTTTACACAATGCAATTAAACAGAGAAGCTAAAACAAATACCAATGATAAAAGAAAATTGTTATGAATCTAATATTTGAGAATCAACTCCTACTGTTAGCTAAGAATAGACTAAAAAAAGGATAAAGCTAACTTACAAGAATCAGCATAACTAGAATAAGAAGCGTAAAAGATAGGAGTGTGGTATAGTGATGGTCTTGCCCTGGGATCATCTACGGCCTTTTTGTGAAGCTAGATCATATCATCTTAGCTTGAGATGAGTGTCTTGGCTTCAGAATAAAAACAAAATTATCATCTCTCAATCAGTAAACCAAACATTATTACTCAATTCAGATTCAGTGATCCACAATCCAAATTACACTTCGCTTGTTCAACGTTGCCTAAGAGATTCACCCTAATCGGCAATCTAATTCAACTTACGACATCAAGTTCTCCTTCTCCGTCCTCGACAGTGGCTGCGACTGCTGCTCCAGATCCGGCGGCTCCTGCGGCTTTGACACCCACACTTCCGCCTATATCTATATCTCCTTCTCCGTCCCCGTAGACTGGACCTACGGCCAGATCTAGATCTTAAACTGCTTCTTTAAGCCATGAAGAAAATGCTTGAACACATGAGCTTCCGGGGTCTCTTTCCAGTCAATCATCATGTTCGCAAACTGAGAGATCTCATTTGCAGATGGTGATGATGAGTTGGGGGACTGAGTTAGGAAGCCTTCAAATGGATCCCAAACGTCGAGTGAAAAGGGGTCGAAGACACCGGCCACCGAAGATTCTTGAAATTAGCGACAATTTTGTTGGTTGAAGCTTTGACGGGAATGTTTTGGAAGTTTTGATTTGTTCTGATGAGGAACAAATCACATACCAGAACATGGCTGAGAAGAGGAATGTAATGGTTGAAGGAGAGAGGGAGTTGTGGTTTGGAGGAGCGGCTAGGGTTTGAAAAAGGTTGAACGGTAAAAATAAGATTGGGGTACATTTACTTAAAAAAAATATGGCATAAACTTAATTAATAGGCTAAAATAAAATAAAAAAGCCCACTTACCTAATTAGCCCATTATTATTTTTCTAATTGAACAAGTTATATTATTTTCGATCATTTTCCGGTTACATTACATCTTGAATGAAATATCCGTATCATAGTTAATTTTTATTTTGTCAAAATCATGTTTTTCCACAAAATAATTATATAATTTTAATTAATTTATGGACAATAAAACAAATTAAAAAAAATATTAATTTTATTTTGTGAAACTAAGCAAGTATATATTTATATAATAAAAATATATAAATATAATTTAAAATCTAAAGTATGTTTATGTTGGAATGGGATACCCGCCTTTAATTTATGGAATCAACTTCTTTTATAGAGTTGGAATGAGTCATTCCATGGAACCATTCTCATTTCGATTCCAAGTCTTACCAAACACGGAGTATTGATATGACTCATTCCGATTCCGATTCCTGATTCCATGGGAATCGTACCAAATGAGTCCTTAGATATATCGGACTAGGTTTAAATTGTCATTAAAAAAAAATAATTTTCATGGTTTCAATCTTAAATTTTGATATTTTATTTTTCACAACTTGGATTACTAAGCATTTGATATTTGTTTGTCCTTATTTATCCGCTTGTTAATAATGGGACATTCTAAATATTTTTCTAGGCTATTTGACTTTGCAATTCCATAGTTAGATGTATTCTATATTTAGTTGTAAAGTCAACATTCTTTGTGGTCTAGAACTTTAACTTGTTGTCCCGATATCAAGCAATAATAAGATAATATGGTCATAATCTTGTCTACTGTGTTTGTTGATGTTTTGATAAAAAGTTATAACGTAGTCAAATGTAAGGAAAAGGAAAAATTGGATTAATAAATTATGATCTAAATTAACAGCCGTTTTTTAGGGACTAGTGGAGCCGCGCGGCCATAGTGCGCGCGTCGGGATCATTGTAGGTGCATATTTGTCTAGAAAACAAGTTATGGTACGTTGCAGACCCTTTGCATTATTTTCGCTTATGGAGACGTGTTTTAATGGGTATATACTTCTGTTATATTGCAGACCATGTGCGTTGGGTCTGTTTATTTTCTTGTATCCCAATAATGGAGATGGTGCAACATTGTTGTGGAAAAAATAGAAGGCATAGATCATTCAATTGTTTATGAGTATGTTGTTGCTTTAAATTTAATAGCAATTCCTTATGATATAGATATATATTTATCGGTGTTTGTACAAGTAAAGAAAAATACACACAATATTTTGAAATACACCGGAGTCCGCCGAAATGGCACATGCATGACCATGTATGTAGGCGAAGTAATATGACACATGAAATTGGCGTGTTAAATTGCTAAAAAAAAATTTAATTTACAGATGCGGGTGAGATAATAATTTCGTTATCAGATATTTGCAACTTATTTGTTTGTGACTTTGCGCGCGCGTCAGGTTCGACAATATGGTTTGATCTTCGTTGCTCTAGTCTGGTTTAATCAGCCTGAGCCTCAAGTGGGCCATCGTCGCGTCTGCATTGATCAGGTCTTCAATGTTCTCGAAATGGATGGTGAAGAACTTGAGATTGTGTTGGTCGTAAGTTGTATTTGATGTAGTACAATCTAATGAATTTGTGTTGTCTTTGTTCCAACTCTTTAAGATCTAAGAAATATAAAGAGACAATCACACAAACAACAAGACATGTTTGAGAAAGAAAAACAAGGTGATCATCAAATTTCTTGTGTGATGCAATGTATGTGACTTAGTAGCTTCCCGCTGAAAGAAAGTTGGTGTTGATATGTGGAAGCATAATCAGAGTTGGCTAAGTAGGCAACTTATGTAATAGTGTGTACAAACTAGGCCCATTTTGTTTCATATTAACAAACTAGACCCCTCTATATTTTACTAAAAAGATTAATCCCATATAATATTGAAGATTCTGTAGATTTGCTAAATATATCTCTATCCTAATTAGGCGTATTAATTATCTTAATTAAAAACATTAATAGTTATTGTCAGCCGTTAAACAAGGAAATAAATCGTGGACAATCTCCATTAATTTGGGGATATCAATCAAACGAGCCATTATAGAGAAAATTCGGACGCCATTGTTGCTGCAACCGAGTTTATGATCTTGAGTTTTTCAAAATGGCAGCCATTGTTTCTCCTCTTGATTCTTCATATTTGTTGAGAGAGCTCAATCAGATACACAAGACGGAGACAACCTGATACATATTGACCGTGTTCTTCGAAGTTTGATGATATAGATCGATCTGTTACATAATACGGTGGCAATCAACTACATTATTTGCTTTATTTAAATAACTCGTACATAATGTTTATCAACAGATATTTACACGCAATTATGTGTGATGCATAACTAGTACATAATATTTATTAGCAACTACATGTGATACATAATGTTTGTTTTGACAAAATCGGGTCATAATCTTGTAATATGTCGCAAGAAACTTACATCCGAGTTAGAAAATATACTTGTTCTGTATCTTGTAGACAAATTATGTCCCTTTAGAGTAGCAATTAAAAATAAAGATAAATAAAAGATAAAGAATGATATTAATTATGCAGTTAAGTATAGTTAATTAAAAATAATATATTAAACTTCTAAAGAAAAAGAAACCGTTCAATTTATTTGGTAACTGAGTATTTGAGATTTTTGTATTTGTTTTGAGCGTCTTTGTATAAATCTGTAACACCCCAAATTTTACAACTTAGGGAGTTACTGGTTAGGACCGCACAGTGGGTCCCGACCTTAGTTTGACAACAACTTAACATGATCTTACAACAAGGCACAGATAAGGAAAAACCAGAAATCATAAAATAGTTTTTATCAATGCATGAATGTGACCAGATCAACTACAGCCGGAAAAGTAATAAAACAAGTACGAAAGGAAACAATGTTCAACTGTAAACCCACAAAAGCAAAAACTGCATAACGTCCTAAAGTACGACACCCCGGCTGACCACTACCATCTAGATCACTCGGCATCTGCTCTAACCTGTGTCAAATCTAAACAACATATCAACAGTTAGCTAACTAACCAAATATAAGCAAAATGATAACAGCACAAACACAAGCAGAAATAGAAATAAACAAACATCATGCTGGCACTCAACCAATTATTATCTATTATTTAAGTGATTCACATTATTCAATTTAAGTTGTGGCTCGAGAACTATTATTAGTTCTCGCCTCCGTTCCTTATCCAACTGGTGTAGGTCTAGCTGACTTCCTTTGGTAGCATCACTACAAACCATGTGTGGACTAGTCCCGAAAGAAACCCCCAGCGCCCCGCGAGCTACTGAGCGGAATGCCACCGCCCGTTACTCTTAGGCCAAAATACAGGTCGGTATTTATATATCACAACCTATCTCTCTAACATGTCAATCACACACCACCATCATCATTTATACTCATATCTAGCAGTCAGCTAAGTAAGCCCAAAGGACTTACCTGTTATAACGCTCGACTCTTTAATAACCACTCGCTCTGTAAACTGTACCCACTCAGTTGCCTGTCAAAGGCGATAAGTGTGTTAGCACACTTTCACGTAGATAGAAGTCTAAAACTTCTAAGATCAAATAAGTATTAAGACGTACTAGTTACAGTATTAGTTTTAGGGTAAAATGACCATTTTACCCTTGGATAATTAATTCATAACTATCTTGTAAAATGGGCATTCCTAAGCCACATTTCTTAACCGTTAAGAAACGAAATAGCGACTCTTTTGTCCGTTTTGCCTCTCCGTGTTATTTCATATCTAGGACATATCCGATGTCCTGATCATTTCTCTCAACTGCATTTTTATTAATTGGAGCTCCCAATTGCTTCAAATAACACCGGAGGGTAAAAATAATTACCCGGGGGAAAAAGTAAAAATTTTCCCAAACGTCCAAAATTACGCCAGGAACATAACGGTGGGACTCTTACTCATCACTTGCGAAATCTTCGCGAGTTATATGTCAATTACTATCAACGATTAAGTTAATCAACATTAATTAGAATTCGGAAATCCTAGCTATTACACCGACCGTCTAACCAGCACGGCTAGTCGCCGAGAACCTCCTAGACTCTCGCAAGAGCTAGGCAGATGATGTCACCGCCCGTTATCATACACTTGGGCCAAAATAATATAAAGGTCGGTGATCCTAATTCCGGTTTAGTTGTTATAAATAATAAATAATAAACACACACCACCCAACACACATCAACGCTAATACAAAGAATACGAGCTAAGTAAGTCCGGAGACTTACCTCATCCCAAAGATAATCCCGCTAACCACCGCTCTCAACTTCCCGTAGGAAGGCACTCAACGCCTGGTCAAAACAAGGCACACAATCAACATCTCTCTCACATGCTAGAAGTCCTTAGACTTCTAGTCCCAATGATCTCGCAAGATCATAAACCATAACCATGATAGAATAACAACTCCTAATCCTCACGATCTCACAAGCTCATAATCATCACAACACATGCTAGGATAATCTCATCCTAGTCTCCACAATCTCAACAAGATCATACAACCATAATCTCAATCCTCATAATCTCACAAGATCAACCCAAACACTCAACACCCTACAATCCTCACAAGATCACATCAAGCTTTATAACGATCATAATTCCTCAAAACTCACCTAAGGTTCATAACCACTACATGGTATTCACTCTAAGTTATGCTATATCCAACCTAGCATTATACTACTAACCATAACTAGATCGAGGGAAAGATTACTCACACGACGTCAAAAGACGGAAATCGATCAACGGATGTCGACTTGGACTTGTTAGGCCTTTATCGGGACACTTCCAAACCTAACACCAAAACTATACCAATTTAGCTTATACGCTAAATTTGAACGGAATAATTAACATATATAAATCTAAGGAAAACCCCGCTTTTAAAATTCAAGTTAAAACCGTAAATATATATTCCTGGCAAATTGTATAACATCGTAAACCCAAGGTAAAACTCGTTTTCAAAGCCAACTTTAAAATCCCGTAATTTAATCCTTGAGTCATAACCCGGAATTAATCTAACATGAGTATAACATATATGGTATATATAAATAGGAATATAATTCATGTAAATTCCAAATTTAAAACCCATAAATACATTTTCCTCCAATTAATACAATTTTATAAATATGAGACATTATTCGTAATTAATTCCTTGGGCCGTTTTCTGTAATTATATATAAGCAGGGGCATAATAAATACATTTCAAAAACCTGGGTAGAGTATGCAAATACACAATATGGGCAAGTTTTGTAATTAACCAGAAATGAAGGGGGCCCGCTGTGAGAGTCAAGAATAGGGCTTCTCACCCCCCTTTTACAAGCAGCGCGATTGCAATAGAGCAGGGGACGGCGGCGGCGCTTCAGAGGCATGGACAAAGCAAGGCGGAGCACGAGGTGGTTCCTTCTGGCGATGGCAGTGGCTGTGATTCCCGGAGGCAGCAGAAGAGAAGGAGATGAGATGCCGTCTCCTTGCCTCTCTGAGGGACTGGTGGCGCAACAGGGAGAAGAAAGCAGAGGATAGTTCCGGCGAGTCGAAGGCCCTGTGGAGGCTCCTCAAGGTTCGTGCAGGCCGGTCATGACTACGGCTCCAGGTATCCGGTGGTGCGGCGCCGACAGCAAGGCGGGTGTTCCCCTGGTGGCCTTGGCAAAGCACGAAGCTTTCCAACTCCGGTGGTTTAACAGAAGCGGAGAGGCGAAGGGAAGGCGGCAACCTAGGTGGCGCTCCTCTTCGGTGGCTGCAGACGGGGGAGGGATAGCTGGCTTCTTTCTCCAGCGAGGACAGAGGAGGCTCGAAGACGTTGTGCCTGGTTGCAGAGTTGGTCCAAGCGTGGCCTAGTATGGTTGAGAGGTGGTTCCTCGAGGGCTGAAAGCAGGCGGGTGATGGTTGCAATGGAGAGGCTGTTGATGGATGAGAAGAGCAGAAGGGGAGGTTCCGGTGGGAACTACGGGGTGCTGCTGAAGGGAGGAGCCGAAAGAGTGAGGAGGGAGTTGGTTGAGTAGCACAGCAGCCTGCAGGTCTGACTTACAAAGCAGAGGGAGCGAGAGGTCGAGATGGTGAGGTGAACGAGGGGTCAGGGTGCAGAAGCTCACCAATTGGGAAGAAGAGATAAAAAGAAAAGGACCGATAAAAAGAAAAAATAATTAATAAACTCGATTAAAGTATTCGGAACGGGATTTCCGAATCAGAAAACTTTCCGACTTTTTCCGCAATTAAAAGTACGGATATGAAAGAACTTATCCAAAAATATAAATATACTCGGAAAATATATTTTACACTGAAAAATACTTTAAAATAAAAACTAAAATATTTAAGCTGGTAAAATATCGATAAAAGTCGGTAAAATAAATATAGTAAACGCGCCTAAAATTGGGGCGTTACATATCTTCTATTAAGAACGTTAATTCTATTACTAGTAATATTCGTGTTGAAATTGTTAAATTAATTCCTTTATTTGAAACAAGTGCTAGTGCTTCTTCCCAATCAACTCCCCCACCCTCTTTCTTCTTCTTCTTCTTCTTCTTCTTCTTCTTCTTCTAAAGCTAAACAAATTTTAGCTAAAAGAACGAAAACACCTAGACATTCATCCGCAAGTGCGGAATTTGAAGATTATCTAACAACTCCTTTTAGTTTTGATGGTGATATTGATAGTTTTCAAGTTTTAGAATAATGGAAGAAGATGGCCCCAAAGTATCCAACATTGGCCAAGATTGTGCAACAAATTATGGCCGTCCCCGCATCAACGGTGGCCGTGGAGCAAGCTTTTAGTCAAGGAGGAAACATGCTAAGCTACAAGAGGAGTCAATTGAAGCCCGATAAATTGGAGGCTCAAGTATGTGTTCAAGATTGGATAAGGGCGGAGAAGAGGTAACAACGGAATGCACCCGTTTATGACTCAAAATCGGATTCCAACTCCGATGATCCGGCCACTACTTCCGGGTCCGAGGCGCAAAGGTAAGGGGGTAACGAAAAAAACTCGGAAGTCCGAAAAAAGGTAAGCAAAGGTAAGAGAACTACGTAGGCTTTGATTCCTCTTATACCCCAAGAGGATACATAGGCAACCGGAAAACCGGTTCAAGCGCTCTCCTTTTTTTTTCAATTACTTCTATTCAAAATAAAATTGTAATGTAATAAAAAAAATTGAATGTATAAAAAAATTGAGTAATCTCTTTCATGTATTTTAGTTAGTAAATTTATTTTAGTTGCTTTCTTTATCGTAGTTAGTACTTTTATTTACTTAGTAATTATTTTATTCAAAAGCTAATGTAATAAAAGAAATTAGATGTATAAATAAATGAGTTTGCTTTGTTGTAATTATTTTACTTGGTCTTTTTTATTTTACTTGCTCTCTTTTATATTTATTTACTTAGTAATTTTATTTATAATTGCTTTCTTTTACTATGTAATTATTTTATTCTAAAGCTAATGGCAAATGTAATGAAAAAAAATTGAATGTATAAAAAATTGAGTTTGCTTTGTTGTTTTATAGTTAATAATTTTATTTAAGTTGCTTTCTTTTATTTACTTAGTAATTCTATTTAAATACTATTGTAAAGAAAAATTCAATGTATAAAATATAAATTATAAAAACATAGTTATGTGAAATTTCAATCTACAAAACTTTAGTAAAAATTTAAATTGTACAAAGATTAACAAATGCATAATTTTTTAATTAAAATATAAGATACTTATATTATATATATATTTTAAAATTCATGTGTCAAACCACCGGTTTAGGTTAAACCTAAACCGGCGGTTTGATAATTGCCGGTTTAGGTTTAGGTTTGGCCTTTGGCCGAACCTAAACTGGCGGTTTAGGTTTGCGACTCACCTCTACCGTGAAGCAAATGTTGTTTGGGATTTTCTTGTGTCGTTTGATGTTGATTTTCTATTGAGTTTCTATGTATTAAATGATCCACCTAGCGATCTAATTATCTTGTTGAACAATGATACCAAAGGTGTTACTAGCCAATGGCACATCCCCATTTAACTTATTATAATACAAATAAACACGGGGCTGACATAACCTTTCTCCGTCATACTTGCCAAAAATAGGACTAGAATAGTTTACTTCAGTTTCACCGTGTAGAGTTTTCGAAAAATCTATTGTTATTTAGATATTTGTCATTGAACTTAAATACTAAATTTTGACGTCATTTTCTAAGACAATATATTTAGTGTTCGTTGGTTGGAGTGGTGAGATTAATGAAAATGGTTAAAGGGATAAAAATGGTTAAAGGTATAAAATGAAATGAAAATGGTTATATTTCTTTATGTGTTAAAACAACTCTAGCATTATTTACTAAACAAACATAATTTTTTAGAGAAAATTGTCTAAACATTACCCCATATTTTAGGTTGACTAAACTTTAGTACCCCGTGATTTAAACTATCAGAATGGTACCTCACCTATTGAGTCCGACCAAAGATTAGTACCTGGATTAATGTTCATACGTTAAGTTAACAAATCGGATTAAATACCATGGGCAAAATTGTCTCCACATAAACCCTAAGGCCGAAATTTCCTAAGCCCCAAATTTCTATGAAGTGATTCTTCCTTGTGATTTTGAAGATGAAGAAGACGAACCAAAAGCGGAAGATGAATAACTACAGCGAACGGATCTTCTCCATGGCTTCATCCATATCTATTTGTTCATGCCTATAATCTGGTGCAAGAGTCTCCTCTCCCTTATCTTTCGTCTTATTCCCCAAGCCACCTATAGCCCCTCTGCCGCTATCTCTCTACCACACCGTCTCCTCTGTAATACCAACACTCCCTCTTTCAAGCCAAGTTTTTAGCCTGCAGAAACTAGAGCTCAAACCCACCGCCGCCTGGAGGCCTTTGCTTCGCCGGAAGCCTTTACCATGGTTATCACCACTGTCGCCGGAGATGCCCCTACCTTGTGTTGCTCTACCGGGAAACCTAGCCTCCAGTCTTTAATTCACATGGAAGAATTTGGTAGAAATGTGGGGCTTAGGAGATTTGGGGCTTAGGGTTAATGTGGAGACAATTTTTACCCCTGATATTTAACACGGATATGATACCTTAATGTGTGAATAGTAATCCAGATACCAATCTTTGGTCGGGCTCAATAGGTGAGGTACCGTTCTAATAGCTTAAATTGTAACATCCAAGTTCTAGGAACTCGGAGCGTTACGGACTAGGACCTCACAATGGGTCTCGACTCTCAGTGTAACAACAATAACATCGGATCTTGCAACAAGGTACAAATAAATGAAAACCAAAATAGATAAAATGTCAAAAGGTATAGCAAAAGGAAAACGAAGGACTCTCAACCGAGTTCAACAAGAACCTGGAAAAGACATAACAACATAAATATAAACCTCAATGTCAAGGTTTTCAATATAGAAGATCGGATCTTCTAAGAAAGGAAAGAAGATAAGACGGTTAAAAACAGATCGTACGCGATCTAGGGTCAACCGCAGCCACGACCGCGGCAAGAGAGCATGGCCGCGACCGCGACTCAACGTCATCGCGGGGGCGGTAACTCTGAAAAAGCCGGATGTTACATAAACGATGAGGTACTAAAATTTAGTCAGCCTAAAAGATAGGGTAATGTTTATGCGATTTTCTCTAATTTTTAATTGATTTTAAATCATTTCATTTTTAAAAATAGTTCTTAACACTTCTAAACAGATACTTAATAACTATTGAAAATAAATGAAAGAAAATTAAAAATATGTAAGGGTATGCATCTTCATTTTAATGATTTACAAAGTCTCACTAAACAATATTGTCCAACTAAAGTTTTTGTTGTCATTTCTATCTATTTCTAGGCATATAATTGTCAATATATAGACATCCGCATGACTGACAATAGTCTATTATATGATACTGATAGGGGCTTGAAATGACAAGTTAGACTAACGGGTAGCACATACCTATATATATATAGAAACATAAATCTCAATATGATAAGTTAGATTAATACATACCTATACATAACATATTCTTTTGTTGTCTTAAGGCTCTTGTCAACCAAATTCTTCTAAAGTATACAGAAAGCATATATATATATATATATATATATATATATATATAGATTTTAGTTCAAGTGATGAGAGAGCTTGTAGATAGGAATTAGGAGAGTTGTAAGCCATTGGATGAATTTAAATCAAGAGCTCTCACACGCTCATCATTAATGGCATTTTTGTAAATTAACTCAAAATTTAGAAAAATACTCTTACGTTCAAAATAGTTATCAATGTTCATACTTTTATATTTCATTGTTCATGTTTTTATACATTGGTGTTCATAGTATTTTTATTCATCAAAGTGTCATGTCCATTTATTCTTTGTGTTCATTTTATAATGCATAAATGTTCATTTACAGTATATAACCACAAAAAAAAAAACTCATCACATAACGTTAAAAGATGATCATAATATGTTATGTATGTGTCAAAGTTTTAGATAAGTCATCAGTGTTCATACTTTTATACGTCATTGTTCATGTTTTTATTCGTCAGTGTTCATACTTTTGATGTCATTGTTCCTGTAAATATTATAAACTATTTTTCTATAAGGCATTTTGCCGAACAGTTTGCGTGCACACTAAAATGAGCATATAGATAATTCAATTGGAGCTATTAGACCAACTCAACATATGTATATACATGTATTTTCTCAATCAAACTTATCAAACACAAAATGATTCAAACAAATTTGATTTCGAACACAAACATCAATCATAATGAAATATAAACCTTATGAATGGAAATCTAAATAGTGAGAGTAGAAATTCGAAGAAACAAAACCTAAATCGTCTTGTATTCTCTTTGATTTCACAATTTTTTATGTAATTAATCTCTTAACATTATAAACACAATTTTAAAGAAAAGTATAATTTTCAAAAAAAAAATGAATAGCATATTATAAACACCATAATTGTAAAAAAAATGAATACATACTTGTAAAAAAATGAACATGATATTTTATTAACACGATTTGAAAGAATAGCATAATTTTCAAAAAAAAAAATCAGAAAAATTGTTTTTCAAAAAATACAAAAATGAACAATTAATGTTAAAAATGAATAGTTAGTGTTGAAAAAAAATGAACATTTATTGATAAGATATGAACAATGACTCTTTTAAAAATGAACACATATTTATAAAACTATGAACACCAATTTTTATTTACAAAAAGAAAATTTGAAAAAAAAAAACAGTGATGTGGCATGCCACATGTCACCACTCCGGTTCTCCTCATTCCTATCTGCAAGGATCCTCCTCACCGGAACTAGACCCTATATATATATATAATTTAATTAATATTTACAAATACTAGTCAATCTGAATCACTCTTAAATTCACTCACATACTAATATTATTTCTTGTCGATCATACTCGTGCTGCGTATGAGATTAACTCTTTCTTAGTTTATTAAAAGTTTAATCTTATAGTTAATGAGTTATTAAGATATGTCTATAAGGCTACTATAAAATATTATAAATTCAATTAAATTTTATTCAAATATATCTCTAGATATGAAATATTAAAGTTTACGCTTCTGCTAACACATTTATATTCCTTACGATGGAATCTATTAACCATGAATATGATAACAATAATAAATAAAAATGTATGTTAAACTTGGATAAAAATGGCCTCTAATTATTTCGATTTACAAGTGGGTATCTCGATGGCTATTTATGCGATTGAATTTATCATTTAATGCAGGCCTAATTAAGTATTTTAAATTTTAAATGCATTGAATTGAAGAAATGTGTTGAAGGGGATTCCCCGGGCAAATATAATAAAAGTAAAACTTTTTTGAGATTGGACACGATAAGTTATTTTTAATAATAGGAAGAATCTCACGTTCGAGGAAGACTCGTTGTTTAAATTACCGACTTTCATGAAAAGTATGTAGTTTAACTGCACAATTTCTTTATTATTATTTTTTTGTTCATAAGCCGCAAATTGAACGGTAGTTTACTTGATTTAAAAAAAATTTTAAAAAATGTTTTGTAAGGATAAACGCGATTTCAAGTTGCGGTTTCCTTGTATTTTTCAAGTTATAAAATCACAGTTTTAAAGTACGATTTTTCATGCAAACTCGTTATTTTAAAGAAAAAATTGGGTCTTCTCCGAAACTAATTGTCTTCCTATTTTTATCAATATTTTTCATTCTTACTTAATCTCGGAATAATTTCAATTCTTTTATTTTGTGAAAAAATCTATCTTAAGGTATATATGAGGCAAAATCCTTATTTGAGATATAATTAAGGATTTGTAGTTTTAAATTATTAGTTTTTTTTTAAAATTTTGTATTCATAATGTTTTTAATTGAATAAAAAATTTCAATATTACATTTATTGGTTAAAATTATAATGATTTTGAACAAACCATTATTTTTTAGAATACTATAAGACACACAATATTACTTAAAGTATTTTTATCATAACAGAATACAAGAAAGAATAAAGTTGAATAAAAAAATTTCTTTCTATGTAATTTTTTAAAATTGTGTAAGTATAATTTTCTTTTTGATATTATTTTTAGAAAAAAAAACTTATAAATTGAATTTAATAAGACCAACTTATAAATTTAAATTAACAAATTGATATTTTAATTAACAACATTGTACTATTTTCTTGTTATCAAGTTATTATAATATTGTGTAACTATATTTAATTTTTTTTATGTAACATTCAAATATTATTAAAATTAAATTATTATAAGGATGATGTCCATTTTCATAAATTTTCAGTTTTGATATGTTTAGCTTATTAAAAATCAGCTAATTTAATCAACTACTTATTTAATCTATTCAATCAATTTAATTTACAATAAGCCTCAACTTTAACTATTATAAGCTCGTGATTTTAAAACGGTCCTTAATAATATGAGATCCAATATAAACGTAATGATAGTTTGGAAAAAGAACGAGAGACCCACCATTGCTACGCTGAGGACGGTGCCGTCTTGTTCCTTGTAGGTTTGATTCAATGAATGCAAGTCTCTAATATGAACTACTCAAGCTATACATAGCACCAAACAAATAAATATTAATACAATATATATATATATATATATATATATATATATATATATATATATATATATATTATTGTAATAATATTTATGTTCAATACTCTATCTAACCTATTTTATATATCGTCTGAAGCTAATATACACTAAAAAAACACTATAGTAAGTGAAAATTTCTTTAAACCTAGTCATTGATGAGAATTATTTATCCTTTATTTTTAAAAAAAAAATTTAAATCAATTTTTTAATAAATATTAGAACCAATTTTCTACCTTTAAACATCAAATAAAATGGAGGGAGAGAATATATAATTTTGTAAGGTAGCAAAGAAAGTCATGTTTCATGAGGTTCTACTCTTGCATTGGATGATGAATAATCCAATCTCATAGGTCCACGTGGGTATACCAATTCGAATTTTGTTTAGAACCGTGTAAAATATAAATGATGTTGACATTATACGTCAATTTTCGCCCTTAATTTTTGGACAAACAACTTTTATCGAGTTAGACGAATATATTGTCGAGATGGAAACAAGTCATTCATATTATTATTATTATTAGTATTATTTTATTTTATTTTATTTTATTTTAATTATTTTATTTTATTTTCATATTTTTATACTTGAAAAGAACGTGTTCAAATCCAGCAAAAGAAAAGAAAAGTTAAAAACCCTTAAACATACTTTGCTAAAAAAGATTAAGACATGTTGGATTACGTTAGATTTCATTAATTTTATTTGGTAGTCATTTTATTAGTTTGTTGAAAATAAAAATATTAATTAAGATTTGGTATAAGATTTGGGAATAGATTTATATGATAGATTTACATAAAAATACGAACATTAAAATATTTTTACAATATAAAAGTTACGATGAAATGAGTAAACCTTGAAGAAGACCTCAAAACATCTCTACTAACTTTTTATAACCTCCTAAAACTAAAAACCCTAAAATTTGACGTATATGTCCTTTTGTAAAATTCTGTTTTCGTGAGCTTTTATAGATCGTCTCACGTGTGAAGTAGAGTAGTAGATATTTGTAGGTAGACAACTAAACACGTAGACCCTCTCTAATGACTCGTGATTGTTGTCTAACCTTGATTCTCACTCTTCATAACAAGAGATATCACCAAATCATTCTATTGACCGTACAAATTGGAAAATAGGTCACAACAATGTTAAGAGCAATTATAATTGTAAAAAGGGTAGGAAGGGGCAATATGTATCAAATATAACGTGAATATTCGAGACAAACAAGTGTTTCATCGAATGATACATGATGTATACTTGTATGTACAAGAACCTCATTCAATATGGGATTTGTTCTCGTATAACGGTGGAAACGATTCTTGAACTTTCGGTCCCACCCATCGACACTTGAATCGTTGCAATGATACCGCTAGCGGCGGTATTGATGCATCCTCACAAAAATGTAGTTGTACAATTGGAAGTCAAGGTTCATGAATGATGGAAACATAATATGAAAACAAGAGTAAGTAAAGTTTTGAATCTTATTCCAATGAATCGATCCTGAGAAGCCAAGAAAGCAATTGCAATCACACTTTTTTTGCGGCTTTACTATTATATGTAGTGATGAATGGGAGAAACGTATTTCCAATCTTTTATAAACTCAACCACTACACCTTTTTTTAATACTTCACAACATTGATAAGGGTTGAATTTTTGTGCGTTAACAACTCAACCAACAAACTATTTATTATTAAAACTAATAAACAGTCAGCATGTCAAATCAACTCTAATAAAAAAAAATATATCACAATTAAATCCACAATTTTTTTTTAAATTAACTATTTATTTTGTTCGAAATTTTTCCATGAATTTTGTTAGATTGTCCCACACCGTTTTCCCTAGAAGATCGACAATTTGAAAATTTCTATAGATAAACAATACATTTCTTGGTATAGAGTGATCAATGAGAAACATATTTTCAACCTTTACATTTGTGGAATATGACGCATCCACGACAAATGTGTTGCTTTAGAAAAAATCATCTCAACAACATTGATAAGAGTTGGATCTTTGCGTAGCACCCCAAATCTCACACTCGGGATGCTACGGGTTAGGACCTCAAAATGGGTCCCGATCCTAGCTCGACAACAACTTTACTAGACCTTACAACAAGGCACAAATACCAAAACTGAATGAACGACATGCAATGTCATGATCCAACATAAGACTCTCAACCGAGAGTAACAATAAATCATAAAATCATCTACTAACGTCAACTACTGAAATGAAAGCAATAAATCCACACCCGTCCTAACTATTAGAAAGAAGAATAACATAAGCACAAACACGCACAATGCGGAAATGAAAACACAGAGCATGCTATCACATAATCCGTTTATTATCTTCATTAAGGTCATACACTTCTAATTCCAATTATGCTTGTGGCACGAGAAGTCTATGACTCTCACCTCCGTCCCCGTATACCAACATGAGTAGTTTGGCGCACCTCTCCGTATACCATGGTGAGTGGTTCAGTACCCTCCCCGTATACCATGTCTAGGCTAGTCGCGGAGCACCTTCTAGTCTCCCACGAAAGTTGAGCAGATGAGGCCGCCACCCGTTACACTTGGGCCAATACAACATGTCATCCAAGTTTTCATAAATATAACACATACAACATACATCATTCATGTCATTCAAACAATATAAGACTGCAACTAAGTAAGCCCAAAGTACTTACCTAAATTGATTCAAAATCGCGTTAACATTACTACTCAATTCTGCAAAAGTCAAGTCTCAACATCCTGTTTATAAAAAGAAAAACTGGATCAAGACATATCCAATAAATCTTAGAAGTCTCTAACTTCTAAGTTAACAAGGGTTATCTAAGAGAAGGAACCAAAATACTTTTATGTGTAAAATGACCATTTTATCTCTGGGTTCGAAAAACCCTAAAAAGTCTAAAAATTCTCAAAATATATCCTTCAACCAAATCTACTCCCAGTCATGCAACTATAGTGTAATCTACACTAATGTGCTAAGTGCTTACTTAAGGAACTACTAAGACGTGGAACGATTCATATTCATACACTATATATGCCACTAAGGTCAAGATCCTTAACTAGGATCAACCTAATCTACTCCCAGTCATGCAACTATAGAGAATGTAATCTGTGATGTATTTCTATTATTCCATTGAATTAATATATATAGTAGTTAGCTTACAAAGGAAGGAGATCATGGGAGTTGATCATGGAGAGAAAATAGGAGAAGAGAGATTACAGGAGTGAGTTTAGGAAAACTTATTCTATACAGATTGTACACTGATTATGTGACTTAATACTTAACATGCCCCCGCAAGATGGGCGTGGGTACAGAGAGTCCGATCTTGGACAGAAGTAGATGATGTTTTGCACGAGGTAGAAAATTTGTCAAACAGTCCGCAAGTTGATCAGATGTAGGGACATATGCTACTCGAACCAAACCGGACTGCACTTGTTCTCTAATGAAATGATTAGCAAGGGCGACATGCTTCATCCTTGAGTGAAACACAGGGTTAGAGCTGAGGTTTTTAGCACCCTAGTTGTCACAAAATATGACAAGTTGGGACTGAATTTTGACGCATAGTTCATCCAGCAGCGAGTTGATCCAGGCAAGTTCAGATACAACGTCAGCAAGTGCTTCATACTCGGCCTCTATGGACGATCTGACGACCATTTTCTACTTTTGTGAAGACCAAGAAATGGGAGAGCGACTGAAGAAGAAAACATACATGGTTGTGGACGTGTAGTCATCTTTGTTGCCCGCCCAATCCGAATCAGTGAATCCATGGAGGGAGCTGCCGTCACTGTTGTGGATTGTTATTCCCCGATTAATGGTGCCATGTAGGAGACGCTTTAAAGCTAACCAATGCATGGTGGTGGGAGAGTACATGAATTGAGAGAGCTTATTCACTACAAAGCTTACATCTGGGCGGGTGAGAGATAAATACTGTAGAGTGTCCACAACTGTGTGGAATTCAGTGACATTTTCCAGAGCAAAACCATCAGTTTTGGTGAGAGATGAGTTTGAATCCATGGGAGTAGGCATGGGCTTGACTTCGTTCATTCTAGTTTTGACAAGGTCATTGATGTACTTCCATTGACTCAAGAAAAGACAATAAGAGTGTACTTGTACTTCAACCCCTAAAAATTAAGAGAGAGTACCTAGGTCTTTTAGTGAGAATCTGCTGGACAAGGTTGCAATGAAGGCTTCCAGCATGGAAGTCGCTTCCGGTGAAAATAATGTCATCAACGTAGATGAGAATATATATGGTGATGGAGTTGGTCGTAAGAATAAAAAGGGAAGAGTTTGCCACCGAATTGACGAAGCCAAAGGAGATGAGAAATTGACGGAGCTCCTTGTCCCAAGCCCTCGGTGCCTGTTTGAGGCCATAAATGGCCTTGTGGAGTTTAAAAGACTGATTCCGGTTACGACGTGTCGGTGAAGCCTGGAGGTTGCTCCATGAACACGTCTTCTTCTAGGGTACCTTGTAAAAAAGCATTGTTGATGTCCACTTGTGGAAGGGGCCAAACGGACTGAACGGAGAGTGCAAGAATTGTACGAACCGTGACTGGTTTTACCATTGGACTGAAGGTCTTTGTAAAGTCACAACCGGGGCGTTGATGAAAGCCCTTTGCAACGAGACGTGATTTGTACCTCTCTAAAGAGCCATCAGGGTTAGTCTTTACTCGAAATACCAACTTGCAACCAACTACATTAGCCGCAGATTGACGAGGGACAAGAGTCCAGGTATGATTGGCACCAAGGGCATCGGACTCTTTGGTCATGGATAGGCGCCAATGGGGATCTTTAAGAGCTTGGGTAATGGTTTTAGGTTTGGTGCGGATGACGAGATGAGAGTGCAGGTTGAGCTTGGATATGGGTTTGGTGATGTGATTCTTTGATCGAGTGATTATTTGGCGAACCGGAGGAGTAAGTGCCGATGATGACACGTTAGGGGATAATGGTGAAGGGTGAGGATTTGTGTTAGGGAGAGACGATGGAGCTGGTGAGGATGATTGCAGAATGGTAATGGGACAGTTGGTGGGAGTGGGCTGGAGTGAAGGGGTAGGAGACGTAGGGTTAGGAAAAAAAATGGGAGTGCGAGAAATGGGAAGAGGAATGGGCTGGATTGAATGACGGGGCGGTAGAATAGGTTGGTGGGCAATCACTAGGGGTTTATTAGGATTAGTGGGAAGGGTGGTGGTGGGTCCAATTAGGGGATAATCAAAATTAGTGTATATTTTGTGAATTTGTGGGTTTAAGCAATAGTACGCACTTTGGGAAAGGGAGTAACCGACGAATACACAAGGGATGGACTTTGGATCCATTTTATTGGTATTGTAGAGAGTTAATAACGGGAAACAGAGGCCTCCAAAACTTTTAAGTTTATCATAATCAGGCATTGTTCCAAAAAGGTTGAGAAATAGAGATTTATTTTCAAGAGTAGGGGTGCGTAGTCTATTAATTAAATATACAGCCGTTGAAAAGGCGAGAGACCATAATTTGTGTGGCATGCAGGAATGGAATAGAAGTCATAACCCCATTTCGACAATGTGCCTATGTCGATGTTCGGCATATCTATTATGTTGAGGGGTGTGAGGTGGTGATGTGAGATGGAAAATTCCATTCTCGGTGAGGAATGATCGTAAAGCGGTATATTCACCACCATTGTCAGAATAGAGCGTTTTTATTTTGGAATTGAATTTGTTCTATACTAATGCCTTAAAGGTGACGAAAATTTGCGTAGTGTCGGATTTATGTTTGATTGGGTAAAACCAAATATATTTTGTAAAGTGATCAACAAAGATAACGTAATACTTAAATCCATCAAAAGATAATACTAGACATGTCCAAACATCCGAAAACAAAGCATTAAGAGGAGCATTTGATGTGATAGATGAGACATGGAAAGGTAATTTGTGAGCTTTATTTGAAGAACAAGCAGTACAAAAGTTGGAAACCGAATCAAGACTAGTGATAGGAAATAACTTGCGAGGAGTTTGAAAAGTCGAGGCCGATGGATGATCCAATCGGTGATGCCAAGTTGACCCGAGGGAGTGGCGGATGGAGTAGACGGAGGGAGATAATGTAGGCCAAGAGTAGAGACCGTTCATGAGTGGTGCTCTAAGGAGGAATTGTCCCTGCAGAGATCCTTCACAACAAAAAAACGAGGTGAAAACCAGATTTCAACTTGATTTTATTCTGTGAATTGGGAAACTGAAATTATGTTTTTAGAAATATCATGAACATGTAAAATATGATTTAGCTTAAAAGAATTGGATGCAACTGTAGGGTGGAATTCCCGACATTAAAAATAGAGAAGGAGTTGCCATTACCAACTTGGAGTTCGTCGGTGTCATCGTATGGGTAGTGATTGGAGAGGTAGCAATGTCACTAGCAACATGATGCGTAGCACCGTTGTCGATTAGCCATTGATTGCTGGGAGAAGGAGCGACTACAACATGAGCTTGAGGTGGGTAGGCGGGAGCGTGGGGTTGGGGTGGGTAGGGTGGTCGATTGAAGGTGGAGCGAAAGTGTGAAGGAGGGCGAAGGGAGGGTGCGAGTTGGGGGAAGTAGGGCAATAAGCCAGTACATGGCCTTGGATGTTGCACAATTGACAATGACCTAGGAAGGACGTTGTTGGGAGGGCTTGGAGGATGACGTCCAGTTAGGGGGAGGACGGCGGGTAAGAGGATTATGGGTAGGGTTTGCCCTTTGGTTTTGATGGTTTGGAGAAATGTTGGACAGTCATAGCAGACACACGAAGAGAGAAGGAGGACGAGGTTTTGCATTTGAGGTAGGTCTCATGGGTGAGTAATTTTTCATGAAGGATAGGGAAAGCATTGGAGTCATCCTTGGCTTTGATTCCATCAATGACAAACTAATATGTCGAGTCAAGACCCCTAAGGGCTGCGTCGGTAATATATTCTTGATCTAGTGGTTTATCGAGGGAGGCGAGCATATCACAGATGCCGGAGATCTGTTGCATATACTCGTTGATAGACAAAGAGCCCTTGGAGATAGAGTTTAGTTTTTCACGGAGAAGGCTGATGTGAGAACAAGAGAGTTTAGCGTAGGTATCCTCCAAAATAGTCCAGACTTGGCGGGATGTGACCGCTCGAGTGACTAGGGAGGCAACCAAAGGAGAAAGAGTGCCTATGAGACCGCCCTTCAAAAGCTGATCCTGGCGATGCCAAGTGTTGTAGGCAGGGTTGGGCATGGTGGTTTCACGGAGGGTGAGGGTTTCGGGTGGCGTAGTGGTGGTGCCATCAACGTAGTTGAGCAGACCATGATCAATCAAGAGAGACTGGATGGGGTTTAACCAAGTGATATAGTTTGTAGTTGTGAGTTTGAGAGCATTTTGGAAGTTAATGATTTGAAAAGGTTTAGAGGGTTCATCAGGGTTGGCAATCTGACCGGAGGAGAGAGTGACCATCGGTGGACGGCAGAAGGGAGCAAGGGTAGTAGGGTGGGATCGAGAAAAAAAATTCAAGCTTTGATTACCGTGTAGAGAATATAATATGAGATGTATTTCTATTATTCCATTGATTGAATATATATATATATATAGCAGTTAGGTTACAAAGGAAGGAGTTGGTCATGGAGAGAAAATAGGAGAAGAGAGATTACATGGGTGAGTTTAGGAAGACTTATTGATTATTTGACTTAATACTTAACAAAACTACTTCTAGTTTATTCCTAGTCTATTCCTACTCTATTAGTAGTCTACTTATAGTCTTTTCGTAGGGGGCGTGGGATATTTTAATTATATATATAGATTATGTGAAAATTTTATGGATTGGAGGAATATTTCTATGAAGTTTAGGTATGCATATAAGTAATAAGAAATCCTACAAAATCAATCAAATAATAAATTCTTTTAAAATCAACATACTTTTAAATACCATAAAAACTTTATGAAAAATTTTAAATCCTAATTAAATACATAAAGTTTTATATGAACTTTTAAAAATCTATATTAAATACCCATTTTTAAACTCCAAAATTTTTTTTGTAAGTTTTAATTGAATACACCCGTAGTCTAAGAGTTTTAAGATGTGTGGAATATTGTCTTATTGTCAATCGGTTTAAGCGGTCAGCCGGATATAAGAAAAAGATAATTTAATATCATACCGATTCAAGATACGGCGATGATATTAATTGACTAGGGGAAACAAGTAGAAGGCTTATTGCCATCGACTGGGTGCAGAGTGGAAAATGCACGACCGACACCGGCGACTGCGTACAGAAGGGAGAGAAGTCGTGGTCTGCTGTGTGTCGCCGACGGGGAGTCCCTGATTGCTCGATGATGAAGACCGTTGCACCGCTGCTGTCGACACTAAAACTTGATTCGTTTCTTTTCTTTCTTTCTGTGTGTAGAGGATAGCCAAAGTTGACTGAAGGCTCCGGCGACGCTTGTGGAAGGTTGAAGACGACGGCAAGGGAACGAATCTAAGCTCGGGACAAATCGGCTGTTTGGAGCGAGAAGAAGATGGGATCGGTTTGAGAGACAGCGGTATGAAGTATCGGGAGAGAGAATCTGGCAGTTAGAAGGAATCGGGTTGTTAGGGGCTCGCAAGGCTCCCAAAACGTGCTGGCCAAATAGACTATGATGGGCCCAACTATATCCTTCATGGGCCCGGTTGATCTCAATTCTCTGTTGGCCCAGCTGGCTTCCTTCCTGATATTAAAGGAAAATTTGTGTAAAATGTGTGAATAAATCTCACCTCAAAAGGAATTGCGACAACTACACGCACATGAAGTCCAATTTCACTTCTTATATATCAAAAATAAAATTTCCGGATATTAAAGGAAAATTTGTGTATACTTTTACAACAAACTACGTCACCTAAAACATGCCACATGATTTTTTTATATTTATATACAAATGTGTCAAAAATTATTTTATACTAAATTTTTTTATTAGAATTAATTAACCGTCACCATGTCAAATCAGTTGTAATAAAAAATATATCACGATTAAATCCACAATTTTTTAAAAAAATAATAACTATTTATTTTGTTAAAAATCTTTTCATGAATTTTGCTAGATTATCCCACATCAGTTATAAAGAAGACCATACAACTTGAGAACCTGTATAAATAAACCATACATTTCATGATATTTTAACTAAAATCAAATAACTATTTATTCATATCAAATTAATACCTGATACCAATTGACCGTTGTACAATTGGAAGTCAAGGTTAATGAATGATGAAAAAACAATATGAAAACAAAAGTATGTAAGGTTTTGAAACTTACTACAATGAACCGATCTTGGAAAACGAAGAAAACAACATCAATTATATGATTTGCGGGTTTCCTATTTTACTGTTGCGTGTAGTGATCAATGGGAGAAAACTATAGGACTGCGGCTTGGATATCATCACAACCACCGCTTGGTAGAAGTAGCAACAACATAGTCAATATCAAACAATGCTTCCAACGAGAAGTGTTACATACATGTCCATTTAACATTGACTCGACTTCTGCATAATAAATAACTTTCTCGTATATATAACGATTTGCACCTAGTTCAGACAAACAATCATGAGGAACCCCGAGCCATTATGATTTGCTCATTCCAAGAATCTCTACAACAGAGCGATAGCCATAATTACCATCTGCTTCAACATCAAACCAACTTTGAATATATGGTGTCATGAAAGGTTCAATATCGTTATCATACGGAAACCCAACTAAGGTTGATGTCAATAATTGCTTCCAAAACGGATGAAGTTCAGATACATGAATGATTTCTTCCACAAGTGACGACATGTATCCTTTGAGCTCATAAGCAAGGGCAAGTTATGTGTGTGTCGCAAATAACATCCACACAGTGTGAAATTGGATTGAGAGTCCACCATTCGCTTTAATTGTGATTGAAAAAGTATCAACATTTGTGTGACACACGAACTTTCAAATCTCTATATACTCTCTTGATGCCACAATATCATGCACTCTAATTTGGGATACTTCAAACTCCCTTCCTATTTTTGTATATTGTATTTCTAGTTTAGAATGAGGTTAGAGATGAGTTGTAATAAAAAATATATCACGATTAAATCCACAATTTTTTTAAAAAATAATAACTATTTATTTTGTTAAAAATCTTTTCATGAATTTTGCTAGATTATCCCACATCGGTTATAAAGAAGACCATACAACTTGAGAACCTGTATAAATAAACCATACATTTCATGATATTTTAACTAAAATCAAATAACTATTTATTTATATCAAATTAATACCTGATACCAATTGACCGTTGTACAATTGGAAGTCAAGGTTAATGAATGATGAAAAAACAATATGAAAACAAAAGTATGTAAGGTTTTGAAACTTACTACAATGAACCGATCTTGGAAAACGAAGAAAACAACATCAATTATATGATTTGCGGGTTTCCTATTTTACTGTTGCGTGTAGTGATCAATGGGAGAAAACTATAGGACTGCGGCTTGGATATCATCACAACCACCGCTTGGTAGAAGTAGCAACAACATAGTCAATATCAAACAATGCTTCCAACGAGAAGTGTTACATACATGTCCATTTAACATTGACTCGACTTCTGCATAATAAATAACTTTCTCGTATATATAACGATTTGCACCTAGTTCAGACAAACAATCATGAGGAACCCCGAGCCATTATGATTCGCTCATTCCAAGAATCTCTACAACAGAGCGATAG
>BSUD01000001.1:163324893-163472611 GCA_033239045.1 Fagopyrum esculentum
AAATTTTTTTATTAGAATTAATTAACCGTCACCATGTCAAATCAGTTGTAATAAAAAATATATCACGATTAAATCCACAATTTTTTAAAAAAATAATAACTATTTATTTTGTTAAAAATCTTTTCATGAATTTTGCTAGATTATCCCACATCAGTTATAAAGAAGACCATACAACTTGAGAACCTGTATAAATAAACCATACATTTCATGATATTTTAACTAAAATCAAATAACTATTTATTCATATCAAATTAATACCTGATACCAATTGACCGTTGTACAATTGGAAGTCAAGGTTAATGAATGATGAAAAAACAATATGAAAACAAAAGTATGTAAGGTTTTGAAACTTACTACAATGAACCGATCTTGGAAAACGAAGAAAACAACATCAATTATATGATTTGCGGGTTTCCTGTTTTACTGTTGCGTGTAGTGATCAATGGGAGAAAACTATAGGACTGCGGCTTGGATATCATCACAACCACCGCTTGGTAGAAGTAGCAACAACATAGTCAATATCAAACAATGCTTCCAACGAGAAGTGTTACATACATGTCCATTTAACATTGACTCGACTTCTGCATAATAAATAACTTTCTCGTATATATAACGATTTGCACCTAGTTCAGACAAACAATCATGAGGAACCCCGAGCCATTATGATTCGCTCATTCCAAGAATCTCTACAACAGAGCGATAGTCATAATTACCATTTGCTTCAACATCAAACCAACTTTGAATATAGGGTGTCATGAAAGGTTCAATATCGTTATCATACGGAAACCCAACTAAGGTTGATGTCAATAATTGCTTCCAAAACGGATGAAGTTCAGATACATGAATGATTTCTTCCACAAGTGACGACATGTATCTTTTGAGCTCATAAGCAAGGGCAAGTTATGTGTGTGTCGCAAATAACATCCACACAGTGTGAAATTGGATAGAGAGTCCACCATTCGCTTTAATTGTGATTGAAAAAGTTTCAACATTTGTGTGACACACGAACTTTCAAATCTCTATATACTCTCTTGATGCCACAATATCATGCACTCTAATTTGGGATACTTCAAACTCCCTTCCTATTTTTGTATATTGTATTTCTAGTTTAGAATGAAGTTAGAGATGATATAATATTAGACAATTTAATTTGAAATACTTCAAACTCCCTTCCTATTTTTGTATGTTGTATTTCTACTTTAGAATGAAGTTCCATGTCAAAACTTCTAGTCAATGATTGTGGGAATTGCTCTAATATTAAATGTACAATTTCCGCTCTATAAAACAATGATTCTACATAAATGAATACTGAGGTTTCTAGGATCTATGGAAAACAAAGATCCTAAAAGTATACATGTTCATCAAATGTATGCCAAAATGTGTAACCTAATTTCTTTTCTTTGTATGGATCATTCAAGTTTCTTTCACATACAGTAATACAACAAACTTTTTTTTTCGAAATCCAGCTCAAGAAAGCGCAACTTAGATTCATAATTCACTTCATTTTCCGCTTCAACCACGATTTGCCAACTAAAAAGATACGTGAGTTAAATGCTTGTTTATTTCGTTGATCAAATAATGTTTATAAAGACAAATATTAAGAGATAAAAAGACAAATTATCAAAGAATAAGATAAAAAGATAAACTAACAATTAAAGGATAAACTCAACATACGACTCAATATATTAGCCACAATATATTAAACTCATACTGTAACACTCCTCCCAAGCTGAAGGTGTGGTTCAACAACTCTCACATTAGAAACTTGAAGAAGTACTTGATCTACCTCCCTTTTTGTTGCCGTCGATAGATGTCTGTAGGTTGGGCCCTATGATGCAAGTTGATTAACGTCCTAGGGTAAGTTTCGGACTCTAGGACGCATTTTGATTAGTGTGATAGGGTAAGTTTTGAGCTTAGGATGCAGGTGATTAACATCATAGGATAAGTTCTTGGCCCTAAGATGCAAGTAGATTAGTGTCTTAAGGTAAGTTTTGGGCTCTAGGACGGTGGTTGATTAGCGTCTTAGGGTAAGTTTTGGGTACTCCGGACGCATGTTGATTAGCGTCCGAGGATAAGTTTTTGGCCATAGGACTATGTTTTGGGCCCTATGACTAAGTTTTGGGACCTAGGACGCAGGTTAATTAGCGTCTTAGGGTAAGTTTCAGGCCCTAGTATGCAGGTTGATTAGCGTTCTAGGGTAAGTTTAGGGGCCTATGACGCAAGTTGATTAGCGTCCTAAGCTAAGTTTCGCGCCCTAGAACGCAAGTGGATTAGCGTCCTAGGGTAAGTTTTGGGCCCTAGAACGCAGTTAGATTAGTGTCCTAGGGTTGATTTTGGATTTCTAATACCGGAGCACAAAGTTGTTTCTAGGTCTTTGAGTGGACAAAGTTGTACAATTGGAAGGCAACATTAATGAATGATGGAAAAACAATATGACAACAAGAGTAAGTAAGTTTTTAAATCTTAGTGCAATGAATCGATCTTGAAAAGCCAATGGGAGAAACGTATGTAGTAATCAATGGGAGAAACGTATTTCTAACCTTTCATCAACTCAGTCACACCTTTGTTATTTTTGGCTCTTGTCGAGAGTTATAAGATCAGTCGTGATCTTATTAGTTATAAATATTTTTATTATTTTAATACCTTTAAAGTTCTTATACATTCTTAAAGGTATTTGTTGATCCTTTATTTTAGGATTATCTTTTAAGTTATAGATTTTATCTTTTCTTAGAATCTCACCTATAAATAGCGTTAGAAGATGACATTATTGGGGGATAAAATTTGATTAATAATTCCACAATATTGTGTGAATTTCCAGCTTCGCTTAAAAAGTTTGTGTTATATTCATTTCTATTCAATCAAAGAGAGAGCCTTGAATAAATCGTTGTAAATCCTTACTAGATTGTGCTTGTGTGTGTTAATCTTTTTGAAGGTTGATGCTCTTGGTCAATATCAGTCTCTCATTGAGCTTGTCTTATTCAGAAGACTTGTGTAAGGTTAAAGAAGTGAGGGTTAAGGTAAACTCTCCGTTAAGGGGGTTCCGTTAAGGGGTTTTGACACATCATTGATCAAGGTTATTTGTGGGAATATCTTGTTCATATCTTACTATATTTCCATTATTTCATTCCATTAATCATCTTTTTTCTTTCCTTTCCATCAAACTCACGTTCTTTGTTTCGAAGTTCATAAATCTCGGATCTCGGCGAGATTCTCCACCGAGATTTATTCTCCAAGTGTTTCGGACTTTCAATCTAGATCTGACAATCGCGGCTTCAACCCTGCATTAATGTCACTCGGATTTTCTGTCACAGGGTCAGTTCAATGCCATGTACAGTAGTTGCATTCAACAACCTATTTCATAAGTCTTTGTAGCAACACAAATCGATCACTGCAGCTCATATTTTGGGAATATGCTACTTTCATTTTATTTGAACCACCGTTTGAATAAGTGATATGTTTACAATTCTCAGTTTGTAGCTTCCACCTGAGTTGTAATGTACATCGACACTCGAGATTTATCATTTCAACACTTCCTAATTTGATTTTTTTTTGGGAGAATTTGATATACTAGGTTTTTTTGAGTTTTTGTTTAAGAAAGTGTACCCCAAGTTTTTTACCACTTTCATTTAATAGTAGGTAAAAATTATTAATCCTTCTATTTAGAAAGAAATAATAAATGATGTTTGTTATTTGTTATATAAGTATAAGTTTTAAATTTTAATCACTGAATTTGTTTTTTTTTATTTATTATTTTTCTTGTTTTTTTTATTATTTCTTTTTTATTTTCTGGACTAAATTTCTCATACCGGAATTTCTCATACCGGAATTTTTATATCAGAAATTTTCATACCATAAATTTCATACCAGAAATTTCATACCATAAATTTCATACCATAAATTTCACACCAAAAATTTCATACCAGAAATTATCCTACGAAAAGTTCGTACCATAAATTTTATACCAGAAATTTCATACCATAATTTTTCATACCATAATTTAAATATCAGAAATTTCATACCAGAAATTTCATACCATAAATTTCATACCAGAAGTTTCATACCATAAAACTACATACCATAAAATTACATTTTATCATACCAGAATTTTTTACACTAGATTTTCATACCATAAAACTGCATACCATAAAGTTACATACCATAAAATTACATTTTGTCATACCAGAATTTTGTTACACCGGATTTTCATACCATAAAATTACATACCATAAAACTGCATACCATAAAACTACATACCATAAAGTAAAACTGCATACCATAAAACTACATAGCATAGTCATAATCTGAACTTCGGATAAAAATGAACAATGCATCTAGATCACTATCTCCTTTTTATGAGCTAAATCAGGCCTACAAGTAAAATTCCTGAACTGTTGTTGGTGGAAAGGATTCCAATGTTCAAATGCCTGCAAAGTAGGGAATAAAGTGCAAATGTACCCCTTGTGGAAATTTTCAGTTATAGACAATAGAAATCTCCTGCAAATATCTCAAATGTTTTAAACTGAAGGAAAGAAATTTCCGGTATGTTGATTTCAGGACTCTGGGAACTTCTAATAGTCAGGGGGTCTATCAACTTAATAAACACCCTAGCAAGCTCCTCGGATTATTTGGAACATGATGAGCAATCTCATGATCATGAAGGTTGAACAACCAGTCCTTCTGAACAAATGCATACTTGCCTATATATGAAAACTAGCTCGAAAATTTGAACATCGTACAAAATTCAAAGCAAAAATAGGTCGCAATAAGATTAGACAGCTAGGGATCAGTGAGACTCGTGGCAACAGAACAATCACACGAAGGAAGTAGACAAAAAAACTCGAACTGCAATGACGAATCCTAATTTGGAATTAGATTAATGAGTAGAACCTTAACGCCGTCGGTATATGGAGGTAGTGCGAAGGCGCGTGTAGTATCGTCACTGTCAACCACAACCTGGAAGGCCTTGGGAGGAGCGGCGACATGCCATTCCGTCGACAGTGAGAGGGGGCGGAGAAGGTGAGGAGAAGAACGATAAGTAGAGGGATCAAATCAAATGTGAAACCCTAACAGTAAAAATATTAGTGGGGTACATTTACTAATTAGAAAACTGAAAAAAGCCTAATTAGTGTACAATAAAAAAAACAGCCTAGTCACCTAATTAACCCTTTTTTTTTAAAGATTTTAGTTCATTTTAATGATCGTTTGACTAAGTGATGTGTTTACCATCCCCTGAGTTGAAATGAACATCGACACTCAAGATCTATCACTTCAACACTTCCTAATTCAAAATTTTTTTTAAGGTTATAACGTTGATAAGGTTGGATACCGTTGTAAAAATTAGCAATATCACCTTATTATTATAAATATAAATCTGTTTTATACTTTTGAAAGTCTAAAAATGAATTAAAAAAAAACCCTTCACACCTGTATATTTAACTAGAACACACGACGGTAGCAGTTGTCCGGTGTGTGGGGTGACAATCCCATGTCGTGGGCAGGAAAATGAGATTTCAAGTTTCTAACTAGATATTTACGGTAAAAATGATATATTCACCCATTCTAAGTTTCTAACTAGGTATAACGGTGAAAACGATATATTCACCTATCAACGAACCCGTTTTCATCCCTGCTCAAAAGAATCCGTTTCCCGGAAGTTCTATTACTGTCCAAAAGGAAACATGGTTCACGCCAACCTTAAGCATAATTACAATGTTTAGAAAGGATTTAAACTAGAATTCAGTAGGATTTCTAAGAGAACTATCTTTTCCTCGACCAAAACCGGAATTAGACATACTAACCACAGTTTTAACATAATAAAAAAAGGCTGATTCTCCATGACTAAATACTTTTAGGATCAACAAAATGAACCATAACTTGATGCATTTCATCCCTGCGAATAGAGAAAGGATAATTGTGAATAATGGACACAAACAAGGTACGAGTATGAGTAAAGTTAGACCTGACTCACTATATGATTTGTTCCCTTTTTAAGATTCGCATATCCTTCCATACGTTTCTTGAATGTTGAACCCCATCCAACAACACTTTTATCATGATACCGATACCAATCGCTCATTATTGGCGGTATGGGTGCACCTTCACATAAATGTACCTACACAATCGGAAATGGAAGTTAATCAATCGTGAAAAACAGTAGCAATACTCGAGTTTTGAATCTTACGGCAATGTAGTGATCCTTAGATTTCGAATAAGCGATTGCAATAACACGGGTTGGTGGTTCGCGCTTTTCTTTAGCAACCAATGGAAGGAAGGATATGACTGAGACCGGGATAAAATCACCACCATTACATGGTAGTGAGTAGCGATAACATAGCCTATATCAAGCCATGTCATGCGGTATGCATACCCACACGGACCACTCCAATGTGCAATTCTACGTAGAATTGTCTCCGCATTCATATAACGAAAAACCTTTGCATATACATCACGTCTTGCACTTATTTCAGTCCAACAATCATGGCGTACTTTGGGCCAAACTGACTCATCCATCCCAAGAACGTCTGCAAAAGAACGAAACCGCAATTACCATTTGATTCAACATCAGTCCAACTTTGGATATATGGCACCATGAATGATTCTATTTCACTTTCATATGGAAACCCAACAAATTTTGATGTGAATGAGTCTTCTGTTGAGTTCTGTTGTTCCACTTCATATGAAGAACCCAAAAATGACTTGGATTGAGATGGCTTCTCTTCTAAAGTTGAGGCTTTAGGAATGAGCTCTTTAAAGCGTTTGAGTAATCTCATCTTCTCTTCTCGAGGTTTACTTTTCAAATCTTCCATAAGGTCTTTGAAATAAGCATCAGCATCCAGTAAATAAATCTCAAGACATATCCAGTTAGCTCATGAGCACATGGCAATCCATGTGTGCGGCGTAAATAACATCCACAAAGCATGGGATCAGATCCAGTTTCCACCACTCACTTTGTTTCTGATACAAGCAGCTGCATTCCATTATGTGACACATGATCTTTCAAATGAATATATAACTCACTTGATGCAACAGAAAATGACACAGTAGTTTGTGAAGCCTCAAGTTTCCTTTCTATTTCATCGAGTTGTAGCTCTACTATAGAACGAAGTTGCATCCATATGGCTTCAAAACTTGTAGGTGATGAACCCACACACGACTTCAATCTTGAATGTACACTTACAACCCTATAAAACAACATGGAAGTTATATAGCTGTATTTATTGGCATCCATAAAACAGAAAAAGCGGATAGATCATAGGACATACACGTTCACTGCATGCATACCAAAATGCGTATTGCGATCTGCCCATGCTGATACAATCTTCTCCTTATATGGGATCAACCATGTTTCTTTCACGTATGACAGTACATCAGGCAAGTGATCAAAATCTAGCTCAAGAAAAGATAACTCAGCTCCGTACCTCACTTCATCTGTAGCTTCAACCACACATTTCCAACCTTTCATAAACTCAACCACAATGCGTTTATTGTTTGCCACTTTACTGCATTTTTCTTCAACGTCTTTATAAATGTCTTGCCTCAGTAACAAATGTCTTGCTTCAGGAAACACAGTCTCAACCGCATCAATAAGGGTCAAGTCTTTTTGAGTAACAACTACAAGTGGCAAATTGTTCATCTCAAATAAACCCCTAACATTTTGCAATGCCCACACATAGTTTTCTACTGTATCCAAGCTTAGAAATGCAAATACAACAGAAAAGCTTTTATAACTGGAAGTGAAGCCAATAACTTCCAAGAACGGCCTCTTATTTCCATTGCAAGTGCAATATATTGCCAGCACGTACGGACGTGCCTGCAACAAAGCCAATGATCTTTGGTCACCGAACAATATGTCATTCACAGTTCCTGTCACAGGATCACTTCGGTTCCATGTCTTGTAGTTGCACTTAATAATCAGTTTCACAAGGTGTTGTAGAGAAAATCGATCATTCTTGTCTATCACTCTTAATTTATCTGTAGAAAGTTCATGATTGTGCTTACTGCATATGCCATTCAATTTGCACCCACCATCTTCTTCGTCATCTCCCTCGAGTCCAAATACGCATTGACACTTTCCGGTTCCAACAGAGTGCTCAACTTTAACATCTTTTTTTCTGTGCACATCACTCTTCTCACTTTTAATACATACCATACCTCCTCTTTGAATATCACTAAGTTGCTGCAAATGATTTACAATAGAAAGCTGATTGCTCCTCTTTCCAACATCTTTTGCCCAAGAAGCTAATCCATCACGAGTGTTAAATTTTCGATTGGTTGCAAACAAATGCGGACAATCACCCTGGAAATTTTGTCAACAAACAGCTACAATTACCTGATACAAAAAAAACTCCATTTCAAATAATAAACTATTGAAGTTCAAATTTAGATTAGTAAGAAGTAACCATAACAAAAAAAAAACCTCCATTTTTGCTAAACCGTAAAATAAAAGCTTACATTTTTTCATCAACTAGAGTTGGAACATCACCTAAAAACCTCTTTCCGGAGATCCCAGCATCAGGACAATCTACCAAGACACAAACAGACGAGAAGATCAAACCCTAAAATTTTCAATTTCATCCGGGAGAGAGCAAAAGTTGGAAAAATGAATGAAGGACTGAGATTTTCACCGTCGGGAGAGCGTTCTCTCTTCCTGGGAAGGTGTCCAGGGCAGGGGTTCAAGTGACCACTGTCAAGAGCACCATGGCTGCAACATGAGTCGTCATTTTTCCGAAATTCGTCGGTCGGAGGGCCAATGGAGTGATAATGATGGTTGCCAAGAGAATCGGGTTCATCCATTGCCGTGGAATGGTGGCGGAAGCTCGAAAATGAACCTTCTGAGTTCTGAAAATGGCAGTTCGGAGTTTAATGACAAGCATAACCGGACAAGTAAAATGGAAGTTCGGGGACCCTTCAAGACTCTAACCGTTGAACCGCATGTGCACTGTGTTTTGCCTTTCATGCATTATGTCAATATTACGGAGTCATCTTAATACATTCATTTACTTTACATCTTAATATAATTAAATTACGTGATTTTTAAATGTACCGGCTAAAATCTCTATTAGTGACCATAACTACGCACCCGAAGTGCGTAGTTGATATTTTTATTTTTTTGAAACTTCAACTACGCTCCCCAACAGCGTAGTTGGGGACGCTAACAACTACGCACGCGAAGTGCGTAGTTGGGGTAACAATTATGAATTTTCGCCGGTACGTCTATCAACCCCTCAAATTATAAAAAGTATATTACTTTTTGTATGTAATTATTAGATAGTTATTTGTATGTGATTCTTATTATTTTTAAATATTTAAATTATATATGTAAGTTGTATTTAGAGTTTTATAATTTTTTATTTTAATGTGTTTTTATTTTAAAATTTAAATTTTGTAATAAAGTATAATTTAAAATTATAAGTAAAGATAATATAGCTTTTATTTGTAATCTTCAATAAAATACATGTGGGTTGTAATTTGTAATCTTCAATAAAATACAAATTATGCTTAAAAAATATAAAATGATATCGTAATAAGCCCAACTAAATTTAAAATATAAAATGAAATAAAATATAACCTTTGTAATTTGTTTTAATGATTTGTCAAATAATATCATAGTAAGTCCAAATATTAGGAAAAGAAATAAAATATACTTAGCTAAGTCCAACTAAATTTAAAAAATATAAAATGATATCATAATATGTCCAATATTATAACCTTTGTCTAAAATGTTAGGAAAAAAACGATAACATACTGAATTTTGACTCCAATCTTGTTAATCGGAACGACGACTTGAACCCCTTTTCCCGATAATTGAACGCAACCATGACATTTATCTTCAACAATATTTTAATAACAAAGACAAAAAAATATGTGTAACAAAGAACAAACATAAACAGTATTTGAACCTAATACATTAATTACTCTCACACATTATATTTGAAAAAATAAAATCAAATATTTTTATATATGAGAAATAAAAAGGTAAAACAAACTTATTTATATAACCAACTACCAACTAGTTATTCATCCTTGATTACCAATAAAAAAATAAAAAAATAAAAAAATTGTGAAAGTAAGTGAGCTGTTCACTTATGCCATTTACACGGCTAATGGTTGTTCACTTCTTCTTCTTTTATTTTTTTACTTTTATTATAAATATAACTTTTAACTTTTTAGTGGTTAACTTTTTACAAGTTTCAATGTGATTTGACATTATTATAGTATATCGATCACAACCCATATTAAGACGCTTTTCACCCCGACAGAACGTTAGAGCATCCGCACTCATGCTTCCCCATTTGCTCAAGAAAATGTGAGGTCATGATCAAAATTTGCTCAAACAAATCAATTCTATCTTTTGGTCAAGCAAAATCAATTTTTACATGCATTCATTGATATTTTGCTTGATCAATTTACTTTTACTTTCTTATAAAATAGTTATTTTTTTATTATATATATTTACAACCAATAATAACATGTCACATATTATTATCTAATTCGTTTATTGTTTGACCGAATATAATGTGTCATATGTCGTTATCGACTCAATATTGTACAAGATTTCCGATAAGATTATGACGATTTTTGATAAGATATCGACGAATAAAGAAGTGAGACGTGTCTAATATCACTTTGTATATTCACAACATTGTGAATAATCGAAAAAAATATCTTAACCATTAACCTACTCATCCATTAACGAAGTGCCACTAACTACATATTGTCTTGCCGCAACCAAACATTCACCCCATTTTTACAAGAGGAGCTTAAACTTGTTGTAGTGAGAACCAAGTGTGATCCGAGTTCTCGGCTCCTTCAGATGATTTTCACCCAGTGCTAGCACCCAGTTTTATACAAAATCAGCATGAATTGTTTCCCACAATTTATCCCTCTTTTGTTTGTTATTGTCACATTCATCAATAGTATGACGGACAGTATTACAAATATTTGGAAGGAAGCCAATGATTACCCATTGTGGAGAAAAAAGAACTTAAACAAAATAAGAGAGGAGATGAAGAAAGATGAAAATTTTTTGTGTGAGTTGATCGTAAGTATATGTCTTATTTATTTGAATTCTGATTTTTTTTATCGTTGATACTTCTCTCAAATTTTCTACCGTTGGAGATTTGAAGGCCTTTCATTTTTGCTAATGCTAGAATATTTACCGCCACATATCACTTATGCATTGGTAAGTGTTTTCTTTTTTATATTGTAAAAGTCATTAATCTATTAAAAAATAGTTGAATCCATAATGGATGACATCATCCATCTACTTTTTCCTTTTAGCTTGTTTTACAAAAAAAATAATAATAAAGACTAAAAGTTTGTGGAACCCATTCCATTTGTTCCATCAATCACTGAAGCAAAGTTTATTCAACCAATTGCTCAATCAAAATTTTTTTCCAATGCAAATAAAAAAACTTCATTACTCAAGCAAATCTTATGGACCCACCATTTGCTCAAGCAATTGCCAATGAAGATGCTCTTAATACATTTGTGCTTCACCAAATTGCTTTTCACAGTATCTTGTAACCCTATAAAAAGGCTCGTAATAACGTTAATATATTTGCGGTTCTACTTCCATCATTTATGTGATCTTCTTCACCATAAATGTTATTTGTGTATTTTAGGTTAGTTTATATTTTATTTTATGTTATGTTTACTATTATTATTATTATTCTTTTGATTCTCTTGTAGCTCTATGTTAAGGACGTAATAATATTAATACATTTGTGCTTCTACTCCCACCATTTGTGTGGTTTCTCCACCATAATTTATAATAGTATTAGAGCAGGTTCGATTCGGTACCTCAACCTATCAATCCTCTATTACCGCAAACTTACCGGCATCTAAATCTAGATATGCCATCAATTTACTACCACATATAAGGGCAAGCACACTCGTAAACTATGATTTATCTATGATTTACAAGTGGTGTTTGTTTCCGCTCATTGTTGATTGAAATGTTTTTTTTGCTCGTTTTCAATGGAATGATCCAATCATTCGTGAATCTTGCGAGTCTGCTCCCTACTCTCTTCTACTTGTAAGACTCGAGGTCCTACTTCCACCATTTGAGTGACCGTCTATAAGAGCAACGATACTCGTAAACTTAGGATTACCTCTGATACCTATTTACAAACAATTAGTCATATAATATAATTGTGTATCATAACATGTAAACTCATATAATAAGATTGTAAATAAATCTTACAACACGTCCATGTAACATTGACTCTAGTTCTTTATAACAAAAAGGTTTCACGTATATTTCACAGTTAAACAATCTAAGTCATTGTGATTGACGCATTCCAAGCACCACTACAAATGAGCGATAAGCACAATTATCATTTGCTTCAACATCAACCCAACTTTGAATACATGGTGCCATGGAAGGTTCGCAAATCCATTTCTTTCAGTTCATTTGAATTACTCTATGTCATTTTTAGGTGAATATTAGACAAATTCAAGCTAACTGCAACATCATGATTGTACTTACCATTCATAGCATGCAACTTCCACTTACCATTGTCTTCTACAACTCTACTCTGAGTTGAAATAAATATTGACTCTAAACAATTCTAATAGATCTTACTTTCATTCCTCTCATATTCAATTCATATCAAACCTATTTGATTTTCATTTCAAAAACTTTTACCCGGAAAACTTATTCACTAATAGTGCTAAAAGTTTGAATGGTTGCAACCAAATGTGAATAACCGATATGGTTTCAAGAAACATCTTGAAGATATACATCACCCCGTGAATTATAATTTATAAGAATATCAACAAGTAACTACTACTAAAAATGATAATATCAAGGCGAATTTACAAGCTAGGTGAAGATTTACTAATTAATGATAACAAGTTGCATTTGTGCAGTTCTTGCATATTAACTACAAACATTTGAAGATAGTAAGAAAAGGGCCCATTTGAAAGAAAAAAAAGGCTAAAATGATTACATCTTCTTGAGTTACTGTCGTTGAAACTTCACAAAACGTGAATACAATTGTGATTCTACTTCTACCATAAATATTATTTGTATATTTTAGGTTAATTTATATTTTATTTTAAGTTGTATTTACTTTTTTTTTACCATAATTTATGGTAATACCAAATTCCAACTTACCGGTGTCTTATAGTCGATTGAAATATTTTCTTCAAGAACGACTACAAAGTCAAGCACACTTGTAAACCCAGGGTTACCTCTGATACCACCGATTTGTGATTCACCCAATCCAAAAACCTTTACAATAAAGAGATAGTCACAAATACCATCTACTTCATTATCAATCCATCTTTGAATATATTATGCCATGAAAGGTTCAATATCGTTATCATACAGAAATCCAACCAAAACTGATGTCAATAGTTGCTTCCAAAACTGATGAAGTTAAGATACAAGAATGTTTTCTTCCACATGTGCCGACATGTATCCTTTTAGTTCATGAGCATAGGGCAAGTCATGTGTGCGTCGCAGATAAAATCCACAAAATGTAGGATCAGAGTCCACCATTCGCTTTGATTTTGATTGACGAAGTAACATCGCTTTGTGTGACACACGGACTTTCAAATCTCTATATAACTCTCTTGATGTCACAATATCAAACACTCTAATTTGAGATACTTTAAGTTCCCTTCTTATTTCCTGCATTTCTAGTTTAAAACGAAGTTCCAACCATTGTGTCAAAACTTGCACTCAATGATCCTAAGAACTGCTCTAATATTGAATATATTTCACCCTATAAAACAATGATTCTACACATGAGTAAATGAATACCGAGGTTTCTGGAATCTATAGAAAAAAAAGATTCTAAAGAGTTCTTCGTGCTCACTCAACCACTAGAAAAGAAGAATTCTTGATGACATGTGCAACCATCCATTCTTATAAGTTAACCATAAATCCCCATTCAAATGATGTGGATGATAATTTTACGAGTTGTTATAATTTTTCCCCACTTAAAATCACGTCCACGTCAGGCCGAAGAACCGTCCACCGAGCCGAGTGACCGCCTACTAGGTCGAACACACTCGTAACTCAGGTTTAGCTCTGATACTATCTATAAGACAGAGGTTGTGTCAAAACTTGCAATCAATTATCTTGAGAATTGCTCTAATGTTCAATGTATAGTTTGCATCCTATAAAACAATAATTCTATACATGAGTAAATGTGAAAAACAAAGATCTTAAAGAGAGAGTTCTTTGTGCTCACTCAACTAGTATAAAAGAAAATTTCTTGATGACTTGGATAGTAATATTTCCTTATAAGTTAACCATAAATTCTCATTCAAATGATGCCACCGAGCCACTGAGCCGCGTGACTGCCTACTAGGTCGAGCACACACATAACTCAGGGTTAACTCTGATACTATTTACAAAACTCGAGATCTTAGGGAGGTCATCCATCTTAAAATTACTCCATCACGAGCACGCTTAACTCTATAGTTTTTTGTGTTCAATCAACCACTGACATGGGTAGCAATCCATCCTTATAAGTTAACCATAAATCCTCATTCAAATGATGCGGAATGATAATTTTACGAGGAGTTACAAGACAAATTTATGAAATCCAGCTCAAGAAAACGCAACTTATATTCATAATTCACTTCATTTTCCGCTTCAACCACAATTTGCCAACCTCTCATAAACTCAGTCACAATATGTTTGTTATTTACCATCTTACTACATTTTTCTTCGATGTCTTTGTGAATGTGATGCCTTTATAACAAACGTGTGGCTTCCGGAAACACCATCTCAAAGGCGCTAATTAGGGTTGGGTCTTTGTGGGTAAGAATTCCAAGTTGCATATTGTTCGTTACCAATAATTCTTTCAAATTTTGCAACGTCCAAACATAATTATTTATTGGATCTGCATTTAGAAATGTAGATAATACAAAGAAGCTTGTATTATCAGCTGAATTGAATCCGACAACTTCCAACCATGGAATGTAAGAGCAAAATATCGCTATCACGCGTGGAAACGTACGCAACAAAACCACTAACCTTGGTTTTGCACAAACTATGTCACTCAACTTTCTTGTTACATAATCCGTTCGTTGCCATGTATGGTAATTGCATCCATCAACATGTTGCATAAGGCTTGGGAGGAACTCAAATCGATCATTAGCCATGTCGAATGACCTATTTGGAATTTTATCTTGAATAAATTAGGGAAATGGGGCCCTTTATATATTGTTTTTGTAAAGTGTGATTTTAGAGAATACAATAAAAATTAGGCCTAAACCTAGGGAAATAGGACATAATTGAAATGATGGTACTACACAATATTTAAATATTGATGGGATGTTTACTATTCATACTTTTTGACTTTTTAAATAAAGTGAGGGAGACTCCCACTTAATCGTTCATATGTTAGGTGTGTTACTTTTTGACTTTTTAAATAAAGTGAGGGAGACTCCCACTTAATCGTTCATATGTTAGGTGTGTTATTTATTTTTTGGGTATTGTATGAAAAAACTGAGTTGTTATTTTTTGGGTATGTTAGATGTGTTATTTATTTTTTTGTGTTGAATGACGATTTATGTTTGATTACCCAAAATTCCGATCTCAAAATTAGGATATGCACTTACCATGCTCGATCTACTACATTGACAACAATACGAACAAACCACTTACCCAAACATATCAATATCTTACAAAACACTTACCCAAAATGTGTTATAATGTTGGATATGTTTTATAGTTACCCAAAATGTGTTATATTTAAAGTGATATCGTGGATATGTTTGATGGTTACCCAAAATATGTTATAATGATCAAATGTCAAGCGAATTTTTTGGTAATGACCAAATGTCATTTGATATTGATGTTTGTGTACAATATCGAGTTTTGAAAATTTTGGGTATGACAAATTTAAATTGGGTATGGATTTTGTATTAAGTGATGTTTAAATTGGGTAGAAATATAAAATATTATCCAATTTATGGATATTGTTTATATTAATATTTAATTTATTGGGTATGTTGTTTTCGAGTATGTTTATGTACTTTGACAAATTTATTTTTGGGTATGATTGTGACATTAGCTGGGTAAGCAGATTTTTGGTAAGAGGATTTTTTCTGGGCAAAGGGCTGCGTTTTTTTTGCTCAAAATTCCCTCCAAATGTCAATCAAAAGTGTCACAATCAGCAGTCACATCACTCATCACTCACTTTTGTCAATTTTTTGTTTTATTTATGAATTAGTCTAGTAAAGTAGGAGCCCTATTTTTCAATTTGTAATTGGTAGGGCCCTAAATTTTAACTCTATAGTGTAAAAGGCCCTAAATGCCAATTCAGCCTTTTATCTTCTCTCATGCGATCATTTTTTTTTTCTGACGAAATAATTTTTTTTTGTTTTTGACCCTACCGAAAAAATGAATAGGGTTCTTGCCTTCTTGGCTTGGGTTCCGGTGGTTATTTACAGATATGGCTCTGGTGTCTGTGTGTGAAGCGGATACAACTATGGGGGACTCTAGTGGTTCATTCGTCAATGTTGCTATGAAGGATTCTTTTGGTTGAGGCGTTCCAGACGATGTTGCTTCAACCGTGGTGAGGAATGTTTCTCCAATTTATGAACTGAGGGATGGCTCCGATAAGCCTATGGTGGACTTTGTTGTATAAGGTAACCCGATACCTGTTGGTGTGATATTTGAAATTTGAAAATTAAAATTTGAAACTTTGAAACTTGAAATTTGAAATTGAAATTTAAAATTTGAAATTTATATGATACAGATCAACTAGTAGATTAGGGGATTTTAATTGAAATTTGGGGTTTAGGGTTAAAAGAATAAGAGAGGTAATTATGGATTTAAATTTCAAAAACTTATATGAAAATAGATGAACCATTAATTGTTTCAGTGGACTCATGAGAATGCAGTTGGATACTTGCACTTACTAAAGAAGTATTGACTTTTGAGAGATGGAACAGAGGGTTACGTTAGATAGGAGAAGGGAAACTTTAATTTTTTTTTTCCCGACCAGTTTGGATGTTGTGCATCGGGTTCATCTCATTCAATTTCTATAGTTGATCAAACATGATCCGTCTAGAAAATCAGGCGGGTTCGGACAAGGCGACAACGACAAGCCCCCGCCTATCCGATCGACGACTGTTCAGATCCAGTCGAACAAAAAGTTTGACTATACCAAAAAGCCCGAATTTTTTACAGTTATATTAATATGGAATGTTTCCAATAAAAAAAATAATATTCATTATAATTAAATAATATTATTATAACTAAAGAATGTTAGATATTAAATTATGTTATATACATATATTGTTTCATAATAATAAATATATATCGTTTGGTATGACTGTAGGAATGTGATTGAAATTAGGAATCGGAATGGAATAAGGAATTGGAATAAGTCATTTCTGATACTTGGTGTTTGATATGATGTTGGAATGAAATATTGTTGACACATGTTTTTGATTTTATATGAGTTATGCAACGAGAAACTGTATCATATTTGATGATATATGTGTGCATATTTATAATGTAAATATATGCTATTTTTTAAACTACATTTAAGAAAAACGAAGACAAACGAATAACTTAAAGATTAAACACTAAACAATCGTCAATCCAAATAAATAGGTATATATTTTTTTCTATCAAATATTACTTTTCTAATTGAACAAATTATATTATTTTCGATCATTTTTCGGTTACATTACATCTTGAATGAAATATCCGTATCATAGTTAAATTTTATTTTGTCAAAATTATGTTTTTCCACAAAATAATTATATAATTTTAATTAATTTATGGACAATAAAACAAATTAAAAAAATATTATTTTTATTTTGTGAAACTAAGCAAGTATATATTTATATAATAAAAATATATAAATGTAATTTTAAATCTAAAGTATGTTTATGTTGGAATGGGATACCCACCTTTAAATTATGAAATCAACTTCTTTTATAGAGTTGGAATGAGTCATTCCATGGAATCATTCTCATTCCGATTTCAAGTCTTACCAAACACGGGGTATTGATATGACTCATTACGATTCCGATTCCTGATTCCATGGGAATCGTACCAAACGAGCCCTTAGATATATCGGACTAGGTTTAAATTGTCATTAAAAAAAATAATTGTCATGGTTTCAATCTTAAATTTTGATATTTTATTTTTGTAACACCCCGAATTCTCAGAACTCGGAGTATTACTGGTTAGGACCTCACAATGGGTCCCGACCTCAGTTTGACAACAACATTACTAGGACCTTGCAACAAGACACAAATAAGGAAACCGAAATTCATAAAAACATGTTTTTAGAGTAATGAATGCAACAAAGTCTAGCAGCCTACAGTACTTAAACAAAAGAAAGAGACAACTGTCTTAGCCGAAAGAAAGGAAAGACAAACAACCCCCACCCCACTCTAAGGAGTACGGAGACCCGGCTGACCACTACTTCCGGATCACTCAGCTGCTGATCTAACCTGCGGTAAATCTAAAACAACAACAACAATCACCGTTAGCTAGTTATCTAAATATTAGCAGAGAAATGGTAGCACAAACACACGCAGGTAAACATAAACACTCAACATGCTTCCAAACAAGTCCGTTTTATTATCTTTCTTAAAATTTCTCATTCACTCTAATGATACTTATTTTGTGACACGAGGGATTCCCAAACCTCGCCTCCGCCCCCGTGTAACCATCAGGAATGGATCCGATGCATCCCACCTTGTACCTGTATGGTCTGGGTATAGAGAACCTCCCAGTCTCCTGTCAGAGCTGGGCAGTGATGTCACGGCCCGTTATACATACACTTGGGCCTTACGTAAAATAATACAGTCGTCCTAGCAAGTTATTATTATTAAAACAAGCAATAGCACACACCACTACTATCACTCAACTAACACTCAGAAACCGGCTAAGTAAGTCGCAAGGACTTACCTGAGTCAAAATACTCTCTAACACGTCTCACACCGTCTGTACTCGTGGTAACTCAAACTCCTGTCAAATGAGGCAGGTGTATCAAGACACATCTCACTATCCAACCTCTTGCAAAGGAATTACGGAAAAACAACCCTCTTATGGTAAAAGACCATTTTACCCCTGGTGCCGAAAGTTCTCAAAGTTCACTCTTTCGTCCTACTAAATTCCTTTTAGGATTTGTTCTCTATGATTACTCTCGCTCTTTGATAGTTTTCCTTAATCCAAACTCGTATTTATGTGTAGATACTCGCATTTTTATATATTCTATATATTATGTTATAAGTATACTTTTATATAACCATTTATATGCTCATTAAGTTCTAAGTTCTATAAACTTTACTAGGCTTTGAAGATAATTTTGTACTCTTTTAAATTCCTAATAAATATATATATATATATATATAAATATATATGTATATATATATGTACCCGTATGTGTATCCGCGACATTCATAACTCTTATTTATGTGTCCACCAAACCGCTTTTACTAAACTTCCGTACTCGAACATATAATAGTACATATATGTATCCTATATATATATATATATTCCGAATCTGTTATTCATACCTATTTGCATCCACACACGTTCCACCCCTATTGAACATCATACTCGTATATTATACGCACACTTGCGTCTTTTATACATATAAATTCCTACATATAATTACGGATATGAACATCCCTAAACTATATATATATATATATGTACTGCAGGTGGAAGAAGGTCGGAGGGTCGGCTTACCGGTACTGCGATCCGGCGAGCACTGGCGTCAGGAGGCTGCAGCAGGTGGCGGTGGTGGCGAGCTTCGGGAACCGGCCGGACTGGAGGCGTGCAGGAGGTCGACTGGGGCGTGGCGCGGCTGCAGCAAATGGGCGGTTACGATTCTTGCTCGGAATAGAAGCAACAGAAAAGAGGGAGGCGTCTCACCTGGCGGCTATCGGTGGTCGCGACGGACGGTGGCGATGCGTCGGCTCCGGTGGCAACGAAGCGAAGGGCGGACGGTGGCGCTGCGTCGCTTTCTGAGAAGCCGGAGGGGTAAGTCTCGAACAGATAAGGCGGAGGGAAAGAGGAAGGGAAAGGCGGCTCACCTGGCGGCCTTGGTGGTCGCGGCGGACGAAGGATCCCGGCGAAGACGGCGCAGGCAAGGTGGCGGTGGTGGCAGGACTCGGCAGGAAGAACGGTCGTAGTATCGTGAGAGAGGAAGAGCGGCGCTGATCTCTTTTGTCCAGAAGAGAGTCGGGAAGGGTAGAGTAATTAGGGTAAGATTAGATTAATTAGGGTTAATTAAGGGTTAATTTGGGCTTAAGAAGTGGGCTGGCCCAAAGGAGCGGTGGTCTAATAAATTAAAAGCGGAACTCGTAACTCGTTAATTATGTGCGGAAATTGTTTAATACGGGATTAAATTCCGTATTTTATAAATTATTATTATCCTTAATTTAAGTTCGTATATTATTTCCGGTTAAGAGTTTTCGTCATTTTATGTGAATCTAGGTCACATAAATCGATAGAACCAAACTTGTTTTATTTTATTTTATTTATTTACGCTTGTTGCAACGGAATTTGGTTAATTACAGTTTTCCGGAACTTTAAAACTTTCGGTTATTACATCAGTGCCCTCTTAAAAGAAGTTTCGTCCCGAAACTTAGAATATTTCTCTTACTCCCACATTTCTTCGGTATATTTTTGTTTCTCGACCTTTTTCGTTTTCTATCACGCAACTACTCAAGCATCAAACAGACAAGTAGCACAAAAACAGAAACACTCAAATCAATATAACAACCTGAAAAGTCAAACAACACAACATCCGAGTACTAACTCGTCAAACAGAAGAAATCTCTAACCCAGCGAAGAACTCGGGATAGTTACGTCTAATACTCTCCTCAGTCTCCCAAGTGGCCTCATCAGCTCCTCTCCTAGACCACTGGATCCTCAGCATAGGTATCTCCTTGGATCGCAGACGTCGGGTACTGCGTTCCAAGACAGCTACTGGGTACTCTACAAATGTATGGTCAGGCTCAACTGTCAGATCCTCATGGCTGATGACGTGTCTCGGATCCGGAATGTACTCTCTCAACTGAGATACATGAAAGACCGGATGGACACTCTCTAGTCTCGGTGGTAAAGCTAGTCGGTAGGCCACCTCCCCAACTCTCTCCAGGATCTCAAAAGGTCCGACATATCGGGGACTCAGCTTTCCCTTAATGCCGAAACGCCTGACTCCTCTCGTGGGTGACACTCTCAACCACACCTGAGCACCCACCCTAAACTCCAAAGGTCGACGCCTCTTGTCGGCGTAGGACTTCTGACGACTCTGAGCTGCTAACATTCGCTCTCGGACTAGGGCAATCCGAGCTATGTCATCCTGTACCTGATCTGGAGCTACTCCATCAACTCTGCTAGGCTCGTCCCAACATAAGGGTGTACGACATCTCCGCCCGTACAAAGCCTCATAAGGAGCCATCCCAATAGATGCGTGCCAGCTATTGTTATACGAAAACTCTACCAGTGGAAGATGATCTGGCCATACCTGTCCCCAATCAAGTACACATGCCCGAAGCATGTCCTCTAAGGTCTGAATGGTCCTCTCAGACTGCCCGTCTGTCTGTGGGTGATAGGCAGTAGTGAAGTGGAGACTCGTCCCTAAGGCAGTATGTACCTGCTGCCAAAATCTCGAGGTGAAACGTCCATCTCTGTCAGAGACGATAGTCCTCGGTACCCCATGGAGTCTCACAATGTGCCTGGTGAACTCCTCAGCCAGACGACTCACCGGCCACGTTTCCTTAATCGGAATGAAACGTGCGGTCTTCGTCAGGCGGTCTACCACTACCCAAATAGCATCAAATCCTCTGCTGAGTCTCAAACCAGTGACAAAATCCATAGATATATCCTCCCACTTCCACTGTGGTACTGGAAGTGGGTGGAGCTCTCCTCCAGACCTACGGTGCTCAATCTTGACCTGCTGGCAGGTCGCGCACTGAGCTACATATCGAGTCACATCGGGCTTCAACCCACCCCACCAGAAGGACCGTCTCACATCCTTGTACATCTTACTCGCTCCAGGATGTACTGAGTATGGGGTAGCATGAGCCTCACCTAGTATCCTCTGTCTCAACTCACTGTCTGACGGTACGCAGACGCGATCCTGACGTCTCATCACTCCATCTGCACCAATAGTAAACTGTGGGGCCTCATCTCGAGACATCCTGTCCCGGATCCGGATCAAAGTGGGGCAAGTCTCCTTCTTCTGTCGGATTTCATCCAACAGATCAGGAAGTAACTCCATGGTAGACAACTGGCCATCTGTATCGGGAAACTGCACCTCTATCTCCAACCAAGCCAAGTCCCTCTGTAACTGTGGCTGTACTGTCAACCGAGCTATCGCTCTCTCTCTAGGCGTCTTCCGGCTCAAAGCATCAGCTACCACATTCGCCTTTCCGGGGTGGTAGAGGATCTCAAGGTCGAAGTCCTTGATCAACTCTAACCACCGCCTCTGGCGGTTATTCAACTCTCGCTGAGTGAATATGTACTTCAGACTCTTGTGGTCTGTAAAGATCTGACATGTCGCCCCATAGAGATAGTGACGCCAGATCTTGAGAGCATGGACTACTGCAGCCAACTCCAGATCATGTGTGGGGTAGTTCTCCTCATACGTCTTCAGCTGTCGAGACGCATAGGCTATGACCTTACCCCTCTGCATCAAGACACACCCCAAGCCCAGCTTGGATGCATCACTGTATACCACAAAGTCATCAATACCCTCAGGCTGTGCTAAAATCGGAGCGGACGTCAATCTCCTCTTCAGCTCCTCAAAACTCTGCTGACACGGCTCAGACCAGACAAAACGAGTAGTCTTCCTCAGAAGACAAGTAAGTGGTCGGGCAATCAAAGAGAACCCTTCCACAAATCGGCGGTAGTAACCTGCTAGACCCAAAAAGCTGCGAACCTCCTTAACATTCTTAGGAGGTTGCCAAGAAGATACTGACTCGATCTTCGCCGGATCGACCTTAATTCCCTCAGCAGTCACCACGTGTCCTAAGAAAGCCACCTCTGACATCCAAAACTCACACTTGGATAGCTTAGCATACAGCTGGCTATCCTGTAGAATCTGCAGCACTGTCCTCAAGTGTCCGGCATGCTCCTCCCGACTCCTAGAGTAGACTAGGATGTCGTCAATGAAGACCACTACGAACTGGTCTAAGAAGTCAATGAATATCCCATTCATCAACTCCATGAACACCGCTGGTGCATTAGTGAGCCCGAATGGCATCACTACGAACTCATAATGACCATACCTAGTCCGGAATGCCGTCTTCGGTATGTCCTGATCTCTCACCCTCAGCTGGTGGTAACCTGACCTCAAGTCTATCCTCGAGAACACGGACGCTCCATGCAACTGGTCCAACAGATCATCTATGCGTGGCAGTGGATACTTGTTCTTGATGGTTACTTTGTTCAGCTCTCTGTAGTCTATGCACAGCCTCATCGATCCGTCCTTCTTCTTCACAAACAACACTGGCGCACCCCAAGGAGACACACTGGGGCGTATAAAACCCTTCTCTGCCAGCTCCTCTAACTGCTTCTTCAGCTCAAGCAGCTCTATAGGTGCCATACGGTACGGGGCCTTCGAGATAGGTCTCGTGGCCGGCTCCAAGTCGATGCTGAAATCAACGCTCCTCTGTGGGGGTAGCCCTGGCAGGTCATCACTGAATACCTCTGCAAACTCGCATGCAACAGGTATCTCCTCTATGGTCAGGCTCTTGCTTTCCTTCATGGCATAACACCAGAAGGCTTCGCAACCCTGAGCTATCAGTCTCGCTGCTCTCACTGCACTGATAATTGTACCTGACTTTCCGAGGTCCCAACCTCGGAATATTACCCTATGACCCTCCTCCGTGGCAACGGTCACTGTCCTCTTACCAATGTCTAAGACTGCTCCGTGTTTCCTCATCCAGTCTATCCCTAAAATGACATCCTCATGAGCTAAGGGCATGACTAGAAAATTAACTAGCCAGTCTCGATCTCCCATGCGAACAGGACATCCAAAGATCTCTCTAGTCCCTCTTACCTTACTCCCATCAGGTAAGCCTATCGTAAAAGGTATCCCCTCTACAGTAGCTAAGGACAACCTATCTACGCATGCATCAGATATGAAGGAGTGTGTAGCACCCGTATCAAATAAAACTCGTACAGGTAAGTCATGAATCTGGATCGTACCTGTGGCAGTAGGTGCATCTGGCTGATCAGCATCTCTCAACTCAAACACTCGTGCCTGAGCTCCTCTAGTATCAGCCACACTACCACGTCCTCTGCCCCGACCTGATCCCTGTATAGAACTCTGTGGTGGTGTGTGTCCTGGAGCTCTGTAAGACTGCTGCTGACTAGGAGTTCTGTACTGCTGCTGCTGACTCGGAGTCCGGTACTGTGGCGGTCTCTGTACACTCCCTGACAAGCCTGCAGGAGAAGAACCCTGCTGAGATGGGGCCTTGCCCTGACGGCAGAATGCAACTCTATGTCCAACCTTGCCACACTGAAAGCAAGTCACTGCTGGCTTCGTGCAGTTCGATCGGATATGTCCATAGCTATTGCAGTTGTGGCACTGCAAGCTACCAGCTGAAGTCTGACCAGTAGCTGTATGGCTCTGTCGCCCCTGAGTCTGTCCCCGTCCAAAAGCAGCTACTCCTGAACCACCACTGGCATAACCTGTCCTCTGCCGCTTATCCGGCCTGTCAGACTGAGCAGCTCTCCTAGACCCTGGTCTGTCTCTCTCATACGCAGATGCTCTATCCTGATAGTCTGACAGAGTCTCACAGCGAAATCCTGCCAGATAAGACCGAGTGCTCTCTCTCAATCTCCGGGAAAAGAGATAGACATGCTGCTCCTCAGGAGGTGCAGCTGGTCCAAGCAGTGTCAGTTCCTTCTGGAACTTCTTGATGGCAGCAGCGATCGGAACATCCTCAAATCCAGCCTCAATGAAGTCCTGGAATCTCTCTCTCCTCAACGAAACAGGGCCGTATCTGTCTCTAACAATGCTCCTCATCTGCTCCCAAGTAGTGACTCGACTACGCATGGTCCGCCACCAGGAATGAGCATCTCCAGTGAAGCAAGTCTGCACCAAGTCTACCTGTCGATCCTCTGGGCAGCGTATCGCCTCTAAAGCAGTCTCTACCTGCCCAATCCAGTGCTCCACCTCCAATCCTATCTCTCCATTATAGGAGGGAACCTTCTGAGAGTTGAAAGCCTTCAACCACTCATCTGGCCTGGGTGCTCTGGTCCCAGTAGGCGCTCTACCAGCCACAACTCTCCTCTCAGGTACAGCTGGCACCTGAGGCGCTTCCTGTGTCACCTGAACAGATCTAGCCGGTACTGGTGGTATCTGGGTAAGTCTCTTTGTCCTAGCAGCCTCTTCCCTACGCTCAACGTAGGCTCGGTACTCTCTGTACTCAGTCGCTCCAATGGAAACACGCCCTGACTCTGTCGAACGTGCTCTCTGTGCTCCAGACCTAGCAACGGTCTCATTCCTGACCTCGGGACCAACACTCTCAGCTACTTCCTCCACTCCAGCCTCTGGCATGATCACTGCTGGGGGATCCTCTCGTGGAGCTCGACCTCGGCCTCGGGCTAGTGGGGGTCTACCTCCACGACCGCGTCCTCTAACTGTAGGGGCCCTATCTCCCCTACCTGGTCCAGCTGGAGGGAGAGGTGGACGACCTCTGCCTCGACCAGTAGCTAGCGTAGCTCTAGTACGTGCCATCTGTACAAGAATAAGAACTATAATTACTACTAGCTAAAAGTCCAAAAGTCCAACTACAGTAACCTAAAATCCAACTAAGCACACTGAGATCCGCGGTAGTAGTGGTGGTCAGCCGTACTTTTCTATTCCCAACCAGACTATGCATGCATTTAAAACCAAAATTTTCCTTTTTAAAACTCAGATCCCTTTTCGGGTTCTGCTTAAAATTTATTCGGTCTTTCAGAAGATTTCAAGTGCCATTGTTGCCAACCTAGAGCTCTGATACCATGTTGTAACACCCCGAATTCTCAGAACTCGGAGTATTACTGGTTAGGACCTCACAATGGGTCCCGACCTCAGTTTGACAACAACATTACTAGGACCTTGCAACAAGACACAAATAAGGAAACCGAAATTCATAAAAACATGTTTTTAGAGTAATGAATGCAACAAAGTCTAGCAGCCTACAGTACTTAAACAAAAGAAAGAGACAACTGTCTTAGCCGAAAGAAAGGAAAGACAAACAACCCCCACCCCACTCTAAGGAGTACGGAGACCCGGCTGACCACTACTTCCGGATCACTCAGCTGCTGATCTAACCTGCGGTAAATCTAAAACAACAACAACAATCACCGTTAGCTAGTTATCTAAATATTAGCAGAGAAATGGTAGCACAAACACACGCAGGTAAACATAAACACTCAACATGCTTCCAAACAAGTCCGTTTTATTATCTTTCTTAAAATTTCTCATTCACTCTAATGATACTTATTTTGTGACACGAGGGATTCCCAAACCTCGCCTCCGCCCCCGTGTAACCATCAGGAATGGATCCGATGCATCTCACCTTGTACCTGTATGGTCTGGGTATAGAGAACCTCCCAGTCTCCTGTCAGAGCTGGGCAGTGATGTCACGGCCCGTTATACATACACTTGGGCCTTACGTAAAATAATACAGTCGTCCTAGCAAGTTATTATTATTAAAACAAGCAATAGCACACACCACTACTATCACTCAACTAACACTCAGAAACCGGCTAAGTAAGTCGCAAGGACTTACCTGAGTCAAAATACTCTCTAACACGTCTCACACCGTCTGTACTCGTGGTAACTCAAACTCCTGTCAAATGAGGCAGGTGTATCAAGACACATCTCACTATCCAACCTCTTGCAAAGGAATTACGGAAAAACAACCCTCTTATGGTAAAAGACCATTTTACCCCTGGTGCCGAAAGTTCTCAAAGTTCACTCTTTCGTCCTACTAAATTCCTTTTAGGATTTGTTCTCTATGATTACTCTCGCTCTTTGATAGTTTTCCTTAATCCAAACTCGTATTTATGTGTAGATACTCGCATTTTTATATATTCTATATATTATGTTATAAGTATACTTTTATATAACCATTTATATGCTCATTAAGTTCTAAGTTCTATAAACTTTACTAGGCTTTGAAGATAATTTTGTACTCTTTTAAATTCCTAATAAATATATATATATATATATAAATATATATGTATATATATATGTACCCGTATGTGTATCCGCGACATTCATAACTCTTATTTATGTGTCCACCAAACCGCTTTTACTAAACTTCCGTACTCGAACATATAATAGTACATATATGTATCCTATATATATATATATATTCCGAATCTGTTATTCATACCTATTTGCATCCACACACGTTCCACCCCTATTGAACATCATACTCGTATATTATACGCACACTTGCGTCTTTTATACATATAAATTCCTACATATAATTACGGATATGAACATCCCTAAACTATATATATATATATGTACTGCAGGTGGAAGAAGGTCGGAGGGTCGGCTTACCGGTACTGCGATCCGGCGAGCACTGGCGTCAGGAGGCTGCAGCAGGTGGCGGTGGTGGCGAGCTCCGGGAACCGGCCGGACTGGAGGCGTGCAGGAGGTCGACTGGGGCGTGGCGCGGCTGCAGCAAATGGGCGGTTACGATTCTTGCTCGGAATAGAAGCAACAGAAAAGAGGGAGGCGTCTCACCTGGCGGCTATCGGTGGTCGCGACGGACGGTGGCGATGCGTCGGCTCCGGTGGCAACGAAGCGAAGGGCGGACGGTGGCGCTGCGTCGCTTTCTGAGAAGCCGGAGGGGTAAGTCTCGAACAGATAAGGCGGAGGGAAAGAGGAAGGGAAAGGCGGCTCACCTGGCGGCCTTGGTGGTCGCGGCGGACGAAGGATCCCGGCGAAGACGGCGCAGGCAAGGTGGCGGTGGTGGCAGGACTCGGCAGGAAGAACGGTCGTAGTATCGTGAGAGAGGAAGAGCGGCGCTGATCTCTTTTGTCCAGAAGAGAGTCGGGAAGGGTAGAGTAATTAGGGTAAGATTAGATTAATTAGGGTTAATTAAGGGTTAATTTGGGCTTAAGAAGTGGGCTGGCCCAAAGGAGCGGTGGTCTAATAAATTAAAAGCGGAACTCGTAACTCGTTAATTATGTGCGGAAATTGTTTAATACGGGATTAAATTCCGTATTTTATAAATTATTATTATCCTTAATTTAAGTTCGTATATTATTTCCGGTTAAGAGTTTTCGTCATTTTATGTGAATCTAGGTCACATAAATCGATAGAACCAAACTTGTTTTATTTTATTTTATTTATTTACGCTTGTTGCAACGGAATTTGGTTAATTACAGTTTTCCGGAACTTTAAAACTTTCGGTTATTACAATTTTTCACAACTTGGATTACTAAGCATTTGATATTTGTTTGTCCTTATTTATCCGCTTGTTAATAATGGGACATTCTAAATATTTTTCTAGGCTATTTGACTTTGCAATTCCATAGTTAGATGTATTCTATATTTAGTTGTAAAGTCAACATTCTTTGTGGTCTAGAACGTAAACTTGTTGTCCCGATATCAAGCAATAATAAGATAATATGGTCATAGTCTTGTCTACTGTCTTTGTTGATGTTTTGATAAAAAGTTATAACGTAGTCAAATGTAAGGAAAATGAAAAACTGGATTAATAAATTATGATCTAAATTAACAGCCGTTTTTTAGGGACTAGTGGAGCCACGCGGCCATAGCGCGCGCGTCGGGATCATTGTAGGTGCATATTTGTCTAGAAAACAAGTTATGGTCGTTGCAGACCCTTTGCATTATTTTCGCTTATGGAGACGTGTTTTGATGGGTATATATTTCTGGTATGTTGCAGACCATGTGCGTTGGGTCTGTTTATTTTCTTGTATCCGAGTAATGGAGATGGTGCAATATTGTTGTGGAAAAAATAGAAGGCATAGATAATTCAATTGTTTATGAGTACGTTGTTGCTTTAAATTTAATAGCAATTCCTTATAATACAGATATATATTTATCGATGTTTGTACAAGTAAAGAAAAATACACACAAATATTTTGAAATACACCGGAGTCCGCCGAAATGGCATGCATGACCATGTATGTAGGCGAAGTAATATGACACATGAAATTGGCGTATTAAATTGCTAAAAATAAATTTAATTTACAGATGCGGGTGAGATAATAATTTTGTTATCAGATATTTGCAACTTATTTGTTTGTGACTTTGCGCGCGCGTCAGGTTCGACAATATGGTTTGATCTTCGTTGCTCTAGTCTGGTTTAATCAGCCTGAGCCTCAAGTGGGGCCATCGTCGCGTCTGCATTGATCAGGTCTTCAATGTTCTCGAAATGGATGGTGAAGAACTTGAGATTGTGTTGGTCGTAAGTTGTATTTGATGTAGTACAATCTAATGAATTTGTGTTGTCTTTGTTCCAACTCTTTAAGATCTAAGAAATATAAAGAGACAATCACACAAACAACAAGACATGTTTGAGAAAAAAAAACAAGGTGATCATCAAATTTCTTGTGTGATGCAATGTATGTGACTTAGTAGCTTCCCGCTGAAAGAAAGTTGGTGTTGATATGTGGAAGCATAATCACAATTCTATTTCTTAAGAAATATAATTTCTATATATAAATCTTAATTTATTCATTTGAAATATTCTAAATAATATCATCTTCTAGTAGTTTAAATTTATTGAATCAAGGCCGTCTTTCTCTTAAAAATTTGACCTTGTTGTATGAAATATTCAAATTAAGACGTGAAAATATCAATGCAGTAAATCTTGGAAATCCCATGCCCATACCTCATAATGCATGAATAATAATTTAAAGGTAAATGGAGTTTAAAATAATTAAAGTTTAACACCTCCAAAGGAATATATATATATATAGAACGTGTACGAGTTGGATTATATCCGAAAAAATTTCAGTTTTTTATGATTTTCCTAAACTTTATAATTTTTTGAATTATACTTTTTCACCATTTATAAGTTAACATTTTTATTTGACCCATTAAGATCACCATTTTTAATACCATCTTTGCTTGACCTATAACTCTAAACAAAATATTCAACTATCATAAATCTCATGACAAGCATGTGGACTTGCTTGTCCTTATTTAATAATGAGACATTCTGATGTGGGACCATCTCCAATACAAGGACCAGTTACACGTTCAAAGGGGATGTCGGGACCTCCTTTGACAACAGTAACACCAAGAAAACCAAGGCTTTTCCTCCAACCTTCACACGACAGCACTCAACTAACGAAGCTTGGAAACACATGCACAACAACCAACGAAGGCCAAGCGAGAATCAAGACTCGATCTTGATTCATGCTGAGAGTAAAAAGAAGAAAAGAAGAAGAAGAAGAAAAAGATGAAACATGCAACATGGGATTCATAATTAGAAGGGGAACGAAGGGATGAAGAACTTACAAGATTCTACAGGAGTTCGCTCGGAAAGGCTGCAGCTTTATGTTCCTTTAACTCGAGGTTGAAGAATAACATAAGCAATAAGGAGAATTTGAAAGAGAAGACGGGAATATAAAGGGAACGACTAGGAGAAGAAAGGAAGGTCAAGAATTAGGTTTACAAGATAGAGGAAAGACAACCCAAAAGATAGAAGAACGAATCTTCTAAGAAAGGAAAGAGAATAAGACGGTTAAAAACATATCGTACGCGATTTGGGGTTAGCCGCAGCTTGACCTTGCTGCGACCGCGACAATAGAGGATGGCCGCGACCGCGGTTCAACGTCACCGCGGGGGCGGTGACTCTGAAAAAGCCGGATGTTACATAAACGACGAGGTACGAAAATTTAGTCAGTCTAAAAGATAGGGTAATGTTTATACGATTTTCTCTAATTTTTAATTGATTTTAAATCATTCCATTTTTGAAAATAATTCTTTAACACTTCTAAACAGATACTTAATAACTATTGAAAATAAATGAAAGAAAATTTAAAATATGTAAGGGTATGCATCTTCATTTTAATGATTTACAAAGACTCACTAAAAATTGTCCAACTAAAGTTTTTGTTTCCATTTCTATCTATTTCTAGGCATATAATTGTCAATATATAGACATCCGCATGACTGACAATAGTCTATTATATGATACTGACAGGGGCTTGAAATGACAAGTTAGACTAATGGGTAACACATACCTATATATATAGAAACATATATCTCACTCTATGATAAGTTAGATTAATACATAACTATACATTTATATATAGAAACATATATCTCAAATATATCTCTAGATATGAAATATTAAAGTTTAGGCTTCTGCTAACACAATTATATTCCTTAGGATGTAAATCTATCAACCATGAATATGATAACAATAATAAATAAACATATGTTAAATTTGGATTAAAATGGCCTCTAATTATTTCGATTTACAAGTGGGTATCTCGATGACTATTTATGTGAGTTGAATTTATCATTTACGCAAAGCAATTGTAGTGTCATTTTCTACCCAAAAAAAAATCGCAGTGTCATTGTGCAGATTGCCAAACGCTCGGACGTAGGGTGGATCCGTGGATGCATGCCTAATTAAGTACTTTAAATTTTAAATTAAAATGCTTAATTGCACTGAACTGAAGAAATGTGTTAAAGGATTCCCAGGGCAAAAATAATAAAAGTAAATGATTTTTTTTTGATATTGTAACACCCCGAATCCGCGGGACTCGGGATGCTACGGGTTGGGACCTCACAATGGGTCCCGACCCTTAGCCTGACAACAATTTCACCGGATCTTGCAACAAGGCACAAATAAAGGCCAAAACCAAAATACATTTTTATGCAATGTATGAAACCCGAAGATAAAAGAAAGGAAAGACTTCAGCCGTCCTTACAACAACATCAACGTGATATACAATAACAACAACACAAGGACTCCAAAACCCAAAACAATCTAAGATGTACGGAACCCCGGCTGCCCACTCCTCCGGATCACTCGGCCACATCCTATCCTGCACATCAACTACAACAATCGGTATAAAACCGTTAGCTCACATTCTAGGCATTATAAGAATAATATGGCACAAACACACATAGGAACACAAACACATAACAAGATCATAAACATACACATCGGTTACTTATTATCTTTTTAGGTTATTCCATATCTAATCCATTCGTTCAAGTGTGACACAAGAGTCTTATAACTCTCGCCTCTGTCCCCGTGTAACCAACAGGAGTGTGGCGGCGCCCAACCCGTATACCCTGAGGGAGTGATGAAGAAGCCCGCCCGTATACCGTGTATGGCCTGGTCGCAGAGATCCCCCCAGTCTCCCTCGGGAAACTGAGCGGTGATGTCACCGCCCGATAATAATAATAGTAGTAACGATGGGCCAATAAATAAGGTCAAGTAAATCCTAATCCATTTTCATGCTTAAAAGCGGTAAATACACACCACCATATATATCCAAATAAGGCATAAAAGCGGCTAAGTAAGTCCGAGGACTTACCTTGTCTCAAAGCTAACCGATAACACTCTCCGAAAGAATATAACCAAAGCCTGTTCAAGACAAGGCACGATAATCAACAACCACTCACATATACTAGAAGTCCTTAGACTTCTAGTTCCAACGATCTCGCAAGATCATAAACGAACTACACAAACTAGGATACTCGATCTCGTCCTAATCTCAACAACCTCAACCGATATGTACACACAACCTCCAAACCTCACAAGGTCAACCCCAATGCTCACATCCGTATAACTTATTCAAGATTAACACACACAAGTCTTATAACATCAACCCATCCTCAAACACCTACCTAAGGTTCCAAGCCACTACTTGGCATTTGCCCTAAGTTATGCTAAATCCAACCTAGCATGCTTCCACCACTAAACATAACTAGATCGAGGAAGAAGATACTCACGCACGCGGTCAAAGGCGAAGAACGATCTACGGATGTCGAGAAAGGGTTCGTTGGTCTTTGTCGGGCGCTTCCGGACCTAAAACCAAAGCTACACAAATTTAGCGTATTAGCTAAATTTGATCGTAATATATAAGGTATATTATTCTAAGGTAAATTCATTTTCAAAAGCAAACGTTAAAAACCCGCAATTAAACCCTTGAGTCATAATCTCGAATTAATCCAACGAGGGTATAAAATATAAGAAAAGTCCCGCTTTTAAAACAAGGATAAAACTCACAAAACGCTTTCCGGGACAATTAATGCCATTCCAAAATATATGGGTCATAAAACGTAATCAAATATTGGCCCAAATTCCATAAATAAACCAACAAGGACACAATACGTAATATACATAAATATAAGATCAACTCGTATATAAAATCCAAAGTTAAAACTCGTAGAAACATTTTCTAGGCAACTCATGAAGTTCCATAAACTTTGGGATATATTTTGAAAATAAAATCTGGGCCAAATCTGTAATTAATTCAAATCAGTAGGGCACAATCTACAAATTCCAGAAGAATGGGTCAAATCTGCAATAAACACAACTAATGGGTTCCAAATTGCAATAACACTAGAGTTTAGGGGGGCCGATTTAATTAGGGCAAAAGAGGTTTCTTCAACCTCTGGATCGAACGCGCAGAAGGGGAAAGATAGGAGGGCAGCCGGCGCTCTCCGGGCTGCACTCGGCGGCGACCGTCGACTCCGGCGCTAGGGCAGGCGAGGGGAAACAGCACCGGGCAAGTGTTGGTTGCGCAGGAGGCGGTTGAGGGCTGCACAGGTGGCGATTGAGGGTTGAGCAGGCTCCGACATCCGGCGGCGAAGGTGGAGGCTAGGGCAAGGCGACTCCGACAGCGGCCTTCGCTACACAAAACCAGGGGCGGCCGAATTATGCAGAGAAGGAGAGGAAAAGAGGAAGGAGGGAGAGATATATGCGGTCACTCACCGATCCGGCAGCCCAGGCGGCTCGAGACGGGGCGAGGCGGCGTCTGCTCTTCCCGGCGGCTCCTAGCGGCGTTGCGGGCTGCTGTGGCTCAGATCGAGAATAGAGGAGAGGAGGAGAGTGAGATGAGAGCAGGGAGAGATGGAGAGAAGGTGAGGTTGAGAGAAGAGGGAGACAGCCTGGGCGGGTGGTCATCATAGGAGGAGGGCGAGAGGTCGCGGGCAGACTGCAGGACGGGGAGCGAGGGGTCGGGTTGCTGTGCCCTAGCCCAGGCGGAAAGCTGCAGCAGCTTCTCACCAACCGAAACAAACAAGGCAGATGAAGACAAGAAGAAAAGAAGAAAAAGGAAAAAGAAAAGAAAATAAGAAGAAAAGAAATTATAAAGGATGGGCTCGATTAAAAACATTTGGAACGGGATTTCCGAGTCGGGAATATTTTCCGAACCATTCCGAAAGTAACCCACAAAATATAAATATACTTGGGAACTATATTTTAAGTCATAAAAATACCTTTTAAAAATGTTTAAGCTAATAAATATATCGATAAAATCCAAAAAATAAAAATCGCAAACTCGCCAAAATTTGGGGCGTTACACAAGAATAGAAACACATAGATGTTACTTGTGGATCATACACCGACCTTAGCTATCTTCACTAATTGATCATGGTTGTCGTGTCCATAGAAAAATGGCTCCATCCGATATATTATTGTAACAAAAAAACTCATTAAGTATCCATGACTAGTAAGCAGAATATTTCAATTTTAACTGGAAAAGACAAGAACAGAAACACATAGATGTTACTTGTGGATCATACACCGACCTTAGCTATCTTCACTAATTGATCATAGTTGTCGTGTCCATAGAAAAATGGTTCCTTCCGATATATTATTGTAACAAAACAAACTCATTAAGTAACTATGACTAGCAAGCAGCATATTTCAATTTTTACTAGAAAAGACAAGAACAGAAACACATAGATGTTACTTGTGGATCATACACCGACCTTAACTATCTTCACCAATTGATCATGGTTGTCGTGTCCATAGAAAAATGGCTCGTTCCGATAAATTATTGTAACAAAAAAAACTCATTAAGTATCTATGACTAGCAAGTAGAATATTTCAATTTTACTAGAAAAGACAAGAACAGAAACACATAGATGTTACTTGTGGATCATACACTGACCTTAGCTATCTTCACTAATTGATCATAGTTGTCGTGTCCAAAAAAAAATGGCTCCATCCGATATATTATTGTAACAAAAAAAACTCATTAAGTATCTATGACTAGCAAGTAGAATATTTCAATTTTAACTAGAAAAGATAAGAACAGAAACACATAGATGTTACTTGTGAATCATACACCGACCTTAGCTATCTTCACCAATTGATCATGGTTGTCGTGTCCATAGAAAAATGGCCCGTTCCGATATATTATTGTAACAAAAAAAACTCATTAAGTATCTATGACTAGCAAGCAGAATATTTCAATTTTACTGGAAAAGACAAGATGTAACACCCCGAATCCGCGGGACTCGGGATGCTACGGGTTGGGACCTCACAATGGGTCCCGACCCTTAGCCTGACAACAATTTCACCGGATCTTGCAACAAGGCACAAATAAAGGCCAAAACCAAAATACATTTTTATGCAATGTATGAAACCCGAAGATAAAAGAAAGAAAAGACTTCAGCCGTCCTTACAACAACATCAACATAATATACAATAACAACAACACAAAGACTCCAAAACCCAAAACAACCTAAGATGTACGGAACCCCGGCTGCCCACTCCTCCGGATCACTCGGCCACATCCTATCCTGCACATCAACTACAACAATCGGTATAAAACCGTTAGCTCACATTCTAGGCATTATAAGAATAATATGGCACAAACACACATAGGAACACAAACACACAACATGATCATATATTACTTATTATCTTTTTAGGTTATTCCATATCTAATTCATTCGTTCAAGTGTGACACAAGAGTCTTATAACTCTCGCCTCTGTCCCCGTGTAACCAACAGGAGTGTGGCGGCGCCCAACCCGTATACCCTGAGGGAGTGATGAAGAAGCCCGCCCGTATACCGTGTATGGCCTGGTCGCAGAGATCCCCCCAGTCTCCCTCGGGAAACTGAGCGGTGATGTCACCGCCCGATAATAATAATAGTAGTAACGATGGGCCAATAAATAAGGTCAAGTAAATCCTAATCCATTTTCATGCTTAAAAGCGGTAAACACACACCACCATATATATCCAAATAAGGCATAAAAGCGGCTAAGTAAGTCCGAGGACTTACCTTGTCTCAAAGCTAACCGATAACACTCTCCGAAAGAATATAACCAAAGCCTGTTCAAGACAAGGCACGATAATCAACAACCACTCACATATACTAGAAGTCCTTAGACTTCTAGTTCCAACGATCTCGCAAGATCATAAACGAACTACACAAACTAGGATACTCGATCTCGTCCTAATCTCAACAACCTCAACCGATATGTACACACAACCTCCAAACCTCACAAGGTCAACCCCAATGCTCACATCCGTATAACTTATTCAAGATTAACACACACAAGTCTTATAACATCAACCCATCCTCAAACACCTACCTAAGGTTCCAAGCCACTACTTGGCATTTGCCCTAAGTTATGCTAAATCCAACCTAGCATGCTTCCACCACTAAACATAACTAGATCGAGGAAGAAGATACTCACGCACGCGGTCAAAGGCGAAGAACGATCTACGGATGTCGAGAAAGGGTTCGTTGGTCTTTGTCGGGCGCTTCCGGACCTAAAACCAAAGCTACACAAATTTAGCGTATTAGCTAAATTTGATCGTAATATATAAGGTATATTATTCTAAGGTAAATTCATTTTCAAAAGCAAACGTTAAAAACCCGCAATTAAACCCTTGAGTCATAATCTCGAATTAATCCAACGAGGGTATAAAATATAAGAAAAGTCCCGCTTTTAAAACAAGGATAAAACTCACAAAACGCTTTCCGGGACAATTAATGCCATTCCAAAATATATGGGTCATAAAACGTAATCAAATATTGGCCCAAATTCCATAAATAAACCAACAAGGACACAATACGTAATATACATAAATATAAGATCAACTCGTATATAAAATCCAAAGTTAAAACTCGTAGAAACATTTTCTAGGCAACTCATGAAGTTCCATAAACTTTGGGATATATTTTGAAAATAAAATCTGGGCCAAATCTGTAATTAATTCAAATCAGTAGGGCACAATCTACAAATTCCAGAAGAATGGGTCAAATCTGCAATAAACACAACTAATGGGTTCCAAATTGCAATAACACTAGAGTTTAGGGGGGCCGATTTAATTAGGGCAAAAGAGGTTTCTTCAACCTCTGGATCGAACGCGCAGAAGGGGAAAGATAGGAGGGCAGCCGGCGCTCTCCGGGCTGCACTCGGCGGCGACCGTCGACTCCGGCGCTAGGGCAGGCGAGGGGAAACAGCACCGGGCAAGTGTTGGTTGCGCAGGAGGCGGTTGAGGGCTGAGCAGGCTCCGACATCCGGCGAGGCTCCAGCAGCGAGGTTCCTTCGGCTAGCACCGACGGCGAGTGGCGAGGGTTGCAGCCTGCAGAGGCGTGGAAAATCGCGAGTCCGGGTTCGAGTCGACACTGGCGACTCGAGATGGAGAAAGACGAAGGCGGTGGCAGGGCAGGACGGGGCTCTCGATCGGCGATTCAAGCTTCATTCAGCGGTGGTGGTTGCTACAACAAACGAAAGGGCAGGGGTGATCCGGTGCCGGTCGACAGAGATTCAAGAAAGGGTTGCAAAAAGGGGGGCGGTTGTTGTTCGTATGAGATGAGGAAGAGATCGAGGCCGCCATTGCCCTGGTTGCATAAGTCTTTGGAAGAGGTGGTGAAACAGATGGGGGGGAGAGCTTGATTGGTGTGCTCCTGGTCCAATTGGGAAACGAAGGGAGAGGGTGCTGGTACCGGGTAGAGGCGGTTGCCACTAGGGTTGAGAGGCTGAGGGAGTGGTATAGCAAGGCAAGGGGTCGAGAGGGTGAGGAGAGGAAGAATGCAGGGGAGCTGTTGTTCTTCACTTGGGGAGAAGGGAAAGTAGAGGAGAGGAAAGATGGTTGCAGTGAGTAGGTTGCAGAAGGTGACGAGACTGGTCAAGAGAGAGAGACACGCAATAGGGAGAAGGAAAGTAAAAGTAAATAAATAAATAAAAATGAAAATGGGTAAAAGAATAAGTTCGATTACAAGCATTCGAAACGGGATTTCCGAATCGGAAACCATTCCCGACTTTTCCGAAAATAATAATACGTTATACGTAAACGTATCCAAAATATAAATATACTTGGGAACTATATTTTAAGTCATAAAAATACCTTTTAAAAATGTTTAAGCTAATAAATATATCGATAAAATCCAAAAAATAAAAATCGCAAACTCGCCAAAATTTGGGGCGTTACATCTGATCCCCCTAAACACAAGTTTCGTCCCGAAACTTGCCACACGTCTAACTTCTCGGTCCCCAAGGCCGAGGTATGAACTCATAACTAGGAATGCTTAGACCATTCTAATCTATCTACACTAATACTACTCTAACCACCATCGCAATATAACTATAACCGGTTATAAAACTCATTCCCGCATGGGGTGCAACAACATATAGCATCGCACATATACACAACTAAGGGAAGAACTAGGTGCACCCTTCAATTTATCAACGCTACTAGCTCAGCGTAACACTCAACCAAAGATACTATCCTCCGACTTCCTATTACCCTCATTGGTTCTATGACGCCACTAACTCATCCAGACCGGCAAAACTTTTCGAGTCATACATGTACTTCCTAGATTGATACACATGAAACACCGGGTGAACACTCTCTACTCTTGGCGGCAACGCCAAATTTTAAGACACTTCTCCCACTCGCGCTAAGATTTCAAAAAGGTCAATATACCGGAACTCAAATTCCTTCTCGGGTTTTTCTCAATGTAGCATTTTCATTATGTTTCTTCAATTCTTGTTGTAAGGTACTAGTAACGAAGGAAGCACTTTACTCCATACTACTTCCATTAACAAGACAGGTATGCTATTACTTTTACATCGCTCCTCAATATTCGAACAAGACCTTGTCTTGAAGAATGACTTGTCCACTTCAAAAACCCATAATACCTCAAGGTAAATCAAAACAGTTGCACCAACGAATCCCCTCTTAACTCTCAGCAACTCTATTGCCAATTCTTCGTCCCATTCAATACTTCATCGTCATTCATAGTAGATTACCATAATTGGTGTTATACAACTTCTGTCTCCACAGATTCGGTAAAGCTCAACACACCTAAGAAAACTTGTAACTTCTTTCACATCTTTAGGGGTTTGCCATCCCGAGACAACTTGTCAAACATCTTCTCTCTTTTTCAAGAGTAGACCCAAAATATCTCCAGAATTCGGAAGACTTGCTCTAATAATCTTTTTAAGGTTTTACAGTTATGCGAAGTCATGAAGGTCCTAACTGCAGGACTTAATCATGCCTTATACTATATTAGTATTACCTTCTTCGTATTCTACCAAAGCTTGCATCATTCCTTCGAGTAGGTGTAGAACTTACTCCCTTTTCTTATGTAACGTCCAATCGACCGTAGAGGTTCTAACCTTAATCATTCATGTATTTCTTGTACATCTCACGTCGACTTCAAACTTCAAAACTTCAGTCTTCCCTTACTATTGTTGGTCACCTTATGTATTTCTTGGTATTCTATGTACAACTACAATGGGAGTCTCATCTTACGGTTGATCCACTAGCTCTTTTTAGTCTGCTTCAACTCCGTTAGCTCTTCCTACGCTCCTCTCTTCCTTCCGCTTCTGTAAGATAACCATACCTACCCAACTCTCTCGTCTCATACGTCCCACATTTGTACGCTTAATCGCTCTTCATAATGTTTTGCAAATGCACTCCTCAAATATTATGACATTAATCAGCCTCCACTCGCATCCTTCTTGGTTGATAACTTAAGTTCTTCTATCCAGCTCCTTGTTTCCTCTTTAATCTTCTGAAGATCATCATCCTTACACACTTCTTGCTTCTTAGCATTGATCAGTCTCATCACAATGACGGAATTCGATTGACTCCCACGGAAATTCCACTATGTAAATTTTCACCATGTGATCCTCCTCGTAACTCTCAAACTTCTAAATAAGTCACCCGCTTAGGATCTCGTAAAGATCGTCACTTCACCCTCTGGTACCTCCGTAAGCTTAACTTACGGTTCTCATAAATCTTTCCCAATGGTCCGACCACTCTTTTCATCTCGATTGTCATGCTTAGGAGCGCCTATTGAAAACTCGTCTTACTTAGAACGCCACTTTTATTCTCGAGCAAGGCTGTAGTCCTCTCTACTTGATTCGCACCTTCAGTTCATCGGCACCGTACTTGGAAAAACTTTAAGTTCGTTGTCTCTAGTTGCCTTATTGATGCTCCTTCACGGCTTCTTCATAAGTTCATATCACTCCATACCTTCATGTTGCTTTTATATTGGTATAGTCTTCATCTTGGCTTCGCTTAAGTCGACACAAGGTTCTCTTTTTATTTGTTTGTCCTTTGGTTACGTCATCTCTAGTCTTCTTCTTCGACATCCTCTTAAAGGAGTCCGGGAAATCATCGGGGTGCTTGTGAAAACTTTATGCTCAACTTGATAACTTGAGGATATTCATCTTCGTATGTATACTATCCTAAGCCAAAAGGCGTCGTCCAAGGGGGCGATGATAGCTTTCTATCATCTTAGCTATAAGGTTCTATATCACTAATATGATATTAACATACCATATGTTTATATATAAATATATAAATACATAAACGTCATGCTACTACTATAAACATAATCAGTCCATAAACAATTTACAATTAAACATACAAGTATAGTCCAAAACATCCTAAGTCCACATATACATATCTACATATATACACATATATATACATAATATAATAATAATCAATAACTACGTCGCCGAGATCCGCGGAGGAAGTGGTGGTCCCGTACATTCTACCCCAACTGACTCATGCACATGATTTGAAAACGAAATTCATTTCTTAAAAACTCAGAACCCTTGAGGGTTCTGTTTATTTTTATTTGGCCTTAGAAGATTGCGAGTGCCATTGTTGTCAACCTAGGGCTCTGATACCACTTTTGTAACACCCCGAATCCGCGGGACTCGGGATGCTACGGGTTGGGACCTCACAATGGGTCCCGACCCTTAGCCTGACAACAATTTCACCGGATCTTGCAACAAGGCACAAATAAAGGCCAAAACCAAAATACATTTTTATGCAATGTATGAAACCCGAAGATAAAAGAAAGGAAAGACTTCAGCCGTCCTTACAACAACATCAACGTGATATACAATAACAACAACACAAGGACTCCAAAACCCAAAACAATCTAAGATGTACGGAACCCCGGCTGCCCACTCCTCCGGATCACTCGGCCACATCCTATCCTGCACATCAACTACAACAATCGGTATAAAACCGTTAGCTCACATTCTAGGCATTATAAGAATAATATGGCACAAACACACATAGGAACACAAACACATAACAAGATCATGAACATTCACATCGGTTCCAAATTATCTTTTTAGGTTATTCCATATCTAATCCATTCGTTCAAGTGTGACACAAGAGTCTTATAACTCTCGCCTCTGTCCCCGTGTAACCAACAGGAGTGTGGCGGCGCCCAACCCGTATACCCTGAGGGAGTGATGAAGAAGCCCGCCCGTATACCGTGTATGGCCTGGTCGCAGAGATCCCCCCAGTCTCCCTCGGGAAACTGAGCGGTGATGTCACCGCCCGATAATAATAATAGTAGTAACGATGGGCCAATAAATAAGGTCAAGTAAATCCTAATCCATTTTCATGCTTAAAAGCGGTAAACACACACCACCATATATATCCAAATAAGGCATAAAAGCGGCTAAGTAAGTCCGAGGACTTACCTTGTCTCAAAGCTAACCGATAACACTCTCCGAAAGAATATAACCAAAGCCTGTTCAAGACAAGGCACGATAATCAACAACCACTCACATATACTAGAAGTCCTTAGACTTCTAGTTCCAACGATCTCGCAAGATCATAAACGAACTACACAAACTAGGATACTCGATCTCGTCCTAATCTCAACAACCTCCAAACCTCACAAGGTCAACCCCAATGCTCACATCCGTATAACTTATTCAAGATTAACACACACAAGTCTTATAACATCAACCCATCCTCAAACACCTACCTAAGGTTCCAAGCCACTACTTGGCATTTGCCCTAAGTTATGCTAAATCCAACCTAGCATGCTTCCACCACTAAACATAACTAGATCGAGGAAGAAGATACTCACGCACGCGGTCAAAGGCGAAGAACGATCTACGGATGTCGAGAAAGGGTTCGTTGGTCTTTGTCGGGCGCTTCCGGACCTAAAACCAAAGCTACACAAATTTAGCGTATTAGCTAAATTTGATCGTAATATATAAGGTATATTATTCTAAGGTAAATTCATTTTCAAAAGCAAACGTTAAAAACCCGCAATTAAACCCTTGAGTCATAATCTCGAATTAATCCAACGAGGGTATAAAATATAAGAAAAGTCCCGCTTTTAAAACAAGGATAAAACTCACAAAACGCTTTCCGGGACAATTAATGCCATTCCAAAATATATGGGTCATAAAACGTAATCAAATATTGGCCCAAATTCCATAAATAAACCAACAAGGACACAATACGTAATATACATAAATATAAGATCAACTCGTATATAAAATCCAAAGTTAAAACTCGTAGAAACATTTTCTAGGCAACTCATGAAGTTCCATAAACTTTGGGATATATTTTGAAAATAAAATCTGGGCCAAATCTGTAATTAATTCAAATCAGTAGGGCACAATCTACAAATTCCAGAAGAATGGGTCAAATCTGCAATAAACACAACTAATGGGTTCCAAATTGCAATAACACTAGAGTTTAGGGGGGCCGATTTAATTAGGGCAAAAGAGGTTTCTTCAACCTCTGGATCGAACGCGCAGAAGGGGAAAGATAGGAGGGCAGCCGGCGCTCTCCGGGCTGCACTCGGCGGCGACCGTCGACTCCGGCGCTAGGGCAGGCGAGGGGAAACAGCACCGGGCAAGTGTTGGTTGCGCAGGAGGCGGTTGAGGGCTGAGCAGGCTCCGACATCCGGCGAGGCTCCAGCAGCGAGGTTCCTTCGGCTAGCACCGACGGCGAGTGGCGAGGGTTGCAGCCTGCAGAGGCGTGGAAAATCGCGAGTCCGGGTTCGAGTCGACACTGGCGACTCGAGATGGAGAAAGACGAAGGCGGTGGCAGGGCAGGACGGGGCTCTCGATCGGCGATTCAAGCTTCATTCAGCGGTGGTGGTTGCTACAACAAACGAAAGGGCAGGGGTGATCCGGTGCCGGTCGACAGAGATTCAAGAAAGGGTTGCAAAAAGGGGGGCGGTTGTTGTTCGTATGAGATGAGGAAGAGATCGAGGCCGCCATTGCCCTGGTTGCATAAGTCTTTGGAAGAGGTGGTGAAACAGATGGGGGGGAGAGCTTGATTGGTGTGCTCCTGGTCCAATTGGGAAACGAAGGGAGAGGGTGCTGGTACCGGGTAGAGGCGGTTGCCACTAGGGTTGAGAGGCTGAGGGAGTGGTATAGCAAGGCAAGGGGTCGAGAGGGTGAGGAGAGGAAGAATGCAGGGGAGCTGTTGTTCTTCACTTGGGGAGAAGGGAAAGTAGAGGAGAGGAAAGATGGTTGCAGTGAGTAGGTTGCAGAAGGTGACGAGACTGGTCAAGAGAGAGAGACACGCAATAGGGAGAAGGAAAGTAAAAGTAAATAAATAAATAAAAATGAAAATGGGTAAAAGAATAAGTTCGATTACAAGCATTCGAAACGGGATTTCCGAATCGGAAACCATTCCCGACTTTTCCGAAAATAATAATACGTTATACGTAAACGTATCCAAAATATAAATATACTTGGGAACTATATTTTAAGTCATAAAAATACCTTTTAAAAATGTTTAAGCTAATAAATATATCGATAAAATCCGAAAAATAAAAATCGCAAACTCGCCAAAATTTGGGGCGTTACAGATATTAGGCGTGATAGAAATTTATCTATATATATTACTAAAACAACACCCATTTCATCCACGTGTCAATCTATAAGGCAACACACGTTAGCATTTTTTTAATTTATTTACAAATTTGCCACAACATATTTACAGATTTGTCATTAATTATTTTATAAAAAAAATTTTATTTAGAAGTTATAAACCGTCATCATGCCACGCCAATTTTATTAAATTTTTTTTAAAAAAACTAAATCTACTTATCTACCAATAAAAATTTATAAACTAATGTATTATAATTCAATTTTGTTGAGAAAATCTCACACAAATATTTTAGTAAGATTTGACACATTTGTTAGATTTAAAACTAAATCAAAATTTGCTCCTCTAACTTTATATAAGTAAAATTGATAATATATTGAGTAAATATAATACTCGAACTATAATTTTTGTAATAAATTTTTAATTATGTTCTTTTATTTATTAAAAAATATAATTAATCCTCAAGTGTTAAAGGGGATTCCCCGGGCAAAAATAATAAAAGTAAATGATTTTTTTTGAGATTAGGCATGATAGAAATTTATTTTTAATAATAGGAAGAATCGTAGGTTCGAGGGAAACCCGTTGTTTAAAGCACCGGCTTTCATGAAAATACGTAGTTTAAATGCACGATTTCTTTATTTTTTTTTTTGTTCATAAGCGGCAATTTGAACTGCGGTTTACTTGTTTTTTTTAAAGTTTTGTAAGGACAAACATGATTTCAAGTTGCGGTTTTCTTGTATTTTTTAAGCTATAAAATCACAGTTTTAAACTGCAATTTTTTCATACAAACTCCTTTTTTTAGAAAAAAAATTGGGTCTTCTCCGGACCTGATTGCCTTCATATTTTAATAAATATTTTTCATTCGTACTTAATCTCGGAATAATTTCATTTATTTTTTTAAATTATTTTGTGAAAAAATCCATCTTAAGGTATGTATGAGGCAAAATCCTTATTTGAGATATAATTAAGGATTTGTAGTTTTATATTGTTAGTTTTATTAAAATTTTGTATTCATAATGTTTTTAATTTAATAAATATTTCAATATTAATTGAGATCATTTATTGGTTAAAATTATAATGATTTTGAACAAACCATTGTTTGTTAGAACACTATACGACACTCAATATTTCTAGAAGTTTTTTGTTTTATCACAGAATAAAATTGAAAGTAAAAGTTGATTAAATTTTTTTTTCTTCCTGTGCAATTTTCTAATATTGTGTTTATTTGAAGATAAAAACACTTATAAATTGAATTTAATAAAACCAACTTTTAAATTTAAATTAATAAATTAATATTTTAATTAATACCGTTATTATATAATTTTCTTGTTATCTAGTTGTTATAATATGTAACTATATTTTCTATTTAACATTGATAAAATATTAATATTAAATTATTATAAGGATGATGTCATTTTCATAATTTTACGGTTTTGATATGTTTGTGGTTTTTAAAAAACTCAAAAAGTTTATAACAAATCAGCTAATTTAATCAACTATTTATTCCATCTATTCAATCAGTTTAACTTACAATAAGTTTCTAATATGAACTACTCAAGACTCAAGCTATACATAGAACCAAACAAATAAATATTAATACAATATAATTTTTTTTATATTTAACACTCCATCCAACCTATTATATTTATCGTTTGAAGCTAATATACTAAAAAAACAATATAATAAGTGAAAATTTCCTTAAAACTAGTCATTGATGAGAATAATAATTTTTTTATTATTTTTATTTTTATCATTATAATTTTCTACCTTTAAACATCAAATAAAATGGAGGGGAGAATATATAATTTTGTAAGGTAGCAAAGAAAGTCATGTTTCATGAGGTTCTACTCTTGCATTGGATGATGAATAATCCAATCTGGTAGGTCCACGTGGGTATGCCAATTCGAATTTTGTTTAGAACCGTGTAAAATATAAATGATGTTGACATTATATGTCAATTTTCGCCCTTAATTTTTGGGCAAACAACTTTTATCAAGTTAGACGAATATATTGTCGAGATGGAAACAAGTCATGCATATTATTATTAGTTTTATAAGAATTATTTTATTTTCATATTTTTTTACTGAAAAGAACGTGTTCAAATCCAGCAAAAGAAAAGAAAAGTTGAAAACCCTTAAACACTGTCAAAAAAAATTAAGACATGTTGAATTACGTGAGATCTCTATAATTTTATTTTTGAGGTAGTCATTTGATTAGTTTATTGAAAATAAAATATTTACTTAAGATTTAGTATAAGATTTGTGGATAGATCTATATGATAAATTTACATAAATATACAAATACTAAAATATTTTTTACAATATAAAAGTTGTGATGAGATGAGTGAAACCGGAAGAAGACCTCAAAACTATCTCTACTAACTTTTTATAAACTCTTAAACCTAAAAACACTAAAGGTCCGTTTGGTTTTAACTAGTCAATACATAGATCCTTGTTCATTAATTTTTTGGAATAATTCCTTGTGGTTTGTAGTAATTGGAGGAGGGTTTGATTATTTTGATACCTATAGGGTAACAAAAAGTGAGGAAACAAGTGCATTTTTCATTAAACGAGAATGATTCCATAAAATTTAATGAATATGGATATACATATGAACTAAATTCGTTTCTATTCCGTTCCGAAGTTGAAACGACACGGGCCCTAAAATTTTTGGTAGAGAACTAAACACGTAGACCCTTTCTAATGACCAGTACCCTCCCATATACCATGTCTAGGCTAGTCATGGATCACCTCTCGGTCTCCCTCAAGATCTGAGAAAATGAGGCCACCACACATTGCACTGGGCCCAATACAACATGTCATCCAAGTTATCATAAATATAACACATGCAACATACGCCATTCATGCCGTTTAACCAATATAATACTGTAGCTAATGAAGGGAGAGAAGTCGTGGTCCGCTGTTTGTCGCTGACGGGGAGTCCCTGGTTGCTCGATGATGAATACCGTTGCACCGCTGATGTCGACATTGAAGCTTGATTCGTTTCTTTTCTTTCTTTCTGTGTGTAGAGGATAGCCAAAGTTGACTAAAGGCTCCGGCGACGCTTGTGGAAGGTTGAAGACGACAGAAAGGGAACGAATCTAAGCTCGGGACAAATCGGCTGTTTGGAACGAGAAGAAGATGGGATCGGTTTGAGAGAAAGCGGTATGGAGTATCGGGAGAGAGAATCTGGCAGACAGTTTAGAGGGAATCGGGTTGTTAGGGGCTCGCCAGACTCCCAAAACGTGCTGGTCAAATAGACTAGGATGGGCCTAACTATATCCTTCATGGGCCCGGTTGATCTCAGTTCTCTATTGGCCCAGCTGGCTTCCTTCCTGGCCCGGTTTGCTTTTAATTATCTATTTGATGGAGTTTGTGTAGTATATCTGTATACGTGAATAACTCTCACGTAAAATAAATTGTATAAAATGTGTGAATAAATCTCACCTCAGAAGAAATTGGTACAACTACACCCACATGAAGTCCAATTTGACTTGAAATATATCGAAAATTTTCGGATATTACACTTGGTGCGTAGCAACTATAACAACTACACCCACATAAAGTCCGATTTAACTATTTTATACTAAATTTTTTTATTAGAATTAATTAACCGTCGTCATGTCAAATCAGTTGTAATAAAAAACTATATCACAATTAAATCCACAGTTTTTTTAAAAAATAACTATCTATTTTGTTAACAATCTTTTCATGAATTTTGTTAGATTATCCCACATCGTTTATAAACAAGATCGACAATTTGAGAACTTGTATAGATAAACCATACATTTCATGATTTAACTAAAATCAAATAAATATTTATTCATATAGACCAATACCTGATACCAATTAACCATTAGTGGCGGTATAAGGTATTAGTACATCTACATATAGGTAGCTGTACAATTGAAAGTCAAGGTTAATGAATGATGGAAAAACAATATGAAAATAAACGTATTTAAAGTTTTAAAACTTACTACAATGAATCGATCTTGAGAAACCAAGAAAGCAACTTCAATTATATGATTTGCGGGTTTCCTGTTTCACTGTTTCGGGTAGTGATCAATGGAAGAAAAGTATAGGAGTGCGGCTTAGATATCAACACAACCGCTGCTTGGTAGAAGTAGCAAGAACATAGTCAATATCAAACAATCCTATCAAAAAGTGTTACATGTTCATCAAATGTATGCCAAAATGTGTGACCTGGTTTCTTCTCTTTGTATGGGAACATTCAAGTTTCTTTCACGTACAATAATACAACAATTTTTTTTCTTCGAAATCCAGCTCAAGAAAGCGCAACTCAGATTCATAATTCACTTTATTTTCCGCTTCAACCACGATTTGCCAACTAAAGATATATGTGAACTGAATGCTTGTTTATTTTATTGATCAAATAATGTTTATAAAGACAAATATTAAAAGATAAAAAGATAAATTAACAAATAATAAGATAAAAGATAAACTAGCAAATAAAGGATAAACCCAACATACCTCTCAATATATTAGCCACAATATATTAAACTCATACTCTAACACTCCCTCTCAAGCTGAAGGTGTGGTTCAACAACTCTGTAGAAACTTGAAGAAGTACTTGATCTACCTCCCTTTTTATTGTCGTCGATAGATGTCTGTAGGTTGGGCCCCATGACGCAAGTTGATTAACGTCATAGGGTAAGTTTCGGACTTTAGAACGCATATTGATTAGTGTCATAGGGTAAGTTTTGAGCTTAGGATGCAGGGTGATTAGCGTCATAGGATAAGTTCTTGGCCCCATGATACAAGTAGATTAGTGTCTTAGGTAAGTTTTGGGCTCTAGGACACTAGTTGATTAGCGTCCTATGGTAAGTTTTGGGCACCCAGGACGCATGTTGATTAGCGTCCTAGGATAAGTTTTTGGACATATGACTAAGTTTTGGTACCTAGGACGCAGGTTCATTAGCGTCCTAGGATAAGTTTCAGGCCCTAATATGCATGTTGATTAGCGTTCTAGGGTAAGTTTAGGGGCCTAGGACGCAAGTTGATTAGCGTCCTAGGCTAAGTTTTGCGCCCTAAAACGCAAATGGATTAGCGTCCTAGGGTAAGTTCCGGGCCTTAAAACGCAGTTAGATTAGTGTCCTGGGGATTGATTTTGGATTTCTAATACCGCAGGACAAAGTTGTTTTTAGGTCTTTAAGTGGACAAAGTTGTACAATTGGAAGTCAAGATTAATGAATGATGGAAAAACAATATGACAACAAGAGTAAGTAACTTTTTAAATCTTAGTGCAATGAACCAATCGTGAGAAGTGAGTGGGAGAAACGTATGTAGTAATCAATGGGAGAAACGCATTTCTAACCTTTCATCAACTCAATCACAATACCTTTGTTATTTTTGGCTCTTGTCGAGAGTTATAAGATCAGTCGTGATCTTATTAGTTATAGATATTTTTATTATTTTAATACATTTAAAGTTCTTAAACATTTTTAAAGGTATTTGTTGATCCTATCTTTTAGGATTATCTTTTAAGTTATAGATTTTATCTTTTCTTGGAATCTCAAGTATAAATAATAAATAGCGTTAGAAGATGACATTATTGGGGGATAAAATTTGATTAATAGTTCCACAATATTGTGTGAACTCTCAGCATCGCTTAAGAAGTTTGTGTTATATTCGTTTCTATTCAATCTATTCAATCAAAGAGAGAGCCTTGTATGAATCCTTATGAGTCCTTACCAGATTGTGCTTGTGTGTTATTGCTCTTGGTCAATTTCAGTCTCTCCTTGTGCTTGTCTTATTTAGAAGACTTGTGTAAGGTTAAAGAACTGAGTTCTAAGGTAAACTCTTCGTTCAGGGTTTTGACGCATCATTGGTTAAGCTTATTTGTGGGAATATCTTGTTTATATCTTCCTATATTTCCATTATTTCATTCTATTAATCATCTTCTTTTCTTTCTATTATCTTTCCATCAACTCACGTTCTTTGTTTCGAATTTCATAAATCTCTAATCAAATCTCGACCGAAATTCTCCACCGAGATTTATTCTCAAAGTGTGTTTTCGACTTTCAATTCAGCCGTGGTGTGTGGAGTGACAATTGACATGTTATGCATGTCGAGGGCAGGAAAATGAGATTCCCAGTTTCTAACTAGATATGTACGGTAAAAATAATATATTCACCCATTCTAAGTTTCTAACTAGGTAGGTACAACGGTGAAAACTATATATTCACCTATCAACGAACCCGTTTTCATCCCTGCTCAAAAGAATCCGTTTCCCGAAAGTTCTATTACTGTCCAAAAGGGAACACGGTTCACGCTAACCTTAAGCGCAATTACAATGTTTAGAAAGGATTTAAACTAGAATTCAATAGGATTTCTAAGAGATCTATCTTTTCCTCGACCAAAAGCGGAATTAGACATACTAACCATAGTTTTAACAAAATAAAAAAAGGTTGATTCTCCATGTCTAAATACTTTAAGGATCAACAAAATAACCACAGCTTGATTGCATTTCATCCCTGTGAATAGAGAAAGGATAATTGTGAATAATGGATGCAAACAAGGTACAAGTATGAGTAAAGTTGGACCTGACTCACTATATGATTTGTTCCCTTTTAAGATTCACATATCCTTCCATACGTTTCTTGAATGTTGAATCCCATCCAGCAACACTTTTATCATGATACCAATACCAATCGCTCATTATTGGCGGTATGGGTGCACCTTCACATAAATGTACCTACACAATTGGAAAGGGAAGTTAATCAATCGTGAAAAACAGTAGCAATACTCGAGTTTTGAATCTTACAGCAATGTAGTGATCCTTAGGGTACGAATAAGCTATTGCAATGACACGGGTTGGTGGTTCGTGCTTTTCCTTAGCAAGTAGCAACCAATGGAAGGAAGGTATATGACTGAAACCGGGATAAAATCACCACCATTTAGAGATGGGGCCGGTTCAAACCAAACCGCCGAACCGACGGTTTGTGAACCGGCGTAAACCGTCGGTTTGACCAAACCGGCGGTTTAGGTTTGCCGGTTTGGTTGAACCGGCGGTTCACGGTTTAGGTTTAGGTTTGGCTCTAGAGCCAAACCTAAACCGGCGGTTTGTTTTTTTTTTTTTTTTTAAAAAATGGACCAAACCGGCGGTTTGGAGATCAAACCGTCGGTTAACCGCCGGTTTGGTCCGGTTTGGTCCAGTTTTTCAATTTTTATTTTTATAAACCGGCTAAACCGCCGGTTTGAATTTTGACGGTTTAGGGAAGGCCAAACCTAAACCGGCGGTTTAGGTTTGCGACCCACCACTACCACCATTACATGGTAGTGAGTAGCGATAACATAGCCTATATCAAGCCATGTCATGCGGTATGCATACCCACACGGACCACTCCAATGTGCAATTCTACGTAGAATTGTCTCCGCGTTCATATAACGAAAAACCTTTGCATATACATCACGTCTTGCACTTATTTCAGTCCAACAATCACGGCGTACTTTGGGCCAAACTGACTCATCCATCCCAAGAACGTCTGCAAAAGAACGAAAACGCAATTACCATCTGATTCAACATCAGTCCAACTTTGGATATATGGCACCATGAATGATTCTATTTCACTTTCATATGGAAACCCAACAAATTTTGATGTGAATGAGTCTTCTGATGAGGTCTGTTGTTCCACTTCATATGAAGAACCCAAAAATGACTTGGATTGAGATGGCTTCTCTTCTAAAGTTGAGGCTTTAGGAATGAGCTCTTTAAAGCATTTGAGTAATCTCATCTTCTCTTCTCGAGGTTTACTTTTCAAATCTTCCATAAGGTCTTTGAAATAAGCATCAGGATCCAGTAAATAAATCTCAAGACATATCCAGTTAGCTCATGAGCACATGGCAATCCATGTGTGCGGCGTAAATAACATCCACAAAGCATGGGATCAGATCCAGTTTCCACCACTCACTTTGTTTCTGATACAAGCAGCTGCAGTCCATTCTGTTACACATGATCTTTCAAATGAATATATAACTCACTTGATGCAACAGAAAATGGCACAGTAGTTTGTGAAGCCTCAAGTTTCCTTTCTATTTCACCGAGTTGTAGCTCTACTATAGAACGAAGTTGCATCCATATGGCTTCAAAACTTGTAGCTGATGAACCCAGACACGACTTAAATCTTGAATGTACACTTACAACCCTATAAAACAACATGGAAGTTATATAGCTGTATTTATTGGCATCCATAAAACAGAAAAAGCGGATAGATCATAGGACATACACGTTCACTGCATGCATACCAAAATGCGTATTGCGATCTGCCCATGCTGATACAATCTTCTCCTTATATGGGATCAACCATGTTTCTTTCACGTATGACATTACATCAGGCAAGTGATCAAAATCTAGCTCAAGAAAAGATAACTCAGCTCCGTACCTCACTTCATCTGTAGCTTCAACCACACATTTCCAACCTTTCATAAACTCAACCACAGTGCGTTTATTGTTTGCCACTTTACTGCATTTTTCTTCAACGTCTTTGTAAATGTCTTGCCTCAGTAACAAATGTCTTGCTTCAGGAAACACAGTCTCAACCGCATCAATAAGGGTCAAGTCTTTCTGAGTAACAACTACAAGTGGCAAATTGTTCATCTCAAATAAACCCCTAACATTTTGCAATGCCCACACATAGTTTTCTACTGCATCCAAGCTTAGAAATGCAAATACAACAGAAAAGCTTTTATAACTGGAAGTGAAGCCAACAACTTCCAAGAACGGTCTCTTATTTCTATTGCAAGTGCAATATATTGCCAGCACGTACGGACGTGCCTGCAACAAAGCCAATGATCTTTGGTCACCGAACATTATGTCATTCACAGTTCGGTTCCATGTCTTGTAGTTGCACTCAATAATCAGTTTCACAAGGTGTTGTAGAGAAAATCGATCATTCTTGTCTATCACTCTTAATTTCTCTGTAGAAAGTTCATGATTGTGCTTACTGCATATGCCATTTAATTTGCACCCACCATCTTCTTCGTCATCTCCCTCGAGTCCAAATACGCATTGACACTTTCCGGTTCCAACAGAGTGTTCAACTTTAACATCTTTTTTTCTGTGCACATCACTCTTCTCACTTTTAATACATACCATACCTCCTCTTTGAATATCACTAAGTTGCTGCAAATGATTTACAATAGAAAGCTGATTGCTCCTCTTTCCAACATCTTTTGCCCAAGAAGCTAATCCATCACGAGTGCTAAATTTTCGATTGGTTGCAAACAAATGCGGACAATCACCCTGAAAATTTTGTCAACAAACAACTACAATTACTTGATACAAAAAAAACTCCATTTCAAATAATAAACTATTGAAGTTCAAATTTAGTTTAGTAAGAAGTAACCATAACAAAAAAAACCTCCATTTTTGCTAATCCGCAAAATAAATGCTTACATCTTTTTCATCAACTAGAGTTGGAACATCACCTAAAAACCTCTTTCCGGAGTTCCCAACATCAGGACAATCTACCAAGACACAAACAAACGAGAAGATCAAACCCTAAAATTTCCAATTTTATCCGGGAGAGAGCAAAAGTTAGAAAAATGAATGAAGGACTGGGATTTTCACCGTCGGGAGAGGGTTCTCTCTTTCTGGGAAGGTGTCCAGGGCTGGGGTTCAAGTGACCACTGTCAAGAGCACCGCCATGGCTGCAACATGAGTCGTCATTTCTCCGAAATTCGTCGGTCGGAGGGCCAATGGAGTGATAATGATGGTTGCCAAGAGAATCGGGTTCATCCATTGCCATGGAATGGTGGCGGAAGCTCGAAGATGAACCTTATGAGTTCTGAAAATGGCAGTTCGGAGTTCGATGACAAGCATAACCGGACAAGTAAAATGGAAGTTCGGGGACCCTTCAAGACTCTAACCGATGAATCGCATGTGCACTGCGTTTTGCCTTTCATGCATTTTGTCAATATTACGGAGTCATATTATATACATTCATTTACTTTACATCGTAATATAGTTAAATTATAAAAAGTAGATTATTTTTTTGTATGTAATTATTAGATACTTATTTGTATGCGATTTTTATTATTTTTAAATATTTAAATTATATATGTAAGTTGTATTTAGTATTTTATAATTTTTTTATTTCAATAAAATACATGTGGGTTGTAATTTGTAATCTTCAATAAAATACAAATTATGCTTAAAAAATATAAAATGATATCGTAATAAGTCCAACTAAATTTAAAATTTAAAATGAAATAAAATATAACCTTTGTAATTTGTTTTAATGGGTTGTCAATTAATATCATAGTAAGTCCAAATATTAGGAAAAGAAATAAAATATACTTAGCTAAGTCCAACTAAATTTAAAAAATATAAAATGATATCATAGTATGTCCAATATTATAATCTTTGTCTAAAATGTTAGGAAAAAAACGATAACATACTGAATTTTGACTCCAATCTTGTTCATCGGAACGACGACTTGAACCCCCTTTTCCCGATAATTGAACGCAACCATGACATTTATCTTCAACAATATTTTAATAACAAAGACAAAAAAATATGTGAACAAAGAACAAACATAAATAGTATTTGAGCCTAATACATTAATTACTCTCACACATTATACTTGAAAAAATAAAATCAAACATTTTAATATATGGAAATAAAAAGGTACAACAAACTCATTTGTATAACCAACTACCAACTAGTTATTCATCCTTGATTACCAATAAAAAATAAAAAAAATAAAAAAATTGTAAAAGTAAGTGAGTTGTTCACTTATGTCATTTACACGGCTAATGGTTGTTCACTTCTTCTTCTTTTATTTTTTCCTTTTATTATAAATATAACTTTTAACTTTTTAGTGGTTAACTTTTTACAAGTTTCAATGTGATTTGACGTTATTATAGTGTATCGATCACAACCCATATTAAGACGCTTTTCACCCCGACAGAACATTAGAGCATCCGCACTCATGCTTCCCATTTGCTCAAGAAAATGTGAGGTCATGATCAAAATTTGCTCAAACAAATCAATTCTATCTTTTGGTTAAGCAAAATCAATTTTTACATGCATTCATTGATATTTTGCTTGATCAAATTACTTTTATCTTCTTATGAAATAGTTATTTTTTATTAGATATATTTACAACCAATAATAACGTGTCACATATTATTATCTAATTCGTTTATTGTTTGACCGAATATAATGTGTCATATGGCGTCATCGACTCGATATTGTACAAGATTTCCGATAAGATTATGACGATTTTTGATAAGATATCGACGAATAAAGAATTGAGACGTGTCTAATATCACTTTGTATATTCACAACATTGTGAATAATCGAAGAAAATATCTTAACCATTAACCTACTCATCCATTAACGAAGTGCCACTAGCTACATGTTGTCTTGCCGCAACCAAACATTCACCCTGTTGACGGGTAATTTTTTATACAATTTTCTAAAATAAATTTATGTAATTTTAGGAAATAATATAGGGTTGATTGAGTCTAAAACTCAATGAAACTCGATCTAATGCTAAGGCAAGGCCAAAAATTGTACAATTGGTTCCAATAATCTACTTAGTTAACAAAGGTGTTTTACTGTAGTAGGCTTAGTCATTTAAAAGACCTTTTCAAAATATTAAGTTTAATCCCATCAATCAAAGCCAACAAATTTATCACAATTTAATTTGTGTGGATAAATACAAAGGGGTGGTTACAAGTTCATTCTTACCGGTTTGAAGCAAATTTGAAACTCCTACCATAATTGATGAGAAATCAAAATGAATGTAAATTGACCCTTTTAATTCAAATGGGTCAGCACCTTAATTAGGAGTAATTAATATCCCATATCACTCCTAATATGAAAGGGGGAAAAGAAAACTTTACGGAAGAAGCAAAGGTTGGTATATTCAATAGTGGTAACCAAATGCTTGAAACTTCCACCCACCATTTAATTGTAATTAGGTTTAATTCAAAATTGATTACCTCTAATTACTCATATATATTCTAACGGCTGATTGGTTCTTGCATACATTGTTGACTCTTGAGTATTGGCATTAAATCAGCCCATTATATATGGTATTTAATTTGAAGGGTCGAAATACTTGCAGTGTACGGACCACAAAATGAAACAGAAATAACAACATTTATGTAGTATTTAAAGTCCAGTGGGTATACGATTCAGCGGGTAAATGAAACGCCTCCATATTCGTCAACAAACCCCCATTCTCTATAAATACAAACCAAAGGAGATTGGTCAAGGGGTCTTCAGCTTTCATAATTCTTATGAACAAAACTATGGAAAATACAGTAAGCAGAAGAACAAGAGAGATGTGCGAAGAAAGATGAGAATGAGTCTTTAGCCTTCATTCTCAACATCTCAAACAATGCACAAAAGAAGTAGGGAGGGTGGCTCGAATGGTGTGAAATCCTACAACGAATGAGAACCTTTCTCTTAGCATCGAGAGATCCAAGCTTGTAGTCGGCTCTAGCCATCATTTAAGGTAGCAAGGGATTCTTTCAAAGAAGAGAAGCCACAGAGGACTCTTAACGACAAACAACAAGAGGATTCAAAACGAGGCAAAAGTCTTTGATAGCTTCGGGAGGAGAAATGACAACGGGATATGCCGGTGACAAGTCGAGAAAGGATGGTTTGTGGCCTAAGATTTACATAAATTGGATGAGCAAACTAAAGCAAGAAGTAGTATACGAAAGTCGATCGAGTGATATGAATCTACAACGCGTGAGATTCAATGGCTGGATAACAAACTTGTCTAAAAACCATTCGAGTCATTCGAAGTTCGCCTCATCACAAGACTCAACAAAGGAGATATATGCCCAAATGATACCCTGCTAGTCAAATTTGGCCCTATACCAAAGACCATAGATGTTTGAAAAGTGTACGACTCTCAACGCTACAATATTTTCTATAATGAGTGCTTGAAGGAAAAACACAAGGACATGAGTGTTGGCTTATCACACTAGCAAAGTCATCCTTCAATACCGAATTCGTGTCATACATCAAGATCAATTTGATCCAGGAGAACGATAAGGTCGGAAAATTGTGAGTTCATGGGAAAATATGTCCAGCAAGATTAATTTAGTGGCCATCATCCTCTACCTCAACTTTAACAACAAGCTTCATGTTCCATTAATGACCCTCTTACAAAGCCAGTTGCATATCTTTTGTACCAAGTTCAATCCAATCTGCCGGCGCCGCCAACATACATGAATAACAACTCGGTGTCATTCTCGTCAACGATCGAAATCTAGAGTACCAACTACGAGCACCGTCCCACGCCGCCTTGTTTCCTCTCGGCGTCTTCAATGAGAAGATTTTGTAGGCATTGGATGTCCCGGTTGTTGAACGAAAAAAATAAAATACGGATGGTGCTCAATCGAGTGAACAATCTAAACGCTTCTGGCAAGAAAGCACCATACGCAAAGTGGGCAAAAGGAATTAAGTTTAATCTCTCGCTAATGTCTTATTGTCTCGCTAATGTCTTATTGTCTAATAAAAGACTGTTATAAAGCTTATGTTAAGCAAATAGAGGGATACTGCTTATTAATGGAGGAAACCAACGCCTAGTGCAAATGAAGATCAAGACAAGCAAGATACAAGCGGCGTATCATTCAAACTTTTGTTTCTTTGATCCTCTACAAACCGTGGGAAAAAATGCAATTAGGAAGGTCGTCCCGGTTAAGTTAATTTCATAATTAAACTTAACCATTCTTCACTTTAAATATGGGTGTTTGACAAAGAAAAAATAAAGAAAAAAAGAGCACACACTTGGCTAGAGGTCTCGGAGTCTTCAATATGTATGATTTTCAAAGAAGTGAAGCAACAAATACATTGGCTATTTCCAAAAGCTTACAAGTCAGCACATAAAGCAAACCACGCAGGCAAAGATAACCAAATAAATCACGTTTAGACATATCGAACAAGAACAAAGTAGCAGTCGGTTCATGGATAGTTCAAGCCATAGTTTGGATCTCCAGTTTTCAAATGGTCCCAAGCGTTCAGAAGATTGATTGAGCGGAAGCAAATATACAAAACATCCAAGTTTTACGCTTCACTAAAATTTAGGCAGAACTACGTGTGATTTGATCTTCACCAAGGAGTACGTAGGAAATTCGATTTAATAAATAATCGGATTCAATCACAAGTTTCAAATACGTCAAAATTCGATTGTAAAGGATGCGAACTACGCGCGATTTGATCCCCGCAAAGAGGGGTACGTAGGAGACTTGACCCAAATGTAAATCAAGTCCAATCGCCAAATGTCAAAAGTGCCGCAGATAGTAGCAAAGAACTACGTATGATTTGATCCCTATGAAAGGGTACGTAGGAAACTCAATTTCACGGCTATTGAGTTCAATCACAAATTCCAAGTTGATACCCAAACGAAAGTTCTATTGCGAACTAAGCGCGGTTTGATCCCTACAAAGGATACGTAGGAAACTCGTCGTGTTTGGTCATACCCCCAAACGAAGAGAAGAAAAAGAGAGAAATACTCAACTATTTAATTTCGTATGCGCACATGATAGTCGGATAATTTGGAAAACCCTTCATAGAAGGTGGGTCCGAGTGATTCCGGTGATGCGTAAAAAGTGGAGAAATACAAGTGATAATTGATGCGGATTGTAGACAACCCGTCTTAAAAATTGAGTTTGGATCCGACATGTGACACATGAGGGTTAAAGTCCGCAAAATAAACATATGAACTACGTAAGGCTTGATCCTTCCAAGGAAAGGTACGTAGGCAACCCGTCGGGTGCAGCCCAAAGACTCAAGAAAAATTCAAGAGGTCGTCCAAAGTGTAATCAGTATTATTTTGAAATCGTGAGGATAAAACGAATAAGGGTCGAACTTTAATAAACATATTTCAAATGAAAAGTGTTACGCAATTTTATTTTCTTGTAATATTTTTGCCTAACACACCCATTTTTGCAAGAGGAGCTTAAACTTGTTGTAGTGAGAACCAAGTGTGATCCAAGTTCTCGGCTCCTTCAGAGGATTTTCACCCGGTGCTAGCACCCAATTTTATACAAAATCAGCATGAATTATTTCCCACAATTTATTCCTCTTTTGTTTGTTACCGTCACATTCATCAATACTATGACGGACAAAAGAGATACACATTTACAAATATTTGGAAGGAAGCCAATGATTACCCATTGTTGAAAAAAAAGAACTTAAACAAAATAAGGGAGGAGATGAAGAAAGATGAAAATTTTTGTGTGAGTTGATCATGAGCATATGTCTTATTTATTTGAATTTTGATTTTTTTTTTATCGTTGATACTTCTCTCAAATTTTCTGCCGTTGGAGATTTGAAGGCCTTTCATTTTTGCTAATGCTAGAATAGTTACCGCCACATATCAGTTATTCATTGGTAAGTGTTTCCTTTTTTATATTGTAAAAGTCATTAATCTATTAAAAAATAGTTGAATTCATAATGAATGACATCGTCCATCTACTTTTCCTTTTAGCTTGTTTTACAAAAAAAATAATAAAGACTAAAAGTTTGTGGACCCCACTCCATTTGTTCCACTGAAGCAAAGTTTACTCAACCAATTGCTCAATCAAAATTTGTGAAATGGGAATATTTTTTTCCCAATGCAAATAAAATAACCTCATTACTCAAGCAAATCTTGAGGGACCCACCATTTGCTCAAGCAAATTACCTTTCATTTGCTTGCTAGTGAAGATGCTCTTAATACATTTGTGGTTCACCAAATTGCTTTTCACATTATCTTGTAACCCTATAAAAAGGCTCGTAATAAGGTTAATACATTTGCGGTTCTACTTCCACCATTTGTGTGATCTTTTTCACCATAAATGTTATTTGTGTATTTTAGGTTAGTTTATATTTTATTTTATGTTATATTTACTATTTTTATTATTCTCTTGATTCTCTTGTAGCTCTATGTTAAGGACGTAATAACATTAGTACATTTGTGCTTCTACTTCCACCATTTGTGTGATTTCTCCACCATAATTTATAGTGGTATGAGAGCAGGTTCGATTCGGTACCTCAACCTATCAATGCTCTATTACCGCAAACTTACCGCGTCTAAATCTAGATATACCATTAATTTACTACCACATACAAGGGCAAGCACACTCGTAAACTAGGATTTATCTATGATTTACAAGTGGTGTTCGTTTCCGCTCATTGTTGATTGAAAATGTTTTCTTTGCTCGTTTTCAATAAGAATGATCCAATCATTCATGAATCTTGCGAGTCTACTCCCTCCTCTCTTGTACTTGTAAGACTCGAGGTCCTACTTCCACCATTTGAGTGACCGTCTATAAGGGCAACCATACTCGTAAACTTAGGGTTGCCTCTGATACCCATTCACAAACAATTAGTCATATAATATAATTGTGTATCATAATATGTAAGTCCATATAATAAGATTATAAATAAATCTTACAACATGTTCATGTAACATTGACTCTAGTTCTTTATAACAAAAAGGTTTCACGTATATTTCACAGTTAAACAATCTAAGTCATTGTGATTGACGCATTCCAAGCACCTCTACAACTGAGCGATAACCGCAATTATCATTTGCTTCAACATCAACCCAACTTTGAATACATGGTGCCATGGAAGATTCGCAAATCTGTTTCTTTCAGTTCATTTGAATTACCCTATGTCATTTGTAAGGTAAATATTAGACAAATTCAACCTAACTGCAACATCATGATTGTACTTACCATTCATAACCTGCAACTTCCACTTACCATTGTCTTCTACAACTCTACCCTGAGTTGAAATGAACATTGACTCTAAATAATTCTGACAGATCTATCACTTCCATTCCTCTCATATTCAATTCATATCAAGCCTATTTGATTTTCATTTCAAAAACTTTTAACCCGGAAACTTATTCACTAACAGTGCTAAAAGTTTGAATGGTTGCAAACAAATGTGAATAATCGATATGGTTCCTAGAAACATCTTGAAGATATACATCGCCCCGTGAATTATAATTTATAAGAATATCAACAAGTAGGTACTACTAAAAATGATAATATCAAAGGCGGATTTACAAGCTAGGTGAAGATTTACTAATTAGTGATAACAAGTTACATTTGTGCAATTCTTGTATATTAACTACAAACATTTGAAGATGGTAAGAAAAGGGCCACATTTAAAAGCAAAAAAGGCTAAAATGATTACATCTTCTAGAGTAAGTGTGGTTGGAACTTCACAAAACGTGAATACAAATGTTATTTGTGTATTTTAAGTTAATTTATATTTTATTTTAAATTATATTTACTATTTTTTTCACCATAATTTATGGTGATACCAAATTCCAACTTACCGGTGTCTTATTGTCGATTGAAATATTTTCTTCAAGAACGACTACAAAGTCAAACACACTCGTAAACCAAGAGTTACCTCTGATACCACCCATTTGTGATTCGCCCAATCCAAGAACCTTTACAATAAAGAGATAGTCACAAATACCATCTGCTTCATTATCAATCCAACTTTGAATATATTGTGTCATGAAAGGTTCAATATCGCTATCATACAGAAATCCAACCAAAACTGATGTCAATAGTTGCTTCCAAAACGGATGAAGTTAAGATATAAGAATGTTTTCTTCCACATGTGCCGACACGTATCCTTTTAGCTCATGAGCACAGGGCAAGTCATGTGTGCGTCGCAGATAAAATCCACACAATGTAGGATCAGAGTCCACCATTCGCTTTGATTTTGATTGACGAAATAGCATCGCTTTGTGTGACACACGGCCTTTTAAATCTATATATAACTCTCTTGATGCCACAATATCAAACACTCTAATTTGATATGCTTTAAATTCCCTTCCTATTTCCTGCATTTCTAGTTTAAAATGAAGTTCCAATCATTGTGTCAAAACTTACACTCAATGATCCTAAAAATTGCTCTAGTATTGAATATATTCCACCCTATAAAATAATGATTCTACACATGAGTAAATGAATACTGAGTTTTCTGGAATCTATGGAAAAAAAAGATTCTAAAGAGTTATTCGGGCTCACTCAACTACTAGAAAAGAAGAATTTTTGATGACATGTGCAATCCATTCTTATAAGTTAACCATAAATCCCCATTCGAATGATGCGGGATGATAATTTTACGAGTTGTTATAATTTTTCACCACTTAATATCACGTCCACGTCAGGCCGAAGAACCGTCCACCGAGCCAAGTGACCGTCTACTAGGTCGAACACACTCGTAACTCGAGTTTAGCTGATACCATCTATAAGACAGAGGTTGTGTCAAAACTTGCAATCAATTATCTTGGGAATTGCTCTAATGTTCAATGTATAGTTTTTACCCTATAAAACAATAATTCTATACATGAGTAAATGTGGAAAATAAAGATCCTAAAAAGAGAGTTATTTGTGCTCACTCAACTAGTATAAAAGTTTCTTGATGACTTAGGTAGTAATATTACCTTACAATTTAACCATAAATTCTCATTCAAATGATGCCACCGAGCCACTGAGCCGAGTGACTGCCTACTAGGTCGAGCACACTCGTAACTCAGAGTTAACTCTGATACCATCTGTAAAACTCGAGATCTTAGGGAGGTCATCCATCTTGAAATTACTCCATCACGAGCACGCTTAACTCTATAGTTCTTTATGCTCAATCAACCACTGACATGGGTAGCAATCCATCCTTATAAGTTAACCATAAATCCTCATTCAAATGATCCGGAATGATAATTTTACGAGGTGTTACAAGACAAATTTATGAAATCCATCTCAAGAAAGCGCAACTTAGATTCATAATTCACTTCATTTTCCGCTTCAACCACGATTTGTCAACCTCTCATAAACTCAGTCACAATAGGTTTGTTATTTACCATCTTACTACATTTTTCTTCGATGTCTTTGTGAATGTGATGTCTTTATAACAAACATGTGGCTTCCGGAAACACCATCTCAAAGGCGCTAATAAGGGTTGGGTCTTTGTGGGTAAGAATTTCAAGTTGCATATTGTTCGTTACCAATAATTCTTTCAAATTTTGCAACGTGCATATTGTTCGTTACCAATAATTCTTTCAAATTTTGCAACGTCCAAACATAATTGTTTATTGGATCTGCATTTAGAAATGTAGATACTACAAAGAAGCTTGTATCATCAGCTGAATTGAATCCGACAACTTCCAACCATGGAATCTCGTTTCGATTGTAAGAGCAAAATATCGCTATCACGTGCGGAAACATACGCAACAAGACCACTAACCTTGGTTTTGCACAAACTATGTCACTCAACTTTCTTGTCACATAACCGTTCGTTGCCATGTATGGTAATTGCATCCATCCATGTTGCATAAGCCTTGGGAGGAACTCAAATCGATCATTAGCCATGTCAAGTGACCTATTCGAAATTTTATCTTCTCTAATGCGATTATTTTTTTTCTCTGACGAAATAATTTTTTTGTTTTTGACCCTACCGGAAAAATGAATAGGGTTCTTGACTTGGGTTACGATGGTTATTTACAGATATGGCTCTGGTGTTTGGGTGTGAAGCGGATACGACTATGGAGGACTCTAGTGGTTCATTCGTCAGCGTTGCTATGAAGGATTCTTTTGGTTGGGGCGTTCCACACGATGTTGCTTCAACCGTGGTGAGGAATGTTTCTCCAATTTATGAACTGAGGGATGACTCCGATAAGCCTATGTGGACTTTGTTGTATCAGTTAACCCGACGCCTATTGTTGGCGTGATATTTGAAATTTGAAAATTAAAATTTGAAAATTTGAAACTTGAAATTTGAAATTCAAAAATTGAAATTTGTATGATATAGATCAATGAGTACATTAGGGGATTTTAATTGAAATTTGGGATTTAGGGTTAAAAGGATAAGAGAGGTAATTATAGATTTAAATTTTAACAGTTTATATGAAAATAGATCAACCACCAATTGTTTCAATGGACTCATGAGAATGTAGTTGGATACTTGCACTTGCTAGAGGAGTATTGACTTTTGAGAGACGGACTAGAGGTTTACGTTAGATAGGAGAAGGGAAACTTTAATTTTTTTTTCTCCGACCAGTTTGGATGTTGTGGATCGGGTTCATCTCATTCAATTTCTATAGTTGATCAAACATGATCCGTCTAGAAAATCAGGCGGGTTCGGATAAGGCGACAACGACAAGCCCCCGCCTACCCGATCGACGACTGTTCAGATCCAGTCGAACAAAAAGTTTGACTGTTCCAAAAAGCCCGAATTTTTTACAATTATATTAATATGGAATGTTTCCAATCAAAAAAATATATAATATTCATTATAATTAAATAATATTATTATAACTAAAGAATGTTAGATATTAAATTATGTTATATACATATATTGTTTCATAATAATAAATATATATCGTTTGTAGGAATGAGATTGAAATCTGGAATCGGAATGGAATAAGGAATTGGAATAAGTCATTTCTGATATTTGGTGTTGGGCTAATTAGGTAAGTAGGCTTTTTTTAATTTATGAGTAGTAACTAGCCTTTTTTTTATTTTTTGTTAAGTAACTAGGCCCCTATTTTTTTTTTAACCGTTCAACTCCTTCGTAAACCTAATCTCCTCTCCACTCTTCCCTCTGGTAGCCGCAAGTTGCTGGGAGAATCTAGGGAGCCATCCCCAAACTTCATCTCTAATTCCCCTATCATCCCCAAACTTCATCCTCTAATTCCCCTCTTTGGTATTCAGCACAAAAATTCAAGTCTAATGATCTTGCAATTTCAATCTGTCAACCCCTTCCATTATTTCATCAGACAAATGCACTCCAATTGAGGAGTCCAATTCGAACTACTCTTTCCTCTAGATCTTCTGTTTATTTTTCGCATGGACTTCGATTTGTTATTCTCTTCGACAACAACCACACCGGCGAAGGATTGACCGACTTTGTTGCTATCGATATTCGATAGGCTGAGGAAGTAGATGCTTCCTCTTTTGAGTTCGGAATCTGAAGAAACGATTACCATCCGGCAAACGTCGACTCCGTGAACGGACGGCTTGCTCAAGACGTGGTTAGGATTTAATTTGAGGATCTCACCGATTGTGACCGGTCAAGTGATCTCGTCAACATGGCCGCCGAGATGAACGATTCGGATCAAATCGAGTGCTCCGCAAGGAAGAACACACCCTAAGCAGTATCTTAGACTGTTTTTCATTGATTTCGGCTCCAAAAATTATTATTTTCCTTGATTTTTGTTTCAAATTTCAATCTCGACGACTCTATTTCGAGTGCGATGGTAATTAAAATTTTGCAGAGAATTTGGATTTTGGAGTCCATTACTCCTTACCAAATCTTCCCTTTGAATGTTGATTGTTTGCTTTTTTGTGATTGGTTCCCAAAACTTGGTATTCATGACCCATGATTCCCAGTACTGGAACATTGCTGCACCACAGCTGAAATAAATGCCACAGTTCTTATACCAGGTAGCATTGTTAGAAGCAAAGAATGTAAATTTCATGTAAAGCAAAGTAAGAACTGCAATCAAATGAAGGGATTTCTCAGGTTTGCTGCTAGTATACGTGCAAGTGAGGCCTGGGTAAGTAGGATCATTTTGGTGGGTATCCTGATGCAGAAGATGGCCGTCGAGGAAAGCGACGCTCCATTTTTTGTCACAGTTTTTTATATTTTTTAACTTTTGGTATGAGTAAATTCCGGTATGTAAAATCTAGTATGTAAATTCCGGTATGTAAAATCGATATGTAAATTAAAAAAAATATAAAAAGACAGAAAAAAAATGGTATGAGTTTCTGGTATGAAACTCATACCATAAAATTATAAAAAATAAAAAAGAACAAAAAAAACCAAAATAAAATTCTTGTATAAAAATTTTCTGGTAAGAAAAAAATTTCTGGTTTGAACTTCTGGTATGAGAAATTCTGGTATGAAATAAATCTGGTTTGAACTTTTGGTATGAAATAAATCTGGTTTGAACTTCTGGTATGAGAAGTTCTGGTATGAGAAATTCTGGTATGAGAAATTCTGGTATGAGAAATTCTGGTATGAAAAAATTATGGTATTATAAATTCTGGTATGAAAAAATTATGGTATCAGAAATTCTGGTATGAAGAAATTCCGGTATGTAAAAATTTCTGGTATGAGAACTTTTATGGTATGATAAATAAAAAAATAAAAAAAAATTAAAGAAAATAAAAAAAATAAAAAAAATAAATTCAGTAATTAAAAATTAAAGCTAACACTTATATAACAAATAACAAACAATAATTATTCTTTTTTATAAAATGGGGGGTTAATTGTTTTTACCTACCATTAAATGAAAGTGGTAAAAAATTATGGGGTACATTTACTAAATCATATTCTCAAAAAAGTCTAGTATGTCAAATTCTCCCTTTGGTGTTTGGTATGATGTTGGAATGATATATTGTTGACACGTGTTTTTGATTTTATATGAGTTATGCAATGAGAAACTGTATCATATTTGATGATATATGTGTGCATATTTATAATATAAATATATGCTATTTTTTAAACTGCATTTAAGAAAAACGAAGATAAACGAATAATTTAAATATTAAACACTAAACAATCGTCAATCCAAATAAATAGGTATATATTTTTTCTATCAAATATTATTGGGAGAATTTGACCTACTAGGCCTTTTTGAAAATATGATTTAGTAAATATACCCTAAAATTTTTTACCACTTTTGTAATACCCGGAAATTTAATTTCCTGTAAATCCCGAGTCAACACAAACCGTGTCATCTTATGTGAAGAGTTAAGCACATAAAATTCTTTTATCAACTTTTATAATTTTATGTGAAGCTTCAATCTTCTTACATAATCATTAGTTTTATAAATCAACACATTTTATTATTTTATGTGTAATATTTTTCATACATAAAATATATCTATCTTCCTTAGAGTTTAATTCTTAGAAGACTAATTTAAATTACATTCTTAACAAGCATGACAAGCCATTGGACAAGGCTAAGACAAGACATTGACGAGGCCCAGACAAGGCCCGAGCCAATGGGGTTGGCCGGCCATTCTTCTCCTGTATAGGGCTGCTGTGTTGCTTGCATTCTGGGCCAGCTGTGAAGAAGCCCATCCTCACCAGCTTCCTTTTGGACTTCTCCTTAACACGTACGACAGTTTCACCCTTCACGTCTATCTTCAGGGTTTCGTTCTTTCTACACACAACAGATCGTGGACAGCCGCTAGTAAGAACCGACGCCAATACCGCTGCCCTAGTCTCGTCGTCCACACCCAACACCATTCCGCCTTCTCATCCTCGAGTCCAGCACGCTTCCATGGGTCCGGTGCGGCTAGGCCATCGATTGAGCCTTGCAGACAGCAACACCGCCAGCAGGAGACTCCAGCCTCACTGTCGCACGATTGGAAGCGCAACAAAGGTCCGTAGAGGTGCCTGACCCTAGCCGCTGGAGTGGCCGTGAACCCAGACTGCGGGAGCGCCTTGGCTTGGACGCGGGGGTGTGGTATCCTTGCAGCAGAGGCACCCCTCGACAACAAGCAGCAACAACCTTCGGGTCCTCGTCCTTCATGCCTTCGAGCCTCGGAATCGAGTAAGCTTATACCCCTTGATCCATTGCACTTCCGTCCACATATTACCTGCCTAAAGAGTACCTTTTATGTCTCCTAAATCTACCCAGAACAGCCATAGAGGAGCTGGTACAGAGTCATGCTATTTCCGAGTTTTCATGAAGTGACAAGCAGGCATTTTCGAGTCCAAATTTGGGTATGTTACACACCTCCTTTCTTGCTGATTTTCGGGTATGTTGTAGTCAATGCTGCATAGTATATCATACTAAAATTTGGGAACAATCGGAGTTACGGTGTGAGAGTTATAGTATCCCGAAGTTGGATATTCATGCAGTTTTTCGTTTAGAATGCTGAGTTGAGGAAATTTGCTTGAGATGCAGTTTTGTGGAATAAATTTGGAGGGGTTATTGACTTCTGTTAGACTTGAATTTTTGACACGTTATAGTTGATATAGTATAGTAGATCATACAAAAATTTCAGAGGAATCCATGTTATGGTTTGAGAGATATAGGGTTTCAAAGTTCAGTTTTATAAATGTGCTGAGTTGAGAAAAACAACATGGGATACTGTTTTGTGAGATAATTTTGAATAGGCTTTTGATCTCTGTTAGGCTTGAATTTTTGATATGATATAGTTGACATCTTGTTGTAGATCATATTAAAATTTGGGAAGAATCGGAGTTACGGTTCGAGAGTTATTGTGTTTCAAAGTTGACGTTTTTATATATGTGCTGAGTGTTGGGGGAAAACAACAAGTGATGCTGTTTTGTGAGATGATTTTGAATAAGCTCTTGATATTATTTCCGGCTGAATTTTGGATATATTATAGGTAAGATTTTATAGTAGAACATATCAAAATTTGGGATAAATCCAGTGAGTGGTTTAGGAGTTATGATTTTTCAAAGTGTACTCAGATTTTGACTAAGTATAGGAAACTTCAAGTGTTGTAACCAACTTTGGAATTTTTATAAAAATGATGGATGAACAGTTTTGAGAAATTCTTACTCCTAAGGGTAGAGGGAACATCATAGATGATCTAGAGAATTGTTTCGGAATTTTTATAAGCTTTTACGAATTTTATATTTGAAACCGAAGTTAGACCTTTACGATCTTTCGGAAAATAGGAAAATAGGAAAAATGCCAGTTGTAACCAAACTAAACTTTATGAGTTAGAATATGATTTTAGAGTCTCAAATAGAAGTTTAGACATGAATTTTGGAAATTCTGGGAGTTTCGGGACCAAGGGTAAAATAGTCTTTTGACCCTAAATCAGTACTGTAACTAGTTATGTTTTACTACGTTCTTTTATCTTAGAAGTCTTAGACTTTTAATTACGTGGGAGTGTGCTAATGCACTCATCTCCTTTGACAGGCAACTGAGTTGCTACAGTTTACAGAGCGAGTTTGGTTTACAGAGAGTCGAGCTTTATACCAGGTAAGTCCTTTGGGCTTACTTAGCTGACTTCTAAATATGAGCATGAATGATGATAGTGGTGTATGATTGAGATGTTAGAGTTATAGGTTGTGATAAATATTTACCGACCTATACTTGGCCTAAGAGTAACGGACGGTGGCATTCTGCTCAGTTAGCTTGCGAGCGCTGGGGGTTTCTTTAGGGACTAGTCCATACTCGGTTTGTAGTGATGCTACCGGCGGAGGTCAGCTAGACCTACACCCAGTTGGATAAGGAACGAAGGCGAGAACTGTTAATAGCTCTCGTGCCACAACTGTAAAATTGAATAAGATGAATCACCTAAATAATAGATAATAAACGGTTGAGTGCCAGCATGATGTTTGTTTAAAATTTTTCTGCGTGTGTTTGTGCTATTGTTATTCTGCTTATATTTGGATTGTTAGCTAACAGTTTATCCGTGTTGTAGATCTGTAGAGATAGACAGTTGCAGGGAGATCCGGAACGGATGGTCAGCCGGGTCCACGTACTCATTAGATGGGGACGGGGAAGTCTTCCATACGTCATGCATGTTATATATCTTTATATATGTTGTAAGGCTGTCACATGTGCACTTTCATACCATTAAAAATATTATGTTTTGGAAATTGTTTTAATTACATTTGTGCCTTGTTGTAAGATCTTAGTAAAGTTGTTGTTAAACCAAGGTCGGGACCCATTGTGAGGTCCTAACCAGTAGCTCCCCGAGTTCCGAGAATTTGGGGTGTTACAACATGGTATCAGAGCTCTGGGTTGGCAACAATGGCACTTGAAATCTTCTAAAAGACCGAATGTATAAAATAACTAGAACCCGAAAGGGGTCTAAGATTTTCAATACGGATTTCTGTTTTTACACAAGTGCATAGTCGGGTGGTTGGGTTAGTAGTACGTCGGACCACCATCGTTCTCCGTGGATCTCTACAACTTGGAATGATAGATGATAATATTTAGAGTTATATCGATATGTTTTAAGGTAGGATTATATATATGTATATGTGTAGCACGTTAATATCCTAAAGGATACTTTAGATCCTTTAGTTATGATATCAGGAAGCGATTATCGCCTCATGATAAATCCGTAGCGAACTGGAAGAGTTTTCAACACGAGACAACGGATTCAGACCTAGGATTGAGTATTATACTCTGGTGGGCGTTCTGGCGACCCTATAAATCATCCGGAGAACGGGTGGGCAAGGAAGTACAAATGTTGAGATAATTTTCACCACAAGTACAATCCGATGAGAAAGAAAATCCCAAGTCAGCTCACAAAGAAGGAATAGGAAGTCATACAAGGGACTTGGCCATATGAAGCCGAGAAATGAATTAGAATAACCACGCAAGATACGACAAGATATCAGATTAGAGATAACATGGACATGGGAATACAAAGAGGATAGGGTGTTGACCCAGTGGTGAGAGATTAAAGGGTACAAAGATAGAGAGTGAATTTAATGACGGTAATAGAATGTGTAACCATGGAAACCAGTGGAGTCCTCCAAGGATACGAGCATTTTGAAAGAAACTTCGACATAAGTGTCAAAGAAACTAGAAGACTAAAACTGTGACAACAAATTTCCATAAAGGTATCATGATCAAACAAAACCAATTAAAGGGAAGAATGTGGGAAAATGATATTAGTGGACTAAAGAGTCCCCGATAACTTCTCATTCACATAAAGATTTAAGTTACCAATACTAACAGTTTTATTAGAGAACCGCAAACAGACAATGAACAAAGTAAGAAGAATCGTGAAGACACGCTTACAAGTTATTGTGGAAGACTTGATGAACTCCTTGACGACAGATAAATGCTATAAATGGACTCAGAAGAGTATAATGATCTCATAAGAAAACAAGAGAGTTGCAGACTATGGAAGGAGCTAAAAGGATATTAACAAAGCAACTGGAGGAGATAGATTTTCACCAAGGGTATCAAACTTCAAAAGAGATAGAAGAACAATAAGTCCGTGATCCTATAGAAGGTCAACTACAGACTAGTAGTGATAACTGAGACATAAAAACGTGCGGGTCAACTAGTGATAACTGGTTAGCAGATAAGGAGGATAGCCATAGATTTATGAAAGAGTTTTATAGATATTTGGAGGACCCTTCAAGAGATCAACGGCGACAAATGTGAAGTTAAATCGGTACACGTGCTAGTAACATTAATAGTAACATGGAGTGAGTTGAGTTAGTAACTCTAATTAAGAACTTAAGAAGGAAGACTAGACAGCCAAGAATGACTCTTTAGGTTATTTGAGACCAAGGGAACTGTGTAAGTGATTTACTACTTACTGGCTAGGAAAAAGGTACATATCACAACTAGTACAGATGAATTATAAAAGGAGAACTAGAGGAGTAAGTATACACTTTGATAAGGGCTATGTCAGTCAAGACAGAGTGTGCGTAACCATTCATACAAGGTAGGATGAGGATTCTCTTACGATTATTGGGGAAGAAACCCTTATGACCAAGAGATGCACAGAATGAAGACCTACAATTGAGAGTAAGAGTGAAGATAGACTCCACAAGCGTAGAGGAATTTTGACCTCGTCAGAGATATAAGAAGTTGTAAGGAATGACGTTACCAATATCAAAGGAGTAAGAGGCCGGTAGCAGAGTCAATGGAGTTCAACAGAGCAATATTATAAACAATGTTAATGAAGGAATACGTGAGAATGACCTAGGGGACTCGAGAAAGGGAGCTGGCCTAAGGAAATGGAAGTGGGAAGGATAGAACGAACTAACGAAGGGGAAATGATTAACAGAGTAGTTGATGCTTACCAAATTTTATGCCAGTAGAGCATGAGAAGAGGGAATTCAGGATATTGATATAAGTCAACTATAGACTGACTGACGTCAACAGAGGACGTGCAAGTGTTTCTGTGGGTATTGAGGAGTTATGTGCCATTAAGAAAAGATAATAGTGACTGTAGATTTATGAATTAGCCTTACCGACGCCTTGGAGGATTTCCTCAAGTAGGTAATGACAACCTTCTTTGATTAACTAAAGGCATAAAGAGAATTGAGTTAGAGATTTCTTACTGGCTAGTTAAGATCAAACTCCGGTTGAGTCAGAGAGTTTAGATCCATGTTAGAAGAATTCCAAAAGTAAACGGAAGAGGTCGTCTTCCAACCGTCATCTTAGTTCCTTAAGGCAAATAAGGAAGGTATTGAGTACTTCATCCGGATAGGACGTAAGGTGTAACTGAGAGGAAGAGTTTTGGGGTCAATCATTTTGGACTCACGGAAAATGTCCTTATAATTAACGGGTGACAACATAATTATCAAAGTAAAACAGCGGAAGCGTGATGGGTCCTAACCCACATAACAAGAAATTTGAGAGTACAGAAAATGACGTGTCAAGTATAAGACGGGGATAATTGGTAAAATGCATTTCGTTTGGAAGGAACGTGAAATAGGCTACGTGGAGTGACAGGAAATTTTGTAGAAGAACTATATCACCATCTAGATAGACGAGGAAGTATGTGCACAAAAAGGTATAGAAAGAGAGTGGTACCCCATTATAGATACAAGTGAAGCATGCCGACCTCGTCACATGTCGGCAGACAAGTAAATTGGGAACTTAATACCTAGCAGGGTACTTTAGAATGAGTTTCTTGATGGAATGAAAAAGGAAGCTACGGGAGTGTACTCACAGACCAGTACTCGTACATATAGAAAACATAATCTCAAGAATAGAGTATAAGAAGAATTTTATACCAGAACAGATCCGAGTTGCGTTGCATGTCAGAGAAATACTATCGGTCTGATAGACGTGAGCGATATAAGAGTAGAATGTTGATGGTGTGTTAGCAGTTATCGAGTAATTAGGATCAAACGATGGTGAGGTAAGATTACCTTGTGCCTAGTGTGGTCATCGCGAATACATTCTATATCACCTAAGATTCGATACTGTGTAAGAAGCTTGAGTTGGGCCAGTAATATATTAAAGATCTATAAAAATTGGATGACGCCAATGAAACGCAGAGAAGGACTATCGAATTTTCTTTTATCGTTGAATTATATCAAATTTAAGACCCAAAAAGGAAGTAGGTGATAAATCGTTAACGAAGGAAAGATCCGACTGAGTCACAAAAAAAAAAAAAAAAAAAATTGACCAAACAAGTTGTACTACCAAGAGCATTAAGCACTTAGTAAAGTGCCGGTAGATGTCTAAGAACTTTGTTTCAGAGTTGATAGTCGGGATCTTCCGAAAGGTCAGAAGTGAGTGGATTCAGCGGAAGGAATAAATTTTTTTTTGTTATTTTGGTAGAGTCATCAAAAGAGCCGGAATTGAATTTAGAATAACAATTGTTGATATCTTAAAGTAGATTGAAGAGTTCGTTATCGACTAACATTCTTACCCATACTAGAGGGTGTACACCTAGTGTTCCACATGTCTCAGTTGGGGGAGAACATACCGTAGAGGGGACTGATAGCATGAATTATAGTCTATATTTTAGGGTTTGTTTGGACGTTTTATCTTTCATAATCTGCATGTTTGTATGTGCATTATGTGATTTTACTACCATTTCATCTACCTTTGCGAGAATGGAGGTCTACACCTAGTTTCGTTGTAATTGCAGGTAATATGGTACGTTTTGCATTAAAAAGGAGCAAAAGGAGTCATGAGTCATTTGGAGCTACATCCAGGAAGCATAGCCATGGATTAAAGATTTACTTTGGACCAGTTTTGAGAGATTTCACATTCAGTTGAGACTCACCTCGGTTGACCACAGATTCACCTCGACCGAGGTGATCCAGAGACGCCGACTCGACCGAGGCGAACACCTAGGACGCGGCGAGAATATTTTATTCTTGGAAGAGATCTTTTAAAATTGGAAAGTGATCTTATATTTTTGGGCTTGGCTGCGGGATGGAAGGAGATATGCAGAATATATATTTTACCTATATTTATGGGATAATATCTTTCTAAGATTTATTATCTTTGGAGGATTTATTTTCCTATAAAAAGGGTCGGATTTTCCACAAATCCGATCATGCTTAGATCCCGCTTACAGTCGGAAATCACGCAGCAGCAGCAGCCTTCTCCACGTTGGGAGAATTGAAGAACCTTTTTGAAGGTTGAAGGAAGATTGAAGTTCATAGCTTTTATAGCTTTATTGAAGGGTTTTGTAAGATTGTCTTCAATTCCCTCAATTGTTGTCTTGTCTTTTTGGATTGCTATCCAAGGAACGCTTTGTTGTGATATTTGATTCAGTTATTGAAGTCTTTTCATTAAATTCTTCTTTGTTCAAATATTCACCTTCTTCCCTTATATTTAATACTTTCATAATGATGATGAGTGGCTAATTTCCTTGTGTGATTCTAGGGTGATTGGCTGAAGGTTGTGGGAAAAACAATGATAGAATAATCTTAGATTCCAGTAGGATCCTGAAAGTTCGAGTCTTTAACCTTAACCCTAAGCATCTCGTTCAGTCGATGAACATTTCGGCCGAGGTGGAAACTGGCTGACCGAGGTGACTTATTCGACCTAAAACTGAGAGTTAAGTGTTAGAGTTTGCTAAATCCTATTCTTATTACACCTTCCTGGTTCAAAGCAAGCTTAGGATGAGACTTACCCGGTAATTCCTTAGTTTGTGTACCAACGATCATAAGTGTAGGTAATAAAGGTTTATCCTTTATTGGGGTTTGAGTGTGCTTCCATCCCATCTTTGTGAGTTAGCCTGAGACTTACCCGGTAAAGGTTGATTCTATTCCCTTAGATGGTGTGTTAGTTTGAGGTTATAGTTCTTTATCTTAATTCCTTGAGACTTACCCGGTAATAGGAGTTACGGTTTAGGATTAGTGAGTAGTGAGACTTACCCGGTGATCTACTCCACTTTAGTAACACCTTCCCCACGCAAAAATCTCAGCCTTGTCCGCTTATCTATAGATCTTGAGTTGGAACCACAACTAGATGCTTTAATCCCTAGAATTGCATGTTTGCTTTATTGACTTCTTATTCATCTTTGATTGTGTTAATTGCTCTTGTGGTTAGAATTGATATAGCACACCGTATTGACTTTGTTTCACCGAGTCCCTGTGATCGACCCCTGGAATTTTCTTGCTTTTACTACGATTGACCCGTACACTGCGGGTTCGCATCCTTGTTTTAAGCTTAAGTCTAGGGTTATAAATTTAAAGCTTGCACACACCGTTTGGAGCGAACAAGTTTTTGGCGCCGTTGCCGGGGACTTGGTCTAGACCGAGCCGGTACGGTTTGCTCTTGGGGCATTTGCCCCGTTTTGTCTAACCACTCTACTTGAGTGACTTTTGCAGGTTCTTTCTTAGGTATATGCGAAGAACCCGCGCTGGGAAGGAAATCGTTCCTTACGATCCCGAACCAGAAAAGACTTACAAGCGAAGCTTAAGAGAAGCGAAGATGGCCCAACAAGACGATCGCGATCTTGCGGCCCAATTGAGAGAGACGCAGGAGCTGCTGCGCCTCAGCAAGGAAGAACTACTGCAAGAGAAAGAGGAAAATCGCGCCAGGACTGCAGCAATCGAAGCTGAGATTGCAGTCATCCGAGATCAGATTTTACTTCGACCGAGGGAAGATCCTCCTGTTGATCCTCGACCGATGCAGATTTCAGTACCCAACGCCCCGGCCGAGGTACTTCCACCTCGGATACCAGTCCGAGATGTTCTTCTTGCAGGAATTCCACAAACCCTAGGTCAAAGGATGGACCCTAATCAACAACTGAGGCGTCCAGGAGTGAACCTAGGAGATCCAGCAGATCATGACTACGAACTTCGACCGCAAGTTTTAGCCATGATTCGCCAATGCCAGTTCGGAGGGCTAGAGAAGGAGTCGCCGCATCAACATCTTCAAAACTACGAGATCTTGATGGAGACCTTGCGACCTCCCAGAATTGAGAACAACAACTACAAGCTAAGACCTTTTTACTTTTCTTTAAAAGATAGAGCTCTTACTTGGTATCAATCTCTTCCTCCAGGAAAAATTAGCACATGGGAGGAGATGACTACGGAATTCTTGACCAAATTCTTTCCACCCTCAAAGACCGCTGAAATGAGAGGGAAGATCAATGCTTTCATCATGAAGGATAAGGAGAGCTTGTCCAAATCTTGGGAGCGGTTCAAGGATATCCTTTTGGATTGCCCACATCATGGGATTCCAAAGATCGAGTTGTTGGAGATCTACTTCAAAGGGCTGGACGGAAGCACCCAGTTCAATCTCCAACTACTCTCCGCCGGTACCTTCATGGACATGGCGATTGATGAGGCTTGGGACTTCATTGAGAAGCAAGCCTTGCACATGGAGAAGTATACCCACCAAGGAGCTGAAGGTGGAATTAAAAGAGTCAACTTTCAAGAGACTCAACCCAACAACAATCAACTCACGTCGTTGAAGAACGACGTGAAGCAATTGAAGGAGCTCTTGATGGCTCAAACTAAGAAGGAAGAGCAAGGGCAAAGGAACAACAACAATAACGGGTACCGTAACAACAACAACAACGGTTCCCGAAACAACAACTATAACAACAATAGAGGATCCAATAGCAACAACTGGAGGGCGAATAACCAAAATCACGGTAACAATCATTCAAACTCCAATTCTAATGATTCCTCTAACCCTTTCCTCTCTCCCCCTTCTTCTTCTTCTTCTTCTACTCCATTGAAAAGCCAAGGGCAAGGATCAAGTTCGTCTCAGCCAGAAAAGAAAGACGCAGTTTTGGAGGCAATCTTGATCAAGCTTAGCGCTATGGAGAATTCTATGACTTCGTTTTCGAGGGCCCAAAAGTCCTTCGAACAACAACTTGCTAATAGGGCGAATGAAGCGCCAAGAGATCCAGGGAAGCTTCCAGCAAAGACGGAAGCTAACCCTAAGGGCCAGTGCATGGCCATAACGACGAGGAGTGGACTCAAAACTGCAGATCCAGTACCTCGCTCGACGCAGACCACCTCGGTCCAGATCCAGTCGAAGAACACCTCGACCGAGATGCCAACCGAGGCGGAGCAACAGGAAGCAGGAGGAACGACAGAAACTTATGTTCCACCTCCTGCATATAAACCACCACTTCCCTTCCCTCAGTCCAGAGCCAAAGCACATCTAGACAAGCACTTTGGTAAGTTTCTTGACTTGATGAATAAGCTACATATTAATATCCCTTTCCTTGATGCTATTTTAGGTATGCCCGCCTATGGGAAGTTCTTAAAAGAGATCTTATCAAGGAAGAGGAAGCTGGAGGATGTTGGTGAAGTTAGGATGACATCTAAATCTTCGGAGCTTATCAAGATCATGAAGGAAAAGATGCCGCCTCAGTTGAGAGATCCCGGCTCATTTTGCATTCCCATTCAAGTTGGGGATGTCACTTGTGAAGCCCTTTGTGATCTAGGAGCCAGCGTGAGCATCATCCCGCTGGAGTTGTGTACTAAGATCGGTCTTGGAGAGCCCAAGCCGGTCAAGATTCGACTTTACATGGCGGATCGCTCCATTACCCATCCCGTGGGCATTTTGGAGGACGTTCCAGTCAAGTTAGGTAACTTCTATCTACCTATAGATTTTGTCGTACTTGACATTCCCGCAGATTATCCAGTACCTATTATTCTCGGGAGGCCATTTCTAGCAACTTCGGGTTGCAACGTTGATTGCAAGAACGCCAAGTTGAAATTCAACGTTGGAGGCGATGAGGTGGAGTTCGCACTACTTGCAGCCATGAAAGGGGAGCAACTAACTGATGATATCTTCAACATCTACGATGAAGAAGAATCAAGAGAATTGGTGAGCTCTATCCTTATTAACGATCCACTCGAAAGAGTTATTAGCTTCAGTTTAATGGAGGAAGGTATAGATGCTTCTTGTGATGCAGATATACGGAGTTTGAAGGCACTGGAAGAGGATCCAGGAGCTACAACTGAGAAGCTAATCCAGGAGACGAAGATCTCCAGTCTCGGATCCAGTAGCAGTACCTCGACCGAGGCACTTTCTGGACTGAACGAGGCGACCGAAGAACATCTCGGTCAACGCCTATGCGCCTCGACCGAGGTCGAAGGCGAGATGATTCAAACTGAGACTTCATCAAGTCCAGTTTCTGATACCACTCCACTGGAAAGAGGAAGCACAGATCCCCCTCAGAAAGCACCCCCAGTTGTGGAGCTTAAACAACTCCCTAATCACTTGAGGTATATCTTTCTTGGGCCGGATTCTACTTATCCCGTTATTGCTAGTGCTTCCCTCTCCGATTCTGAATTGTCTAAGTTAATGCATGTCCTGAGAAAGCATCGAAAAGCCATAGGTTACACCACGGATGATCTTATTGGCATTAAACCTTCTTTCTGCATGCATAGAATTCTAATGGAAGATAATCATAAGACTTCACGGGAACCTCAAAGACGGTTAAATCCGATCATGAAAGAGGTTGTGAAGAAGGAAGTTCTTAAGTTGTTGGATGCAGGTATTATCTATCCTATCTCGGACAGCAAGTGGGTTAGCCCGGTGCATGTCGTTCCGAAGAAAGGAGGGATGACCGTTGTGACAAATAAGAACAACGAGTTGATCCCAACAAGGACCGTTACGGGCTGGAGAGTTTGCATCGATTATAGGAAGCTGAACACGGCGACTAGGAAGGATCATTTTCCGCTTCCCTTCATTGATCAAATGCTCGAACGATTGGCCCAGCATTCACACTTTTGCTACTTGGACGGCTATAGTGGATTCTTCCAGATTCCTATCCATCCGGATGATCAGGAGAAGACCACTTTCACTTGTCCTTGGGGGACGTTTGCCTATCGGAGGATGCCATTCGGATTGTGCAATGCACCCGCTACCTTCCAGCGATGCATGATGGCTATCTTTTCCGAGTACATAGAGGAGATCATGGAGGTATTTATGGATGATTTTTCTGTATATGGTTCCTCTTTTGATGATTGCCTATCTAGCCTTTCTCTAGTACTTAAAAGATGTGAAGACACTAACCTTGTTTTAAATTGGGAGAAGTGTCATTTTATGGTTAATGAAGGCATTGTGCTAGGACACTGATAGCATGAATTATAGTCTATATTTTAGGGTTTGTTTGGACGTTTTATCTTTCATAATCTGCATGTTTGTATGTACATTATGTGATTTTACTACCATTTCATCTACCTTTGCGAGAATCGAGGTCTACACCTAGTTTCGTTGTAATTGCAGGTAATATGGTACGTATTGCATCAAAAAGGAGCAAAAGGAGTCAAGAGTCATTTGGAGCTACATTCAGGAAGCACAACCATGGATTAAAGATTTACTTTGGACCAGTTTTGAGAGATTCTACACTCAGTTATGATCACCTCGGTTGACCAGAGATTCATCTCGACCGAGGCGATCCAGAGACGCCGACTCGACCGAGGCGAACACCTAGGACGCGGCGAGAATATTTTATTCTTGGCTGAGATCTTTTAAAATTGGAAAGTGATCTTATATTTTTGGGCTGAGCTTCTAGAAGGAAGGAGATATGCAGAATCATATATTTTACCTATATTTATGGGATAATATCTTCTTAAGATTTATTATCTTTGGAGGTTTATTTTTCCTATAAAAAGGATTGGATTTTCCACAAATCCGATCATGCTTAGAGGCTGCAAACATCCGCTTACAGTTAGAACATCACGCTATCAGCGCAGCAGCCGCATCCTACTCCAATTTGGGAGATTCGAAGAACCTTTTTGAAGGTTGAAGGAAGATTGAAGACTATAGCTTTATAGCTTTTTGGAGGGTTTTTGTAAGATTGTCTTCAATTCCTTTCCTTGTTGTCTTGTCTTGTTGGATTATTATCCAAGGAACGATTTTTGTGTGATATTTGATTCAGTTATTGAAGTGTTTTCATTAAATTCTTCTTTGTTCAAATATTCACCTTCTTCCCATATATTTAATACTTTCATTATGATGATGAGTGGCTAATTTCCTTGTGTGATTCTAGGGTGATTGGCTGAAGGTTGTGGGAAAAACAATGATAGAATGATCTTAATCACAGTAGGATCCTGAAAGTTCGAGTCTTTAACCTTAACCCTAAGCATCTCGTTCAGTCGATGAACATCTCGGCCGGGGTGGAAACTGGCTGACCGAGGTGGCTTATCCGATCCTTAACTGAGAGTTAATGTGTTAGAGTTTGCCAAATCCTATTCTTATTATACCTTTCTGGTTCAATGCAAGCTTAGGATGAGACTTACCCGGTAATTCCTTAGTTTGTGTACCAACGATCATAAGTGTAGGTAATAAAGGTTTGTCCTTTATTGGGGTTTGAGTGTGCTTCCATCCCATCTTTGTGAGTTAGCCTGAGACTTACCCGGTAAAGGTTGATTCTATTCCCTTAGATGGTGTGTTAGTTTGAGGTTATAGTTCTTTATCTTAATTCCTTGAGACTTACCCGGTAATAGGAGTTACGGTTTAGGATTAGTGTGTAGTGAGACTTACCCGGTGATCTACTCCACTTTAGAAACACTTTCCCCATGCAAAAATCTCAGCTTTGTCCGCTTATCTATAGATCTTGAGTTGGAACCACAACTAGATGCTTTAATCCCTAGAATTGCATGTTTGCTTATTTGACATCTTATTCATCTTTGATTGTATACTTGCTCTTGTGTTTAGCATCAACACTAGCATACCGTATTGGACTTTGTTTCACTAAGTCCCTGTGATCGACCCCTGGAATTTTCTTGCTTTTACTACGATTGACCCGTACACTGCGGGTTCGCATCCTTGTTTTAAGCTTAAGTCTAGGGTTATAAATTTAAAGCTTGCACACACCGTTTGGAGCGAACAAGTTTTTGGCGCCGTTGCCGGGGATCGAACCCGGGTCACCCGCGTGACAGGCGGGAATACTTACCACTATACTACAACGACAATAGAGGATCCAATAGCAACAATTGGAGGGCGAATAACCAAAATCACGGTAACAATCATTCAAACTCCAATTCTAATGATTCCTCTAACCCTTTCCTCTCTTCTCCTTCTTCTTCTTCTACTCCATTGAAGAGCCAAGGGCAAGGATCAAGTTCGTCTCAGCCGGAAAAGAAGGACGCAGTCCTGGAGGCAATCTTGATCAAGCTTAGTGCTATGGAGAATTCTATGACTTCATTTTCGAGGGCCCAAAAGTCCTTCGAACAACAACTTGCTAATAGGGCGAATGAAGCGCCAAGAGATCCAGGGAAGCTTCCAGCAAAGACGGAAACTAACCCTAAGGGCCAGTGCATGGCCATAACGACGAGGAGTGGACTCAAAACTGCAGATCCAGTACCTCGCTCGACGCAGACCACCTCGGTCCAGATCCAGTCGAAGAACACCTCGACCGAGATGCCAACCGAGGCGGAGCAACAGAAAGCAGGAGGAACGACAGAAACTTATGTTCCACCTCCTGCATATAAACCACCACTTCCATTCCCCCAGTCCAGAGCCAGAGCACATCTTGACAAGCACTTTGGTAAGTTCCTTGACTTGATGAATAAGCTCCATATTAATATTCCTTTCCTTGATGCTATTTTAGGTATGCCCGCCTATGGGAAGTTCTTAAAAGAGATCTTATCAAGGAAGAGGAAGCTGGAGGATGTTGGTGAAGTTAGGATGACATCTAAGTCTTCGGAACTCATAAAGATCATGAAGGAGAAGATGCCACCTAAATTGAGAGATCCCGGCTCATTTTGCATTCCCATTCAAGTTGGGGATGTCACTTGTGAAGCCCTTTGTGATCTAGGAGCCAGCGTGAGCATCATCCCGCTGGAGTTGTGTACTAAGATCGGTCTTGGAGAGCCCAAGCCGGTCAAGATTCGACTTTACATGGCGGATCGCTCCATTACCCATCCCGTGGGCATTTTGGAGGACGTTCCAGTCAAGTTAGGTAACTTCTATCTACCTATAGATTTTGTCGTACTTGACATTCCCGCAGATTATCCTGTACCTATTATTCTCGGGAGGCCATTTCTAGCAACTTCGGGTTGCAATGTGGATTGCAAGAACGCCAAGTTGAAATTCAACGTTGGTGGCGATGAGGTGGAGTTCGCACTACTTGCAGCCATGAAGGGGGAGCAACTAACTGATGATATCTTCAACATCTACGATGAAGAAGAATCAAGAGAATTGGTGAGCTCTATCCTTATTAACGATCCACTCGAAAGAGTTATTAGCTTCAGTTTAATGGAGGAAGGTATAGATGCTTCTTGTGATGCAGATATACGGAGCTTGAAGGCACTGGAAGAGGATCCAGGAGCTATAACTGAGAAGCTGATCCAGGAAACGAAGATTTCCAGCCTCGGATCCAGTAGCAGTACCTCGACCGAGGCACCTTCTGGACTGAGCGAGGCGTCTGAAGAACACCTCGGTCAACGCCTATGCGCCTCGACCGAGGTCGAAGGCGAGATGATTCAAACTGAGATTGCATTTAGTCCAGTTTCTGACACCACTCCACTGGAAAGAGGAAGCACAGATCCCTCTCAGAAAGCACCCCCAGTTGTGGAGCTTAAACAACTCCCTAGTCACTTGAGGTATATCTTTCTTGGGCCGGATTCTACTTATCCCGTTATTGCTAGTGCTTCCCTCTCCGATTCTGAATTATCTAAGCTAATGCATGTCCTGAGAAAGCATCGAAAAGCCATAGGTTACACCACGGATGATCTTATTGGCATTAAACCTTCTTTCTGCATGCATAGAATTCTAATGGAAGATAATCATAAGACTTCACGGGAACCTCAAAGACGGTTAAATCCGATCATGAAAGAGGTTGTGAAGAAGGAAGTTCTTAAGTTGTTGGATGCAGGTATTATCTATCCTATCTCGGACAGCAAGTGGGTTAGCCCGGTGCATGTCGTTCCGAAGAAAGGAGGGATGACCGTTGTGACAAATAAGAACAACGAGTTGATCCCAACAAGGACCGTTACGGGCTGGAGAGTTTGCATCGATTATAGGAAGCTGAACACGGCGACTAGGAAGGATCATTTTCCGCTTCCCTTCATTGATCAAATGCTCGAACGATTGGCCCAGCATTCACACTTTTGCTACTTGGACGGCTATAGTGGATTCTTCCAGATTCCTATCCATCCGGATGATCAGGAGAAGACCACTTTCACTTGTCCTTGGGGGACGTTTGCCTATCGGAGGATGCCATTCGGATTGTGCAATGCACCCGCTACCTTCCAGCGATGCATGATGGCTATCTTTTCCGAGTACATAGAGGAGATCATGGAGGTATTTATGGATGATTTTTCTGTATATGGTTCCTCTTTTGATGATTGCCTATCTAGCCTTTCTCTAGTACTTAAAAGATGTGAAGACACTAACCTTGTTTTAAATTGGGAGAAGTGTCATTTTATGGTTAATGAAGGCATTGTGCTAGGACACCTCGTTTCTAATCGAGGTATTGAGGTTGATCGAGCTAAGATCGAGACTATTGAGAAACTCCCTCCTCCTTGTTCTGTTAAAGGTGTGAGGAGTTTTTTCGGGCATGCAGGTTTCTACAGGAGATTCATCAAGGACTTCTCTAAGATTTCTAAACCTCTAACTAACCTCTTGAATAAAGATGTTGTTTTTGAGTTTTCGCAGGAGTGTCTTGATGCTTTTTACAGGATTAAGGAAGCGTTGATCTCCGCTCCCATTATCCAGCCTCCTGATTGGACCTTGCCTTTTGAGGTCATGTGTGACGCTAGTGATGTAGCCGTAGGAGCAGTGCTTGGACAGAAGAAAGATGGACGGACCACCACCATTTATTATGCTAGCAAGACGCTAGATGAAGCAAAACGCAATTACGCTACCACCGAGAAAGAGTTATTGGCGGTTGTATATACTTTCGAGAAGTTTCGTTCCTATCTAGTAGGGGCGAAAGTCATTGTCTACACCGACCATGCAGCCATTCGTTACTTGTTGGCTAAGAAAGATGCAAAGCCGCGCCTTATTCGATGGATTCTCTTACTTCAAGAGTTTGATCTAGAGATCCGCGATAAGAAGGGATCCGAAAACTCCGTTGCGGATCACCTCAGCCGGCTACCGGAATCCTCCCGCGAGACGGATAACCCACCCATAGACGATTCATTCCCCGATGAGCACTTGCACGTCTTGGAGCGTTTGATGGATCTACTTACTTCACCCCACGATGGAGGTGAAGTATGGGGTGAGGGAACCTCCTACTTTGTTTGAGACGCATCATGGTCCAGCTAGCGACCTTAAATCAAACGCTTCTTGGGAGGCAACCCAAGGTATTGCTTTCTTTTCCCGTTTTCTAGCCTAGCTTAGATAGTTTTTGTTTTTGCTTTGCTTTGCTTTGTTTTTGGCGTTCTGGACAGACAACAGGGAATATCTAAGGAGGAGCACAACTGGAAGGACAGAAGTTCGAGATTCTGAGAAGACAGAAACACCTCGGTTACTGTCAGAGCACCTCGACCGAGTTGATTCTTGAGCAACCAAGGCGACTAGGGTTTTTGCAGAACCGCCTCGGTCCATACCACCTCGGTCCAGTCGAGACCATCTCGACCGAGGTGACAGCAGATCCAGTAACAGTATAAAAAGGAAAAAATTTTACTTTTCACTTTTTTATCCTCCTCGACCGCGGCAAACAGACGCATCTCGCTCATCTCAGATCTTGCTTGTTTTCGACATTTTCTGCTTCCAAATCGAGATTAAAGGGTAGAGGAGTCGATTGCAACAACGAATCTGCAAGAAAATCGAGTGCATCGGCCGGAACGAGGTAAAAACGACCGAAACCCTAACTCGCTCGTTTACTGCAATTTGGGCTTTGGTTGCCCTTGAATCTGTTGAGGAAAAGCTTAAGTACCCCTTAGGAAGCATCGGTAGTGATTTTTGGGGGAAAAGAACTGAATTTCAGAGAGTTGAAATCGCGACTGTCTTCGCCTCGGTCCAGTCGATCTGCACCTCGATCGAGGTGATTCTTGGAGTTTGTCAGTCGACCGAGGTAGTCTGACAGTGTTGTTTGAAGATGAGTTCTGACAGATTGTTAGCCCTTAGAGATAGATCCTCTCCCTCCCCTTCTTCTTCCTCATCCCGACCTTCTATACCGGTTATCCACGAGAGACACCTTGTAGATTACGAGCGCATTGCTAGCCGTCCAGTGATCGCACCTAGATTCCTGGACATTTCTGCCTTTGACTGTCTCCACGTTGATGGAGATCTTAGGAGGATGATCACCACCGTCGGGCTGGATCAGTTCACTGAGATCCGAGCCCCAGCTTACTTGGAGCCGACGCTCGAGTTTGTCAGTTCCTTCACTTACCTCCCCACAAAGAGGGCTGTGAAGTACCGGTTGATGAACCGGAACTACTTAGTACCTCTAGACCATTGGAGAGATATTTTTGGTTTCCCTACCCCCACTGCCGTAGACTTCCCGACCCGAGCTGTAGCTAGAGAGTTCTGGGGTCAGATCGCCCACATTACAGAGCATGTAGATAGGTGGCGCCCTGGTGATTCCAGGGAGAAGCTTATCTTCCATCTTGCTTTTCGTTTAGCTCACAGGATCTTCAGCGAGACGCTTCTGGCGCGTACTGAGACGCCCCAGAAGGTCCGACAGGGGGAGCTCTTTGCTTTGTACTGCATGGTCACAGGTGGATACCCTGACTTTGGATTGATGCTGGCAGAGGATCTGCACAGGATCAAGGCCAAAGGGAAGGGAGATATATGCTGTGGAGGGATAGTGACCCATATCGCTAGGTATCAGGATATGGATCTGAGTAGGTGTACCATGGTGGCGGCTGCCAAGCCGCTCGGACTTCAGGAGATGATCACACGGAGGATTCTAGTTCCCCGTGGTTTGACTACACCTTACGTCGCTATGCCATGGGAGCTGACTGCACCTCAGGGCATCAGATGGTCTGCACAATTCTCTGTCTTCGATCCACATTTTTGGCAGACCGCTTGGGGTCCACTTATGGAGGATTACAGAGAGGGAGCAGCTGCCCCTGCTGCAGCCGAGGAGGAGGAGGCTGAGGATGAGGACGACGATGATGACATAGTGGATGAGAGAGGAGGTGGCGTCCCGATGGACACAGGGACAGATACAGCTGGGACGAGCGCGCCACCTATTATAGATCTGGACGACGAGGAGGACACTGAGCCGGCGCCATCTGAGACTTCTCCAGTCAGACCTGCTAGATGCAGGAGGCATGGAGTGAGGGATAAAGCTGCTCACCGACGGATTGATGACCTGACGGATCAGGTTATCGACACATATGCTGCACTTTCGCTGGATATCCGCGAGATGCAGGAGCGGCAGCATCATCAGCACATCATGGCTCAGCTGCAGTTCGAGCGCGTCATGGGCCATCCCTACGATCCGACTCAGTATCCCTACATACCACCACCACCACCGGATCGAGACTACTGAGGAGCTGCAGGATTTTATTATTATATTTTTTATGCAGTTCGGCTTTTATCCGGTGAGTTCTCTTGTTTAGACTTTTATTATACCCACTGGGACAGTGTGTCTCAAGTATGGGGTGTTTGTTATTTGACTACGTGACTACGTGATGTATTTGACACCTTTGATGTATTTTATTTATCGGATATTTTCGTATTTATGCTTCATTGCTTTTATATGATTATCTGATATTACATGCATACCTACAGGTTATTTGATTGAGAAAAACGTCGAAACTGAAAAAATTTGGTTTTAAAAAAAATTTTTTCGACCTCGACCGAGTCAGTATTGGCCAAACGAGGTGTTTCACCTCGGTTGAACCAAGAACACCTCGACCGAGGTGGGTTAACTGAGAGTTTTCGAAAACGAATTTTTGTTACTTATCTGGATATGACCTCAGTGAAGATCTTGTTTACTGATTGGTTTTAAATTCTTTATGTGTTTGAAAGGTTTTATAATATGTTTAAGTTGCTAAATACTTTATTTGAAATTAATGGCATGTTTAATACTTTGTTTTTATCCAAATTATGTTGAATTTGAAGGTTGACACCGCAGGTTAAGTTCTCTCACGTTCTTCTTGGAAAGACCAAGGCAATTCATTCTCTTCTTTCTTCTTCTTCTTGACCATGCTTAGCCCCTCATATACATTTTGCCTCCCTTACCTATCCGGGAATTTGGAAGCAAGCAAAGTGGTGAAAGCAAGTTAAAGTTGAGAAGTGGGCTGGAAGTGGAAGTGTTAGAAAGCAATTATAGGTTTGGGGAAGTCAATCATGAAGATGAGTAACTCGGCACCATTCACATAGCCGGGTGTTTGTGTCTTGCCAAAGTCGGATTGAGCGATATTCCTATCGGGTCAAGGTATGCGCATCAAGGGTTTGATGCATCTCGAGAAATTGATGATTGCTGATTTCCTAGGCTTCGGTTATTGTGCACCTCTGTCCATGCATCCCAAAAAGTAAAGTAAAAAAAAAAAGAAAAAGTGTGAGATAAGCAAAGCTTATTGGTGGAAGATGTTGCAAGTCAAAGTGAAAGTGAAGTTTATCCTTTTCCCGGATTCTAGCACCACATTACCTTACATACATCCCTACCCTACACGTTTCTTGACCTTTTCTTTTGGGAAGCCCTTGAGACCTTGAGCTTGTTGATTGACTTAGCGGTTTAAACTGGATTATACATAATTAATTTTGATAATTATGAATTATTATGCATTCTATGATTTTATGCAAAGATGAACAACTTTTCTATATTTATAAAATGTTTTGAGCATATTGAGTTTTTAATTTCCAGGAAGTACTCTCTTAGAGTGATCTATGATAGTTGTACACCATAAAATGTTTTTGAAAGACTTTTTCATTGAATTTATTGACTTATAATCCATTCTATCTTGTCTTCTATATGCGGAACTTGCTTGGGGACAAGCAAGGGCTAAGTATGGGGTATTTTGATAGCATGAATTATAGTCTATATTTTAGGGTTTGTTTGGACGTTTTATCTTTCATAATCTGCATGTTTGTATGTGCATTATGTGATTTTACTACCATTTCATCTACCTTTGCGAGAATCGAGGTCTACACCTAGTTTCGTTGTAATTGCAGGTAATATGGTACGTTTTGCATTAAAAAGGAGCAAAAGGAGTCATGAGTCATTTGGAGCTACATCCAGGAAGCATAGCCATGGATTAAAGATTTACTTTGGACCAGTTTTGAGAGATTTCACATTCAGTTGAGACTCACCTCGGTTGACCACAGATTCACCTCGACCGAGGTGATCCAGAGACGCCGACTCGACCGAGGCGAACACCTAGGACGCGGCGAGAATATTTTATTCTTGGAAGAGATCTTTTAAAATTGGAAAGTGATCTTATATTTTTGGGCTTGGTTGCTGGATGGAAGGAGATATGCAGAATATATATTTTACCTATATTTATGGGATAATATCTTTCTAAGATTTATTATCTTTGGAGGATTTATTTTCCTATAAAAAGGGTCGGATTTTCCACAAATCCGATCATGCTTAGATCCCGCTTACAGTCGGAAATCACGCAGCAGCAGCAGCCTTCTCCACGTTGGGAGAATTGAAGAACCTTTTTGAAGGTTGAAGGAAGATTGAAGTTCATAGCTTTTATAGCTTTATTGAAGGGTTTTGTAAGATTGTCTTCAATTCCTTCAATTGTTGTCTTGTCTTTTTGGATTGCTATCCAAGGAACGCTTTGTTGTGATATTTGATTCAGTTATTGAAGTCTTTTCATTAAATTCTTCTTTGTTCAAATATTCACCTTCTTCCCTTATATTTAATACTTTCATAATGATGATGAGTGGCTAATTTCCTTGTGTGATTCTAGGGTGATTGGCTGAAGGTTGTGGGAAAAACAATGATAGAATAATCTTAGATTCCAGTAGGATCCTGAAAGTTCGAGTCTTTAACCTTAACCCTAAGCATCTCGTTCAGTCGATGAACATTTCGGCCGAGGTGGAAACTGGCTGACCGAGGTGACTTATTCGACCTAAAACTGAGAGTTAAGTGTTAGAGTTTGCTAAATCCTATTCTTATTACACCTTCCTGGTTCAAAGCAAGCTTAGGATGAGACTTACCCGGTAATTCCTTAGTTTGTGTACCAACGATCATAAGTGTAGGTAATAAAGGTTTATCCTTTATTGGGGTTTGAGTGTGCTTCCATCCCATCTTTGTGAGTCAGCCTGAGACTTACCCGGTAAAGGTTGATTCTATTCCCTTAGATGGTGTGTTAGTTTGAGGTTATAGTTCTTTATCTTAATTCCTTGAGACTTACCCGGTAATAGGAGTTACGATTTAGGATTAGTGAGTAGTGAGACTTACCCGGTGATCTACTCCACTTTAGTAACACCTTCCCCACGCAAAAATCTCAGCCTTGTCCGCTTATCTATAGATCTTGAGTTGGAACCACAACTAGATGCTTTAATCCCTAGAATTGCATGTTTGCTTTATTGACTTCTTATTCATCTTTGATTGTGTTAATTGCTCTTGTGGTTAGAATTGATATAGCACACCGTATTGACTTTGTTTCACCGAGTCCCTGTGATCGACCCCTGGAATTTTCTTGCTTTTACTACGATTGACCCGTACACTGCGGGTTCGCATCCTTGTTTTAAGCTTAAGTCTAGGGTTATAAATTTAAAGCTTGCACACACCGTTTGGAGCGAACAAGTTTTTGGCGCCGTTGCCGGGGACTTGGTCTAGACCGAGCCGGTACGGTTTGCTCTTGGGGCATTTGCCCCGTTTTGTCTAACCACTCTACTTGAGTGACTTTTGCAGGTTCTTTCTTAGGTATATGCGAAGAACCCGCGCTGGGAAGGAAATCGTTCCTTACGATCCCGAACCAGAAAAGACTTACAAGCGACGCTTAAGAGAAGCGAAGATGGCCCAACAAGACGATCGCGATCTTGCGGCCCAATTGAGAGAGACGCAGGAGCTGCTGCGCCTCAGCAAGGAAGAACTACTGCAAGAGAAAGAGGAAAATCGCGCCAGGACTGCAGCAATCAAAGCTGAGATTGCAGTCATCCGAGATCAGATTTTACTTCGACCGAGGGAAGATCCTCCTGTTGATCCTCGACCGATGCAGATTCCAGTACCCAACGCCCCGGCCGAGGTACTTCCACCTCGGATACCAGTCCGAGATGTTCTTCTTGCAGGAATTCCACAAACCCTAGGTCAAAGGATGGACCCTAAGCAACAACTGAGGCGTCCAGGAGTGAACCTAGGAGATCCAGCAGATCATGACTACGAACTTCGACCGCAAGTTTTAGCCATGATTCGCCAATGCCAGTTCGGAGGGCTAGAGAAGGAGTCGCCGCATCAACATCTTCAAAACTACGAGATCTTGATGGAGACCTTGCGACCTCCCAGAATTGAGAACAACAACTACAAGCTAAGACCTTTTTACTTTTCTTTAAAAGATAGAGCTCTTACTTGGTATCAATCTCTTCCTCCAGGAAAAATTAGCACATGGGAGGAGATGACTACGGAATTCTTGACCAAATTCTTTCCACCCTCAAAGACCGCTGAAATGAGAGGGAAGATCAATGCTTTCATCATGAAGGATAAGGAGAGCTTGTCCAAATCTTGGGAGCGGTTCAAGGATATCCTTTTGGATTGCCCACATCATGGGATTCCAAAGATCGAGTTGTTGGAGATCTACTTCAAAGGGCTGGACGGAAGCACCCAGTTCAATCTCCAACTACTCTCCGCCGGTACCTTCATGGACATGGCGATTGATGAGGCTTGGGACTTCATTGAGAAGCAAGCCTTGCACATGGAGAAGTATACCCACCAAGGAGCTGAAGGTGGAATTAAAAGAGTCAACTTTCAAGAGACTCAACCCAACAACAATCAACTCACGTCGTTGAAGAACGACGTGAAGCAATTGAAGGAGCTCTTGATGGCTCAAACTAAGAAGGAAGAGCAAGGGCAAAGGAACAACAACAATAACGGGTACCGTAACAACAACAACAACGGTTCCCGAAACAACAACTATAACAACAATAGAGGATTCAATAGCAACAACTGGAGGGCGAATAACCAAAATCACGGTAACAATCATTCAAACTCCAATTCTAATGATTCCTCTAACCCTTTCCTCTCTCCCCCTTCTTCTCCTTCTTCTACTCCATTGAAAAGCCAAGGGCAAGGATCAAGTTCGTCTCAGCCAGAAAAGAAAGACGCAGTTCTGGAGGTAATCTTGATCAAGCTTAGCGCTATGGAGAATTCTATGACTTCGTTTTCGAGGGCCCAAAAGTCCTTCGAACAACAACTTGCTAATAGGGCGAATGAAGCGCCAAGAGATCCAGGGAAGCTTCCAGCAAAGACGGAAGCTAACCCTAAGGGCCAGTGCATGGCCATAACGACGAGGAGTGGACTCAAAACTGCAGATCCAGTACCTCGCTCGACGCAGACCACCTCGGTCCAGATCCAGTCGAAGAACACCTCGACCGAGATGCCAACCGAGGCGGAGCAACAGGAAGCAGGAGGAACGACAGAAACTTATGTTCCACCTCCTGCATATAAACCACCACTTCCCTTCCCTCAGTCCAGAGCCAGAGCACATCTAGACAAGCACTTTGGTAAGTTTCTTGACTTGATGAATAAGCTACATATTAATATCCCTTTCCTTGATGCTATTTTAAGTATGCCCGCCTATGGGAAGTTCTTAAAAGAGATCTTATCAAGGAAGAGGAAGCTGGAGGATGTTGGTGAAGTTAGGATGACATCTAAATCTTCGGAGCTTATCAAGATCATGAAGGAAAAGATGCCGCCTAAGTTGAGAGATCCCGGCTCATTTTGCATTCCCATTCAAGTTGGGGATGTCACTTGTGAAGCCCTTTGTGATCTAGGAGCCAGCGTGAGCATCATCCCGCTGGAGTTGTGTACTAAGATCGGTCTTGGAGAGCCCAAGCCGGTCAAGATTCGACTTTACATGGCGGATCGCTCCATTACCCATCCCGTGGGCATTTTGGAGGACGTTCCAGTCAAGTTAGGTAACTTCTATCTACCTATAGATTTTGTCGTACTTGACATTCCCGCAGATTATCCAGTACCTATTATTCTCGGGAGGCCATTTCTAGCAACTTCGGGTTGCAACGTTGATTGCAAGAACGCCAAGTTGAAATTCAACGTTGGAGGCGATGAGGTGGAGTTCGCACTACTTGCAGCCATGAAAGGGGAGCAACTAACTGATGATATCTTCAACATCTACGATGAAGAAGAATCAAGAGAATTGGTGAGCTCTATCCTTATTAACGATCCACTCGAAAGAGTTATTAGCTTCAGTTTAATGGAGGAAGGTATAGATGTTTCTTGTGATGCAGATATACGGAGTTTGAAGGCACTGGAAGAGGATCCAGGAGCTACAACTGAGAAGCTAATCCAGGAGACGAAGATCTCCAGTCTCGGATCCAGTAGCAGTACCTCGACCGAGGCACTTTCTGGACTGAACGAGGCGACCGAAGAACATCTCGGTCAACGCCTATGCGCCTCGACCGAGGTCGAAGGCGAGATGATTCAAACTGAGACTTCATCAAGTCCAGTTTCTGATACCACTCCACTGGAAAGAGGAAGCACAGATCCCCCTCAGAAAGCACCCCCAGTTGTGGAGCTTAAACAACTCCCTAATCACTTGAGGTATATCTTTCTTGGGCCGGATTCTACTTATCCCGTTATTGCTAGTGCTTCCCTCTCCGATTCTGAATTGTCTAAGTTAATGCATGTCCTGAGAAAGCATCGAAAAGCCATAGGTTACACCACGGATGATCTTATTGGCATTAAACCTTCTTTCTGCATGCATAGAATTCTAATGGAAGATAATCATAAGACTTCACGGGAACCTCAAAGACGGTTAAATCCGATCATGAAAGAGGTTGTGAAGAAGGAAGTTCTTAAGTTGTTGGATGCAGGTATTATCTATCCTATCTCGGACAGCAAGTGGGTTAGCCCGGTGCATGTCGTTCCGAAGAAAGGAGGGATGACCGTTGTGACAAATAAGAACAACGAGTTGATCCCAACAAGGACCGTTACGGGCTGGAGAGTTTGCATCGATTATAGGAAGCTGAACACGGCGACTAGGAAGGATCATTTTCCGCTTCCCTTCATTGATCAAATGCTCGAACGATTGGCCCAGCATTCACACTTTTGCTACTTGGACGGCTATAGTGGATTCTTCCAAATTCCTATCCATCCGGATGATCAGGAGAAGACCACTTTCACTTGTCCTTGGGGGACGTTTGCCTATCGGAGGATGCCATTCGGATTGTGCAATGCACCCGCTACCTTCCAGCGATGCATGATGGCTATCTTTTCCGAGTACATAGAGGAGATCATGGAGGTATTTATGGATGATTTTTCTGTATATGGTTCCTCTTTTGATGATTGCCTATCTAGCCTTTCTCCAGTACTTAAAAGATGTGAAGACACTAACCTTGTTTTAAATTGGGAGAAGTGTCATTTTATGGTTAATGAAGGCATTGTGCTAGGACACCTCATTTCTAATCGAGGTATTGAGGTTGATCGAGCTAAGATCGAGACTATTGAGAAACTCCCTCCTCCTTGTTCTGTTAAAGGTGTGAGGAGTTTTCTCGGGCATGCAGGTTTCTACAGGAGATTCATCAAGGACTTCTCTAAGATTTCTAAACCTCTAACTAACCTCTTGAATAAAGATGTTGTTTTTGAGTTTTCGCAGGAGTGTCTTGATGCTTTTTACAGGATTAAGAAAGCGTTGATCTCCGCTCCCATTATCCAGCCTCTTGATTGGACCTTGCCCTTTGAGGTCATGTGTGACGCTAGTGATGTAGCCGTAGGAGCAGTGCTTGGACAGAAGAAAGATGGACGGACCACCGCCATTTATTATGCTAGCAAGACGCTAGATGAAGCAAAACGCAATTACGCTACCACCGAGAAAGAGTTATTGGCGGTTGTATATGCTTTCGAGAAGTTTCGTTCCTATCTAGTAGGGGCGAAAGTCATTGTCTACACCGACCATGCAGCCATTCGTTACTTGTTGGCTAAGAAAGATGCAAAGCCGCGCCTTATTCGATGGATTCTCTTACTTCAAGAGTTTGATCTAGAGATCCGCGATAAGAAGGGATCCGAAAACTCCGTTGCGGATCACCTCAGCCGGCTACCGGAATCCTCCCGCGAGACGGATAACCCACCCATAGACGATTCATTCCCCGATGAGCACTTGCACGTCTTGGAGCGTTTGATGGATCTACTTACTTCACCCCACGATGGAGGTGAAGTATGGGGTGAGGGAACCTCCTACTTTGTTTGAGACGCATCATGGTCCAGCTAGCGACCTTAAATCAAGCGCTTCTTGGGAGGCAACCCAAGGTATTGCTTTCTTTTCCCGTTTTCTAGCCTAGCTTAGATAGTTTTTGTTTTTGCTTTGCTTTGCTTTGTTTTTGGCGTTCTGGACAGACAACAGGGAATATCTAAGGAGGAGCACAACTGGAAGGACAGAAGTTTGAGATTCTGAGAAGACAAAAACACCTCGGTTACTGTCAGAGCACCTCGACCGAGTTGATTCTTGAGCAACCGAGGCGACTAGGGTTTCTGCAGAACCGCCTCGGTCCATACCACCTCGGTCCAGTCGAGACCATCTCGACCGAGGTGACAGCAGATCCAGTAACAGTATAAAAAGGAAAAAATTTTACTTTTCACTTTTTTATCCTCCTCGACCGCGGCGAACAGACGCATCTCGCTCATCTCAGATCTTGCTTGTTATCGACATTTTCTGATTCCAAATCGAGATTAAAGGGTAGAGGAGTCGATTGCAACAACGAATCTGCAAGAAAATCGAGTGCATCGGCCGGAACGAGGTAAAAACGACCGAAACCCTAACTCGCTCGTTTACTGCAATTTGGGCTTTGGTTGCCCTTGAATCTGTTGAGGAAAAGCTTAAGTACCCCTTAGGAAGCATCGGTAGTGATTTTTGGGGGAAAAGAACTGAATTTTAGAGAGTTGAAATCGCGACTGTCTTCGCCTCGGTCCAGTCGATCTGCACCTCGGTCGAGGTGATTCTTGGAGTTTGTCAGTCGACCGAGGTAGTCTGACAGTGTTGTTTGAAGATGAGTTCTGACAGATTGTTAGCCCTTAGAGATAGATCCTCTCCCTCCCCTTCTTCTTCCTCATCCCGACCTTCTATACCGGTTATCCACGAGAGACACCTTGTAGATTACGAGCGCATTGCTAGCCGTCCAGTGATCGCACCTAGATTCCTGGACATTTCTGCCTTTGACTGTCTCCACGTTGATGGAGATCTTAGGAGGATGATCACCACCGTCGGGCTGGATCAGTTCACTGAGATCCGAGCCCCAGCTTACTTGGAGCCGACGCTCGAGTTTGTCAGTTCCTTCACTTACCTCCCCACAGAGAGGGCTGTGAAGTACCGGTTGATGAACCGGAACTACTTAGTACCTCTAGACCATTGGAGAGATATTTTTGGTTTCCCTACCCCCACTGTCGTAGACTTCCCGATCCGAGCTGTAGCTAGAGAGTTATGGGGTCAGATCGCCCACATTACAGAGCATGCAGATAGGTGGCGCCCTGGTGATTCCAGGGAGAAGCTTATCTTTCATCTTGCTTTTCGTTTAGCTCACAGGATCTTCAGCGAGACGCTTCTGGCGCGTACTGAGACGCCCCAAAAGGTCCGACAGGGGGAGCTCTTTGCTTTGTACTGCATGGTCACAGGTGGATACCCTGACTTTGGATTGATGCTGGCAGAGGATCTGCACAGGATCAAGGCCAAAGGGAAGGGAGATATATGCTGTGGAGGGATAGTGACCCATATCGCTAGGTATCAGGATATGGATCTGAGTAGGTGTACCATGGTGGCGGCTGCCAAGCCGCTCGGACTTCAGGAGATGATCACACGGAGGATTCTAGTTCCCCGTGGTTTGACTACACCTTACGTCGCTATGCCATGGGAGCTGACTGCACCTCAGGGCATCAGATGGTCTGCACAGTTCTCTGTCTTCGATCCACATTTTTGGCAGACCGCTTGGGGTCCACTTACGGAGGATTACAGACAGGGAGCAGCTGCCCCTGCTGCAGCCGAGGAGGAGGAGGAGGCTGAGGATGAGGACGACGATGATGACACAGTGGATGAGAGAGGAGGTGGCGTCCCGATGGACACAGGGACAGATACAGCTGGGACGAGCGCGCCACCTATTATAGATCTGGACGACGAGGAGGACACTGAGCCGGCGCCAGCTGAGACTTCTCCAGTCAGACCTGCTAGACGCAGGAGGCATGGAGTGAGGGATAGAGCTGCTCACCGACGGATTGATGACCTGACGGATCAGGTTATCGACACATATGCTGCACTTTCGCTGGATATCCGCGAGATGCAGGAGCGGCAGCATCATCAGCACATCATGGCTCAGCTGCAGTTCGAGCGCATCATGGGCCATCCCTACGATCCGACTCAGTATCCCTACATACCACCACCACCACCGGATCGAGACTACTGAGGAGCTGCAGGATTTTATTATTATATTTTTTATGCAGTTCGGCTTTTATCCGGTGAGTTCTCTTGTTTAGACTTTTATTATACCCACTGGGATAGTGTGTCTCAAGTATGGGGTGTTTGTTATTTGACTACGTGACTACGTGATGTATTTGACACCTTTGATGTATTTTATTTATCGGATATTTTTGTATTTATGCTTCATTGCTTTTATATGATTATCTGATATTACATGCATACCTACAGGTTATTCGATTGAGAAAAACGTCGAAACTGAAAAAAATTTTCGACCTCGACCGAGTCAGTATTGGCCAAACGAGGTGTTTCACCTCGGTTGAACCAAGAACACCTCGACCGAGGTGGGTTAACTGAGAGTTTTCGAAAACGAATTTTTGTTACTTATCTGGATATGACCTCAGTGAAGATCTTGTTTACTGACTGGTTTTAAATTCTTTATGTGTTTGAAAGGTTTTATAATATGTTTAAGTTGCTAAATGCTTTATTTGAAATTAATGGCATGTTTAATACTTTGTTTTTATCCAAATTATGTTGAATTTGAAGGTTGACACTGCAGGTTAAGTTCTCTCACGTTCTTCTTGGAAAGACCAAGGCAATTCATTCTCTTCTTTCTTCTTCTTCTTGACCATGCTTAGCCCCTCATATACATTTTGCCTCCCTTACCTATCCGGGAATTTGGAAGCAAGCAAAGTGGTGAAAGCAAGTTAAAGTTGAGAAGTGGGCTGGAAGTGGAAGTGTTAGAAAGCAATTATAGGTTTGGGGAAGTCAATCATGAAGATGAGTAACTCGGCACCATTCACATAGTCGGGTGTTTGTGTCTTGCCAAAGTCGGATTGAGCGATATTCCTATCGGGTCATGGTATGTGCATCAAGGGTTTGATGCATCTCGAGAAATTGATGATTGCTGATTTCCTAGGCTTCGGTTATTGTGCACCTCTGTCCATGCATCCCAAAAAGTAAAGTAAAAAAAAAGAAAAAGTGTGAGATAAGCAAAACTTATTGGTGGAAGATGTTGCAAGTCAAAGTGAAAGTGAAGTTTATCCTTTTCCCGGATTCTAGCACCACATTACCTTACATACATCCCTACCCTACACGTTTCTTGACCTTTTCTTTTGGGAAGCCCTTGAGACCTTGAGCTTGTTGATTGACTTAGCGGTTTAAACTGGATTATACATAATTAATTTTGATAATTATGAATTATTATGCATTCTATGATTTTATGCAAAGATGAACAACTTTTCTATATTTATAAAATGTTTTGAGCATATTGAGTTTTTAATTTCCAGGAAGTACTCTCTTAGAGTGATCTATGATAGTTGCACACCATAAAATGTTTTTGAAAGACTTTTTCATTGAATTTATTGACTTATAATCCATTCTATCTTGTCTTCTATATGCGGAACTTGCTTGGGGACAAGCAAGGGCTAAGTATGGGGTATTTTGATAGCATGAATTATAGTCTATATTTTAGGGTTTGTTTGGACGTTTTATCTTTCATAATCTGCATGTTTGTATGTGCATTATGTGATTTTACTACCATTTCATCTACCTTTGCGAGAATCGAGGTCTACACCTAGTTTCGTTGTAATTGCAGGTAATATGGTACGTTTTGCATTAAAAAGGAGCAAAAGGAGTCATGAGTCATTTGGAGCTACATCCAGGAAGCATAGCCATGGATTAAAGATTTACTTTGGACCAGTTTTGAGAGATTTCACATTCAGTTGAGACTCACCTCGGTTGACCACAGATTCACCTCGACCGAGGTGATCCAGAGACGCCGACTCGACCGAGGCGAACACCTAGGACGCGGCGAGAATATTTTATTCTTGGAAGAGATCTTTTAAAATTGGAAAGTGATCTTATATTTTTGGGCTTGACTGCTGGATGGAAGGAGATATGCAGAATATATATTTTACCTATATTTATGGGATAATATCTTTCTAAGATTTATTATCTTTGGAGGGTTATTTTCCTATAAAAAGGGTCGGATTTTCACGATTCGAGAAGGCCGCATACAACTCGCATACGACGCAGGACATCTCGCTTACAACACAGCAGCAACATACTCCATTTTGGAGAGAATTGAAGAACCTTTTTGAAGGTTGAAGGAAGATTGAAGTTCATAGCTTTTATAGCTTTATTGAAGGGTTTTGTAAGATTGTCTTCAATTCCCTCAATTGTTGTCTTGTCTTTTTGGATTGCTATCCAAGGAACGCTTTGTTGTGATATTTGATTCAGTTATTGAAGTCTTTTCATTAAATTCTTCTTTGTTCAAATATTCACCTTCTTCCCTTATATTTAATACTTTCATAATGATGATGAGTGGCTAATTTCCTTGTGTGATTCTAGGGTGATTGGCTGAAGGTTGTGGGAAAAACAATGATAGAATAATCTTAGATTCCAGTAGGATCCTGAAAGTTCGAGTCTTTAACCTTAACCCTAAGCATCTCGTTCAGTCGATGAACATCTCGGCCGGGGTGGAATCTGGCTGACCGAGGTGACTTATCCGATCCTAAAACTGAGAGTTAAGTGTTAGAGTTTGCTAAATCCTATTCTTATTACACCTTCCTGGTTCAAAGCAAGCTTAGGATGAGACTTACCCGGTAATTCCTTAGTTTGTGTACCAACGATCATAAGTGTAGGTAATAAAGGTTTATCCTTTATTGGGGTTTGAGTGTGCTTCCATCCCATCTTTGTGAGTTAGCCTGAGACTTACCCGGTAAAGGTTGATTCTATTCCCTTAGATGGTGTGTTAGTTTGAGGTTATAGTTCTTTATCTTAATTCCTTGAGACTTACCCGGTAATAGGAGTTACGGTTTAGGATTAGTGAGTAGTGAGACTTACCCGGTGATCTACTCCACTTTAGTAACACCTTCCCCACGCAAAAATCTCAGCCTTGTCCGCTTATCTATAGATCTTGAGTTGGAACCACAACTAGATGCTTTAATCCCTAGAATTGCATGTTTGCTTTATTGACTTCTTATTCATCTTTGATTGTGTTAATTGCTCTTGTGGTTAGAATTGATATAGCACACCGTATTGACTTTGTTTCACCGAGTCCCTGTGATCGACCCCTGGAATTTTCTTGCTTTTACTACGATTGACCCGTACACTGCGGGTTCGCATCCTTGTTTTAAGCTTAAGTCTAGGGTTATAAATTTAAAGCTTGCACACACCGTTTGGAGCGAACAGGGACACACCATCAACTATGAGGTTTTGATAGTTGAGCCAAATCATACTTTATAGTGTATCCGATGGCCACCCTAGAGCGTAGTACTGAAAGTATATGGTTTAAGGATATACCGATACAACGGATACGGTAGTCTAGACGAGTAACCGACAAGGCTACCTGGGAGACATAGGATAACTTAGGAGTAGCTATCTTGAGTTATTTGCGGAGTCAGCCGCAACCCCGGTACCGACTGAGTTAATACTCAACCAGTGATATATATGACTTATTTGACTAAGTGATTACTTCCGTGTTTGAGTGTTGAATCTTTTGTGTTTCAATTTTATGGTCCCTGAATGATACTTTTATTTCTAGAAAAGTACAGCTAGGATTCTTCAGAAGGAGATAAGATATTTCGTTGCTAACTATAGCAATTTATCGGATCTATGTCTTTATTCTAAGTTTTGGGACGAAACTTATTTTAAGGGGGTAATGATGTAATACCCGGAAATTTAATTTCCTGTAAATCCCGAGTCAACACAAACCGTGTCATCTTATGTGAAGAGTTAAGCACATAAAATTCTTTTATCAACTTTTATAATTTTATGTGAAGCTTCAATCTTCTTACATAATCATTAGTTTTATAAATCAACACATTTTATTATTTTATGTGTAATATTTTTCATACATAAAATATATCTATCTTCCTTAGAGTTTAATTCTTAGAAGACTAATTTAAATTACATTCTTAACAAGCATGACAAGCCATTGGACAAGGCTAAGACAAGATATTGACGAGGCCCAGACAAGGCCCGAGCCAATGGGGTTGGCCGGCCATTCTTCTCCTGTATAGGGCTGTTGTGTTGCTTGCATTCTGGGCCAGCTGTGAAGAAGCCCATCCTCACCAGCTTCCTTTTGGACTTCTCCTTAACACGTACGACAGTTTCACCCTTCACGTCTATCTTCAGGGTTTCGTTCTTTCTACACACAACAGATCGTGGACAGCCGCTAGTAAGAACCGACGCCAATACCGCTGCCCTAGTCTCGTCGTCCACACCCAACACCGTTCCGCCTTCTCATCCTCGAGTCCAGCACGCTTCCATGGGTCCGGTGCGGCTAGGCCATCGATTGAGCCTCGCAGACAGCAACACCGCCAACAGGAGACTCCAGCCTCACTGTCGCACGATTGGAAGCGCAACAAAGGTCCGTAGAGGTGCCTGACCCTAGCCGCTGGAGTGGCCGTCAACCCAGACTGCGGGAGCGCCTTGGCTTGGACGCGGGGGTGTGGTATCCTTGCAGCAGAGGCACCCCTCGACAACAAGCAGCAACAACCTTCGGGTCCTCGTCCTTCATGCCTTCGAGTCTCGGAATCGAGTAAGCTTATACCCCTTGATCCATTGCACTTCCGTCCACATATTACCTGCCTAAAGAGTACCTTTTATGTCTCCTAAATCTACCCAGAACAGCCATAGAGGAGCTGGTACAGAGTCATGCTATTTCCGAGTTTTCATGAAGTGACAAGCAGACATTTTCGAGTCCAAATTTGGGTATGTTACACACCTCCTTTCTTGCTGATTTTCGGGTATGTTGTATTCAATGCTGCATAGTATATCATACTAAAATTTGGGAACAATCGGAGTTACGGTGTGAGAGTTATAGTATCCCGAAGTTGGATATTCATGCAGTTTTTCGTTTAGAATGCTGAGTTGAGGAAATTTGCTTGAAATGCAGTTTTGTGGAATAAATTTGGAGGGGTTATTGACTTCTGTTAGACTTGAATTTTTGACACGTTATAGTTGATATAGTATAGTAGATCATACAAAAATTTCAGAGGAATCCATGTTATGGTTTGAGAGATATAGGGTTTCAAAGTTCAGTTTTATAAATGTGCTGAGTTGAGAAAAACAGCATGGGATGCTGTTTTGTGAGATAATTTTGAATAGGCTTTTGATCTCTGTTAGGCTTGAATTTTTGATATGATATAGTTGACATCTTGTTGTAGATCATATTAAAATTTGGGAAGAATCGGAGTTACGGTTCGAGAGTTATTGTGTTTCAAAGTTGACGTTTTTATATATGTGCTGAGTGTTGGGGGAAAACAGCAAGTGATGCTGTTTTGTGAGATGATTTTGAATAAGCTCTTGATATCCTTTCCGGCTGAATTTTGGATATATTATAGGTAAGATTTTATAGTAGAACATATCAAAATTTGGGATAAATCCAGTGAGTGGTTTAGGAGTTATGATTTTTCAAAGTGTACTCAGATTTTGGCTAAGTATAGGAAACTTCAAGTGTTGTAACCAACTTTGGAATTTTTATAAAAATGATGGATGAACAGTTTTGAGAAATTCTTGCTCCTAAGGGTAGAGGGAACATCATAGATGATCTAGAGAATTGTTTCGGAATTTTTATAAGCTTTTACGAATTTTATATTTGAAACCGAAGTTAGACCTTTACGATCTTTCGGAAAATAGGAAAATAGGAAAAATGTCAGTTGTAACCAAACTAAACTTTATGAGTTAGAATATGATTTTAGAGTCTCAAATAGAAGTTTAGACATGAATTTTGGAAATTCTGGGAGTTTCGGGACCAAGGGTAAAATAGTCTTTTGACCCTAAATTAGTATTGTAACTAGTTATGTTTTACTACGTTCTTTTATCTTAGAAGTCTTAGACTTCTAATTACGTGGGAGTGTGCTAATGCACGCATCTCCTTTGACAGGCAACTGAGTTGCTACAGTTTACAGAGTGAGTTTGGTTTACAGAGAGTCGAGCTTTATACCAGGTAAGTTCTTTGGGCTTACTTAGCTGACTTCTAAATATGAGCATGAATGATGATAGTGGTGTGTGATTGAGATGTTAGAGTTATAGGTTGTGATAAATATTTACCGACCTATACTTGGCCTAAGAGTAATGGTGTAACACCCCGAATCCGCGGGACTCGGGGCGCTACGGGTTGGGACCTCAGAATGGGTCCCGACCCTTAGCCTGACAACAATTTCACCGGATCTTTCAACATGGCACAAATAAAGGCAAAACCAAAATTCCTTTTAATGCAAATGATAAGAAACCCGAAGGAAAACAACAAAAGACTTCAGCCGATAAACAACACCAAAGACCAAAACGCCATACACGCGGCATACCAACATAATAAACAAAGAATAAAACACAACTCGACTCTAACCGAAACCCACTCCTAAAATGTACGGAACCCCGGCTGCCCACTCTTCCGGATCTCTCGGCCGCAATCCTAACCTGCAAGGCAATCTACAACAATCGGTATAAAACCGTTAGCTAATATTCGAAGCATTAGAATCAAGGTGAAAGGCACAAACACAAGTAAATCAACATAACACACAATGTACACCAAATCACACAAGTCCGGTTTATTATCTTTTTATTATTAAGTCGTATCCCGTTCTAATTCAACTTCTTTTGTGACACGAGAATCTCCCGAAACTCGCCTCGGTCCCCACTTACCGCATGGAACGGTGGATGCCTCCTACCGTCTAACCACACGGGATAGTCGCCAAGAACCTCCTAACTCTACGCAAGAGCTAGACAAGTTGTCACCGCCCGTTATCATACACTTGGGCCAAATAATATATAAAGGTCGGTAATCCTATTCCGGTTTATAAGTTATAATGAAAGCAATAAAACACACACCACCAAACACGCATCGAATCTAATACATAGAATACGAGCTAAGTAAGTCCAGAGACTTACCTCGTCACCACACTCAACTCACAACACTCTCGCTTCCTTAGGGAGGAAGCTCATAACCTGCTCACAAGAAGATAACTATATTAACAATAACCCACTCACAATAGAAGTCTTAGACTTCTATACAAATGATCTACGCAAGACCATTTGACTCTCAATTCTAGGACCGCATCCTAGAATCCCTCATGCTCATATCACACTCAACACAAGTTAGAAGTCCTAAGACTTCTAAACCCCCGGATCTCGCAAGATCATAACTCACAACACAACTAGGATACTCTCGTTCTAGTCCACAACCTCAACCCTTAAATTCTCACAAGCTCAACATACAACTTAAAACCATAAACAACCTCACAAGTGCAACTCCTCAAGTCTTACAACATTTCACAAATCCTCAAAACTCACCTAAGGTTCATTGCCACTACTTGGCATTCACTCTAAGTTAGGCTAAATCCAACCTAGCATGATACTACCGCTAAGTATAACTAGATCGAGGGAAAGGATACTCACGCGAGGTCCAAGATGGAAGTCGGTCGACGAATGTTGAATGCGGATTCGTTAGGCCATTATCGGGGTCGCTTCCGGACCTAAAACCAAAGCTACACAAATTTAGCTAATACGCTAAATTTGTTCGGAATATTTAATATACATAAACTAAGGAAACTCGATTTCAAAAGCCCGCGTTAAAATCCGTAATAACCCTTCCGGGGAAACATATGAAATTGTTGAAACTTGGTCCTAAAACCGCAGTTTACAACTTCGAGCCATGAACCCAAATTAATCCGTCAAGGGCATAAAAATATAGTGTATATAAAGATAAGAATATCCCCGAAATTCAAATCCGAGTTTAAAATCGACAAATACATTTTTAGGGCAAATGTGAGCAATATCATAACCTTGGGTCATATTCTGAAAATATAAAAAAGGGCCCTAATCTGTAATTAAGCATGTAGGGGCATAATATTAATTATCAAAACTATGGGCCAAAAATGCAAAGTATAAAAGAATGGGTTCTCTTTTGTAATTAACCAAAAAGTCCATCTTCAACCTTCAATACAACGCAGAAGGAAGAGTTGTGAGGCGGCGGCTAGGGCAACAGACAGCAAAAGGGGGGGCGGGTTGCGTTGGCTGCGGCCAGGACTCCGGCAAGGCTTCAGGCGATGGCGCAGAGGAGGTGGCGGCAAGGGTTCCTCCGGCGAAGGAAGGCGGCACAAATATGGGGCTCGATTTTAGTGTAAACAGGTTGCATCTTCAACCTCGCAACCACGCCCAGAACAGAGGAAAAATAGGAGCAGCCGGTGGCTGTGCAAACGGAGGAAGGCGGTTGCACTGGCGGCGGCTAGGACTCCAGCAAGGGCGACGCAAGGGCAGCTGGCAAGGCGGAGGAAGGGAGAGGCGACATAGCGGCGGTCCAAGCTCCGCGGAAGGGAGGCCTCCCGGTGACGGAAGAGGACAGAGAAGAAGGGGAGGAATGGCGGCGGTGGGAGGCTCACGCAGGAGTGGCGTTTCGAGGCTTCTGGTGGTGGTTCCAAGGTGGCCGGCTCGGCGGCTTGCAAGGGCTCTCCTGGCGAATCTTGGTGGCTGTAGGGGATGGGGCTTTGAGGGCAGAGCAGTGTGGAGAGGGAAAAGAGACGAGTGAAGATTGAGAACCGAAGGAGAAGGTCGAGAGAGAGAGAGCAAATAGCTGGCGGCTAGGGTTGTGGCAAGAAGCGAGGGGTCAGGTAGGCGGAGCTCAAGAGTCGGGTTAGCTCTAGGGCTGCAGGGTAGGGCGGCAATGAGAAACCAGCGCTCTTCATTTCGGGAAGAGATGAGGGAAAGAACAAACAAAAACAAAAAAAAGAAAGAAAGAAAAGATAATAAATAAAACAAAATAACTTAAATAAAAAGGAGAAAGTGTAATAATATAAACTCGATCAAAAGCATTCGAAACGGGATTTCCGGATCGGGAAATTTTCCGAATTCTTCCATAGAAATAATAATAATACGTATCCAAAATATAAATATACTTGGGGAAAAATAATTTACGCCGAAAAATACGCTAATAATTTGTATAAAATTATTTAAGCTAATAAAATATCGATAAAAGCCGAAAAAAAATAAATATCGAGAACGCGCCAAAATTTTGGGGCGTTACATTAGATCCCCCTAAAAATAAGTTTCGTCCCGAAACTTACTATACGTCGAACTTCTCGGTCCTTAAGGTCCAGGTATAAACTCTCAACCAAAGAAGGCTAGACTTTCTAATCTATATACACAAACTGCTCAACCCACCATTGTAATATATATATAACAGGTCATATAACACATTCCCGCACGGGGCACAAACAACATATAACATCACACAACTCAACTAAGGAAAAACTAGGTCTAATCCGTCGATTCTATACTAACTCCGCGTAAAACTCACCCAAGGATACAATCCTATGTCTCCCATGTAGCCTCATCGGCTCCTTGTCTGCCACTAGATAATCATGACTGACAACACGTCTCGAGTCATGTATGTACTCCCTTGACTAATACACATGAAACACCAGGTAAACACTCTCTACTCTCGGCGGCCACACCAACCGGTAAACCACTTTCCCAACTCACGCTAAGACCTCAAAAAGGTCCGATATATCGGGAACTCAACTTCCTACTAGGGTCTTTCTCAAAGCAGCATTTCTATTATGTTTCTCTTTGCTTGTCTCTAATAAGGAAGATCGAACTTCCAATTTACACATCTGGATTTGGTTCTTGTCAAACCAATCTTTGTTGTGTTTCCTAAATCTTTACAAGTTCCAAGAAATGAAGGGAAGTATTTTACTTTAAACCGCTTCTACTAATGAGACATGTATGCTATTACTTTTATGTCATTCCTCAATACTCAATCGAGACCTTGTCTTGGAGAATCACTTGTACACTTCAAACCACCCTACCTCAATGCAAATTCAAAACAGTTGCACCAATAAATCTCCTTTTAACTCTCAGCAACTCCATTATCAATTCTCGTCTCACTCCGACCTTCATTGTCATCCGGAGTAGGTTAGCCATAGATGGTGCTACTTGGAGAATCTCTCCACAAATCCGGTAATGACCAGCGAACTCAAGAAAACTTGTAACTTCTTTCACATCCTTGGGGGTTGTTATCCCGAGACAACTTGTCATACAAATCCTCTCTTCTTCGAGAGTAGACCAAAATGTCTTATTCAGTGCATTACTAAGCCCATATGGAATCATTACAACTCGTAGTGACCATGATTTGTCCGGATTGCCGTGTTTGCAATATCCCAGTCTCGACTTCTCAATTGGTGACAATCAAACCTTAAATCAGTTTTTAGAAGAGACTATCGACCCTTGCAACCGATCGAGTAGATCATCCATTCGTTGTAAGGGATACTTGTCCTTCATTGTTATCTTGTTTGTCTCACGGTAATCGATGTACAAACGGAGATAGTTGTCTCTCTTTTCGCAAACTGGTGTTCCCCATAGCAACTTCAAATCAAGAATTTAAGATACACTTCCAACATGAACTTCAAATCTTCTTAATGGTAAACCCACCTTCCGATGCATTGGAAAACGTTCTATCCCGGGTTCCAGCTTTTCTACTCCCATCACATATCGTAAGATATCGACACAATATTGTCTTAACATTAGTCAAGTGGTCCACCCCGATCTGTTGAGGTGACGTCCATCGAACACGTGGTTTAATACTTCTTTAGCTGCAATGTTCACCGTCCTCTTCCAAAGATCCTTCATCTACAGAACTCGAGAGACTTGCTCAAATTTTCCGACTCTTGAAGCCTTGGTTAAGCAATAGTTCAGCTTAATCCCTTTTCTCACTTCAAAGGAATGGCGATAGTAACCTCTTATGATCTCGCGCATATGTTCAGTTACAAAGGTCTTAACTACAAGACTCAAGCATGCCATAACATATCGATACAATCTTCTCAGCTTCTTTTGACATCCTAGCATATGGGAGGAACTCCTCGTATTCTACATCAGCCCTCACCACAAACATCCTATCTTCAAATAGGTATAGAAATTTATATTTCATTTCCTTATGTAACCTCAAACCGATCGTCGAGGCTCTAACCTCAATCTTCATGTACTCCTTATATATCCCATATCGATATAAAACTTCAAAACCTCAGTCTTCTCTTACTCTCGTTGGTCATCTTATGTATCTCAGGGTATCCATGAACAACTTCACAACCGTACTAGTATGCCTTCAGGCAAAATTCCCAACCATAAACACAAAAAGATCCACTTATTACTCCACCAAGCACCAACATCATAATTCCAAGCTTGAAGCGTTGCCCTAATCTAGGTCCTCTCTTTCACGCCATAACCACCATGTCTCTTCCGTGTGAGTCTAGAAACTTGACTTATATCTTGCATGCGGTAACATATCATCTATTTCATACCCTACATCCTCTATATACTCCCGTTTACGTACCACCTCCATGACACCTTACCTTCTTCTTGATTCACTACTTTCCCTTTTTCCGTGGTCAAACTTTTAAACCTCTAATTCGTGTTGTTCTCCCATATGACCATTGCATGACCTACAAAGGTCGCATAAGGTCAATCAAATCCCTCTGTATGCCCATAATTTTGTTCACTCATCCCCTCTTCACTCACCAATAGACAACCCGTACACGTGCGTTCTTGGTTGTCACCAATTAACTTATAACTGACCTTCTCCCATGTCAATGACTTACCATTCTTCTTACCTTCCATGTTACCATTCTCCTGAAAGCTACCCTCCTCGAGGTACTCTACCTTAAACTCCTCTAGTTCCTTCTTCATTCCATGCTTCCTCTTCTTTATAAGGTAACTATATCTTATTTGCCTTGTTGTTTCACATAACTCCCTTTATAGGTTCAACCATTCTTCCTTGATGTCTTTCAAGTGCACCGTTCCAAATATTCTGACCTTAATTAGCATACACTCATGTTCCTCTTGGTTGGTATCTTTAGTATCTCGATCAAAGCTCTCTGTTTCGTCTTTCATCTTCTTGGGGTCATCATTATACACACTTCCTCCTTCTTGGCGTCTCTTAGTCTTATCATCATAATTGAAACCGGTCAACTCCACGTGGATCCCCACCATGCTCTTCTTCTTCTCATAACTCTAGTAATGTTGAAATTACTTTTTTGTAACTCGTAGACTTAACTTACGGTATCTTGAATCTTTAGCAAATGTTTAGATCACTCTTCTCGTCTTGACTCCAATGCTTAGGAGCGTGTAAGGAAAGCTTCACATCTTCATGAAATACCACCTTTAATCTTGTTAGAATGTATCCATCTCCTTCTCGATTCGCATCTAAGTTGTCCACGCGTCTTCTTGAAGAACTTAAGTTCGTTATCTCCATTGGTCTCGTCATCGTTCGTTCATGGCTTCTTTAGAACCGCTTCTACATTTTAATGTTGCTCCCTTTTCTTGTATCGCTTCAATCTTGATTCCTCTTAAGTTGTCTCGAGTTTTCCTCCCACTTGTTCATCCTTCGTTTGTGTAATCTCTAATCTTCCTTTTCGACATCCTTTTAAAGGAATGCGAGAAACGCCATGGTATTCGTCCGAACATAACGCTCAAACTCGATACTTGAGCTTATTCCTCCTCGTATGCACACTATCCTATATAAAACGACGTCCTCCAAGGGCGATGATATCGTAATAGCATCTCAACTAAAAGGTCCTATATCTCCATATGCTACTATATGTAACAGGGATACGTATCCATAACTATAGAAGTCCTAAGTCCATATTACTACTACTATAACACATTCGGTAATTCATTACAACACAACAAGGTCCAAAGCATATATTATAATCCACATATATACTATACATATACATCCAGTCCATCATGCAACTACAATCCACAAAGATACACAACAATTTCATCATGTATAACTACAAACCTCATATCCATATCTATATATACGTATATATGCATATCAAAAATCCAATAAACTAAGCTGCCGAGATCCTCCGAAAGAGTGGTGGTCCGTACATTCTACCCCGACTCATGCATGTGATTTTGAAAACGAAAACTCAGAACCCGCGGGGTTCTGTTTATTCCTTATTCGGCCTTTCAAAGATTGCGAGTGCCATTGTTGTCAACCTAGGGCTCTGATACCACTTTTGTAACACCCCGAATCCGCGGGACTCGGGGCGCTACGGGTTGGGACCTCAGAATGGGTCCCGACCCTTAGCCTGACAACAATTTCACCGGATCTTTCAACATGGCACAAATAAAGGCAAAACCAAAATTCCTTTTAATGCAAATGATAAGAAACCCGAAGGAAAACAACAAAAGACTTCAGCCGATAAACAACACCAAAGACCAAAACGCCATACACGCGGCATACCAACATAATAAACAAAGAATAAAACACAACTCGACTCTAACCGAAACCCACTCCTAAAATGTACGGAACCCCGGCTGCCCACTCTTCCGGATCTCTCGGCCGCAATCCTAACCTGCAAGGCAATCTACAACAATCGGTATAAAACCGTTAGCTAATATTCGAAGCATTAGAATCAAGGTGAAAGGCACAAACACAAGTAAATCAACATAACACACAATGTACACCAAATCACACAAGTCCGGTTTATTATCTTTTTATTATTAAGTCGTATCCCGTTCTAATTCAACTTCTTTTGTGACACGAGAATCTCCCGAAACTCGCCTCGGTCCCCACTTACCGCATGGAACGGTGGATGCCTCCTACCGTCTAACCACACGGGATAGTCGCCAAGAACCTCCTAACTCTACGCAAGAGCTAGACAAGTTGTCACCGCCCGTTATCATACACTTGGGCCAAATAATATATAAAGGTCGGTAATCCTATTCCGGTTTATAAGTTATAATGAAAGCAATAAAACACACACCACCAAACACGCATCGAATCTAATACATAGAATACGAGCTAAGTAAGTCCAGAGACTTACCTCGTCACCACACTCAACTCACAACACTCTCGCTTCCTTAGGGAGGAAGCTCATAACCTGCTCACAAGAAGATAACTATATTAACAATAACCCACTCACAATAGAAGTCTTAGACTTCTATACAAATGATCTACGCAAGACCATTTGACTCTCAATTCTAGGACCGCATCCTAGAATCCCTCATGCTCATATCACACTCAACACAAGTTAGAAGTCCTAAGACTTCTAAACCCCCGGATCTCGCAAGATCATAACTCACAACACAACTAGGATACTCTCGTTCTAGTCCACAACCTCAACCCTTAAATTCTCACAAGCTCAACATACAACTTAAAACCATAAACAACCTCACAAGTGCAACTCCTCAAGTCTTACAACATTTCACAAATCCTCAAAACTCACCTAAGGTTCATTGCCACTACTTGGCATTCACTCTAAGTTAGGCTAAATCCAACCTAGCATGATACTACCGCTAAGTATAACTAGATCGAGGGAAAGGATACTCACGCGAGGTCCAAGATGGAAGTCGGTCGACGAATGTTGAATGCGGATTCGTTAGGCCATTATCGGGGTCGCTTCCGGACCTAAAACCAAAGCTACACAAATTTAGCTAATACGCTAAATTTGTTCGGAATATTTAATATACATAAACTAAGGAAACTCGATTTCAAAAGCCCGCGTTAAAATCCGTAATAACCCTTCCGGGGAAACATATGAAATTGTTGAAACTTGGTCCTAAAACCGCAGTTTACAACTTCGAGCCATGAACCCAAATTAATCCGTCAAGGGCATAAAAATATAGTGTATATAAAGATAAGAATATCCCCGAAATTCAAATCCGAGTTTAAAATCGACAAATACATTTTTAGGGCAAATGTGAGCAATATCATAACCTTGGGTCATATTCTGAAAATATAAAAAAGGGCCCTAATCTGTAATTAAGCATGTAGGGGCATAATATTAATTATCAAAACTATGGGCCAAAAATGCAAAGTATAAAAGAATGGGTTCTCTTTTGTAATTAACCAAAAAGTCCATCTTCAACCTTCAATACAACGCAGAAGGAAGAGTTGTGAGGCGGCGGCTAGGGCAACAGACAGCAAAAGGGGGGGCGGGTTGCGTTGGCTGCGGCCAGGACTCCGGCAAGGCTTCAGGCGATGGCGCAGAGGAGGTGGCGGCAAGGGTTCCTCCGGCGAAGGAAGGCGGCACAAATATGGGGCTCGATTTTAGTGTAAACAGGTTGCATCTTCAACCTCGCAACCACGCCCAGAACAGAGGAAAAATAGGAGCAGCCGGTGGCTGTGCAAACGGAGGAAGGCGGTTGCACTGGCGGCGGCTAGGACTCCAGCAAGGGCGACGCAAGGGCAGCTGGCAAGGCGGAGGAAGGGAGAGGCGACATAGCGGCGGTCCAAGCTCCGCGGAAGGGAGGCCTCCCGGTGACGGAAGAGGACAGAGAAGAAGGGGAGGAATGGCGGCGGTGGGAGGCTCACGCAGGAGTGGCGTTTCGAGGCTTCTGGTGGTGGTTCCAAGGTGGCCGGCTCGGCGGCTTGCAAGGGCTCTCCTGGCGAATCTTGGTGGCTGTAGGGGATGGGGCTTTGAGGGCAGAGCAGTGTGGAGAGGGAAAAGAGACGAGTGAAGATTGAGAACCGAAGGAGAAGGTCGAGAGAGAGAGAGCAAATAGCTGGCGGCTAGGGTTGTGGCAAGAAGCGAGGGGTCAGGTAGGCGGAGCTCAAGAGTCGGGTTAGCTCTAGGGCTGCAGGGTAGGGCGGCAATGAGAAACCAGCGCTCTTCATTTCGGGAAGAGATGAGGGAAAGAACAAACAAAAACAAAAAAAAGAAAGAAAGAAAAGATAATAAATAAAACAAAATAACTTAAATAAAAAGGAGAAAGTGTAATAATATAAACTCGATCAAAAGCATTCGAAACGGGATTTCCGGATCGGGAAATTTTCCGAATTCTTCCATAGAAATAATAATAATACGTATCCAAAATATAAATATACTTGGGGAAAAATAATTTACGCCGAAAAATACGCTAATAATTTGTATAAAATTATTTAAGCTAATAAAATATCGATAAAAGCCGAAAAAAAATAAATATCGAGAACGCGCCAAAATTTTGGGGCGTTACAAATGGGCGGTGGCATTCTACTCAGTTAGCTTGCGAGCGCTGGGGGTTTCTTTAGGGACTAGTCCATACTCGGTTTGTAGTGATGCTACCGGCGGAGGTCAGCTAGACCTACACCCAGTTGGATAAGGAACGGAGGCGAGAACTGTTAATAGCTCTCGTGCCACAACTGTAAAATTGAATAAGATGAATCACCTAAATAATAGATAATAAACGGTTGAGTGCCAGCATGATGTTTGTTTAAAATTTTTCTGTGTGTGTTTGTGCTATTGTTATTCTGCTTATATTTGGATTGTTAGCTAACGGTTTATCCGTGTTGTAGATCTGTAGAGATAGACAGTTGCAGGGAGATCCGGAACGGATGGTCAGCCGGGTCCACGTACTCATTAGATGGGGACGGGGAAGTCTTCCATACGTCATGCATGTTATATATCTTTATGTATGTTGTAAGGCTGTCACATGTGCACTTTCATACCATTAAAAATATTATGTTTTGGAAATTGTTTTAATTACATTTGTGCCTTGTTGTAAGATCTTAGTAAAGTTGTTGTTAAACCAAGGTCGGGACTGTAATAACCGGAATTTTTAAAGTCCGTTAAACCTGAATTTAACCGATTTCCGAAACGTCAATCTTAAATAAATGGGTACATAAATAATTAAATAAAATAAAATGAGTTTAAATGTTATCATTTTATGTGACTTTAAGTCACATAAAATGATGAAACTTTGTAACCGGAAATAATTTCCGTACCTTTAAAATAAAATAATAATTTACGTATCTCTAAAATAAAATAAGAAATTACCTAATACGGAATTTAATTCCGTAATTATTTCCGCAAATGCCCTACCGATCCGTACGAGTAACGGGCTTCGTTTCAGCTCGTTTTAATGAGGCAAAAGTGGGCCCAATGCTTTGAGTACTGCAGCCCAGCCCAGCCCACTCTTAACCTCTAATTAAAACCCTAATTAACTATAACCTTAATTACCCTAACCTAAACCTAGTCTAATCATCCCTCACCTACCGCTATTCCGTCTTCCGCCTTCCTCTGGAGAACGACACAACCAACAGCTCTTCCACCTTCGACCAGCAACCGCCCCAGATGCCATCCCGCTACGCCGGATTTGCCCCTGTCGACCGCCCAGCCGCCGCGGGAGCCTGCGTCCTCTTCCCGGACCGCAAGTGCAGACTCATCTACCTCACCTTCCTCGTCGATTCCCAGCAGGCGCAGAAACGACTCCAGCCTCTTGTACGTCCCTCCTAGCCAGAACCGCCGACGAGCAGGCCTTGTTCTGGACCAATGAATCGGCTGGAACAGTTATGTCCTCGTTCCACAGGGACCGCAATCACTCGCCTACTACATCCGACCCCGGTAAGCCGACCCAACTGGCCTTAGTCGTTTCAGTCCTATACCCCTGCAGTTCTAACCGGTTGTTGTTCGACTTGTCGATTTCCCCCGGGGTGGCTGGTGCTATGCAGGCTCGCCAGGGTTCTTGCTGAGCTGCTTTGGTCGACTTCGGCCAGTCGTACTTCCTGCAAAGACGAGATGAAGGCTAGCGGGTGAGTACCCCTCTTCAAATGTACTGTTGTATACATATATATAAATTATATAGCTGTAGGGAATAGAATTGACAAGTGTATGTGTATAAGTATCAGGGCAGTATAGTTAGGTGCAATATACGTGTATACGTATGGATAGATTTACGAATTGACTTAGAGAATGTGAGTGTGTGTATATATATATAATGGATTTAAGAATGTGAGTGTGTACGTGTGTGTGTGTATATATATATATATATATATATATATATATATATATATATATATATATATATATATATATATATATATATATATATATATATACGAATAGATTGGAGATTTGGGTATGTATGTTTATATGTTTGGGTGTAGGGTACGTATATGTATACATATGGATGATGGAAATGGAGGATACGAGTAGATATATTTATATATGCATCAGTGCAGTACGTAGACGTACATTTATAGAGGTATAGAATGGGATATATATATATAGGTATATATATATAAGTACGAGATGGGTGATATGAATATATGTAGACATATATATATATATGAGTGTACCGAGTAGATATATAAATATATGGGTAGAGGGGGAAGTTTAAGGTATGTATGTAAGTATACATACATGTATAAGAATAGAATAATAACCGGGAAGGGAATGATGTCGTTTTATTGACGAGTGTTTGAGATTTAATCTCATAACCTTTAGTAAGCTAACCTTGAGAACCAGATTAGAGGAAACGAGTTCTAAAAGAAAATATTAGAACTAAATAATAGACTTTTTCGGAAATTCGAGATCAAGGGTAAAATGGTCATTACACCTAAAAGACACCTTTGTAGTAAGTTCTCTTCATGAGATTGTACGTCTTAGAAGTTTAGGACTTCTAAGAATATGGGATGTAATTTTGATCCACGTGCCTTGTATGACAGGCGGTTGAGTTTCTACGGTTGCAGACCGAGTTGAGATTTTGAGAGTTGTGGTGTGATTCAGGTAAGTCCTTGTGACTTACTTAGCCAGTTTCTGGATATTAGTTGAGTGATAGTGGTTGTGCGTGCTATTTGCGTGTTTAATAATAATAACTTGCTAGGACGACTGTTATTATTACGTTTAAGGCCCAAGTGTATGTATAACGGGCCGTGACATCACTGTCCAGCTCTGACAGGAGACTGGGAGGTTCTCTATACCCAGACCAGGCAGGTACAAGGTGAGATGCATCGGATCCATTCTTGATGGTTACACGGGGGCGGAGGCGAGGTTTGGGAATCCCTCGTGTCACAACATAAGTATCATTAGCGTGAAAGAGTAACTAAATTCAAGATAATAAAACGGACTTGTTTGAAAGCATGATGAATGTTTATATTTTTCTGAGTGTGTTTGTGCTACTATTATTCTGCTAATATTTAGATAACTAGCTAATGGTTCCTCTTGTTGTGTTTTAGATTTACCGCAGGTTAGACTAGCAGCTGAGTGATCCGGAAGTAGTGGTCAGCCGGGTCTCCGTACTCCTTAGAGTGGGGGGTTGGGGGTTGTGTTTGTCTTTCCTTTCGTTTGGTTAAGACAGTTATTCTTTTCTTTTGTTTAAGTACTTTAGGCTGCTAGACAGTGTTGCATTCATTACCCTAAAAATATTATTTTTATGAATTTCGGTTTCTTTATTTGTGTCTTGTTGCAAGATCCTAGTAATGTTGTTGTCAAACTGAGGTCGGGACCCATTGTGAGGTCCTAACCAGTAACGTTCCGAGTTCTGAGAATTTGGGATGTTACAACATGGTATCAGAGCTCTAGGTTGGCAACAATGGCACTTACAATCTTCTGAAAGACCGAATAAGATAAAGCAGAACCCGAAAAGGGGTCTGAGTTTTAAAAAGAGAATTTTGGTTTTTAAATGCATGCATAGTCTGGTTGGGAATAGAAAAGTACGGCTGACCACCACTACTACCGCGGATCTCAGTTTGCTTAGTATGGACTTTAGGTTTTACTGTAGTTGGACTTTTAGCTTGTTTATAAAGATATGTTATATAGATAGGTATATGCCGAAGATTAGTAGAAATTGTAGTTATGTTATGTCCTTAACGGAGATAACATAATGAGTTTCTCACCCCTTGGACACATCTAAGTAGTTTTTGAAAGGTGTCAACGTGAGGATTAGTATGCATATCTTATGTGCATTTGGGTAGACGAACGTCGGACAACTCCTTCGAGCTTGTTGAGGAACGTCGAGACGGAAAAGTGAATACTCAAAGACAACACCAATTACGATGACAAGAAGAGAATCCCGAATCAACTCAACGGGATCAAATGAAGGATATACAAGAGAGTAGTTCCGGAGAAGCAAGTGATGATCGCCAACTAGGGAATTGAGAAAGACAACTTAGAGGCTCTTCCAAGTTGTGTAAAGTGACTTCACAAACAAAGAGGATGACGTCGAAAATTGCCAAAGACATGAAAGTCAAAAGGGAGATATAGTAGCGATCAAGAAAAGAGACATAAAATTTAAGCTTACTGACAGGCTAGGAAGTGAAAGTTGATACCAAAAGCAAGGCGGAATATGATCACTCTCAACAATTTACTTGAGACCACAATCCAGATTGATAACCGAGACAGTCAAAAGTATGGAAATCAAAACGAGATACATTATCCATCCAGATAGGAAGAATTAAAGAGTTGCAACTTGGAAGCTTACGCATTGCCAAAAAGGGGAAGGTAGATCTCGCCAACATGGAAGTGGAGTGATCTCGTAGAACACACGAGAATTTTGACCTAGACCGTGATACAACAATAATCAGCTTCTGTAAAGGCGGCATTACAAGCAACACCCAAGAAAGAAGAGTGTAGGAGAATGGTCTTGGTGAACACGAGGGTCTGTAATGACTTCTCATTCACAAAGAGATCTAAGTTAACAACACTAGCGGGTCTTAACAAAGAACCGCAATTGGACGATAACACGGGTAAAAAGAATTATGGGGAAATACCTACAAGTTATCGTGGAAGATATTACTAGTCCGTTGATGGAAGATGAAGATACATCTAGACTCGTAAGAGTATAGTGCTCTTATAGGAGTGTAGATTGTAGAAGGGACTAAATGAGTATAAATGGAAGAGATGTATTTTCACTGGTATATCAAACCTCAAAAGAGATAGAAGAAAAGTAAGTCTACGATCTTACAGTAAGTCAATTACAAACTAATTGGTTACAACAGAGAATTTACACGTGCTAGCCAACTAGTGATGGTGGGTTGACAGATAACAAGAATAACCACAAGGTTATAAAAGAATTTTATCGACATCTAGTGAATTTCTTTCGGAGATCCACGACGAAAATGGTGAAGTTAAATCAATACAAGTACTAGTAGCCTGGATGGTAACGTTAAATGAGTCCAATATGATAACTCTAATAAAGAAATTTAAGAGCAGCTCTTGACGGTCGGTAATGACCCTTGATGATAGTAATGGTGAAAAGGGAATTGTTGGAAGTAGTTACTTACTACTGACTACGAAAGATACATATCAGAGTTAGAATGAAGGGATCCCTGTAAGAAGAACTAGAAGATTAAGAGGAAGTAGATGATTGGAAACATGTCCTATGTCTTAGCATTCCACACAAGTAAGACTGATGGTGCTCCTTCGAAAAAAAAAGTAGGGTCCGACTGTTTAGATTGACAGGGAAAACCCTTGTGATTTAAGATGTGACACAGAATTATTGGAAATTCCGAGGCGGCACAAACATAAGGAGTATGATATAAAGCCTTGGTGAAATGTGTGATCGAGTGTGAGGTGATTGCAGATAGAATCTACAGGTTGACTAAAACACACATGAGAAGGAGTAAAAGTGAAAGACTAAAGGTTGTTATATGGATCCGGTATCACGCCAATAAGATGGTTACCGAAGGGACTAAAGACTGTTATTTAAGGAGAAATGGAGGTACTCCATGGAAAATTCAGCTGGACTGATGACCTAAGAGTTGAGGAAAGTAATAAGACCAACCAACACAGTTGTAAAGTGTGTACGAGAAAACTCAAAGGGATTTAACTATGTTACGAGGTGTAAATATCAAAGAAGGTAAAGCAACATGAGTATAAGGAAGACATAATAAATGCGATGCGAGAAATTTGATTGGTGGGAAAATCATATACACCTAATGTGTTGTATACAAATGGTACCATTGGATGTTTAATAACAATCATACCAACAGACTTATGACACTATGACGGATTTAGTGTAAACCAAGTGTATAACTTATACAATGAGAAGGAAAATCAGGTATCAAAATTGCGGGTTATGATAAATTTTAAATAAAGTTTTGAGATGAGGATGTCCTTAGAAAATCTAGGCAAGAGTACAAATCAACTGAAGTTCCAACACAGAATGGGTAGTAATGATCAACAAACAGTTAGAGACCGATGCAGAGAAGAAAAATGTATAAGACGAGTCATCTAGTAGAAGAGTTCACAAGACAAGCTTGTAAGGCCAAAAGAGATAAAATTTCGACCCGGATATGAGGGTCTAAGGTGCATGGAAGGGATACCTACAATGGAGTGTAGATGCAAATGTAGACTTTACAAGTGTGGAGATTTTTTAACCTCCTCAAACATATAGGAACTTGAAAGAAATCGCAATGTCGGTATCAAAGAGTTGAAGCCCTGTAGCGGAAACAACGGAGTATCAAGAAGGCAATGTTGCCGGTAACACCAGCGAAGGAATGTATATATAAGGACGGCCTTGGCGGACTCGAAAGTCTAAGGTAACCCCAATTATCACGGGACCTAAGTCATCAAAACCGATGGTCCGTGCAAGGGGAACTGCAAGGGGATGATAACTAAAATCATCAAAACTACAACGACACTTACCAGCTATCGTTGAAGACTTGGAATGACCCTTTAGGTCAAGATGAATGACCCAGTTGAGCTCGAGAAGTAGAGTTAGCCTAAGGAAACAGAAGTGTGGAATAGAAAACGAATTAGTGAAGCATGAAAGGATTAATCGAGCAGATGATGCTCACAAAGAATTTAACGCCAGTATAGGTATGAGAAGAGCAGGTCCGGAATATTGAGATAAGTCAATTATAGAGTGACTGACATCAACTGAGGACGTATAAGTGTTGATTGGTATTGACGAGCAGGTACCGTTAAGAAGAGATATTAGTGACTGCGAATTTAAGAGATAACTTTACCGATGACTTGGAGGAATCCCCAAGTAGGCAACGACAACTTTTTGGGGTGATCTAAAAATACAGAGAGAATCGGTTAGAGGTTGCTTACTAGTTGGTTAAGAACAGCCTACGGTTGAATAAGAGAATAAGGGTCTGTTTGAAGAGGATCTTGCTAGTATTAGAAGGGAAGTATAGGCGGGAGTTGGGTAAATCATGTTGACGCCTTAGAAAGATGCCATTGTGACTAATGGGTGTTACACCAGAAGCGTGGTAGGCCCATAACTCACAGATGAAGAAAATCAATGTTGGGATATCTATGATTTCAAGTTAAGAATTAGAGAACTATATAAAAAGGCCCACTTGAGAGTGTGATTTGTTTGAGTTATATAAATTTGAAAGCTTGACAAGAAGTAGGTGAAAATCCACTAATTAAGGAACGATCCGATTAGGTCACATTGAGGAAAACGAGCCAAGCAGTTTGTATTACAAAGAGCATTAGGCACTTAGTAAAGTGCCGACAGAAGTTAAGATAATTATTTCAGAATCAATAGTCGGGAACTTTCGAAAGGAAAAAGCATGTGCGCCAATGGAAGGAAAAGTTTGGTAGAGTTATCAAATGAGCCGGAAGTAAGTTTAGGAAACAAACCGTTGAGAGAGCACCTACCAAAACCAAGACACGTCGTCAGCCATGAGGACCTTACAGTTGAGCCTGACCATACATTTGTAGAGTACCCAGTAGCTATTTTGGAGCGCAGTACTAGACGTCTGCGGTCCAAGGAGATACCTATGTTGAGGATCCAGTGGTCTAGGAGAGGAGCTGATGAGGCCACTTGGGAGACTGAGGAGAGTATTAGACGTAACTATCCCGAGTTCTTTACGGAGTTAGAGGTTACTCCTGTTTTGATGAGTTAGTACTCGGATGTTGTGTTGTTTGACCTTTCAGATTTTTATATTGATTTGAGTGTTTACGTTTTATGACACATGTCTTCTGTTGATGGTTGAATAGTTGCTTGTAGCCAACGAAAATGTCAAGAAAAATTAATATACCGAAGGAAATGTGTGAGTAAGAGGAATATTCTAAGTTTCGGGACGAAACTTCTTAAGAGGGCACTGATGTAATAACCGGAATTTTTAAAGTCCGTTAAACCTGAATTTAACCGATTTCCGAAACGTCAATCTTAAATAAATGGGTACATAAATAATTAAATAAAATAAAATGAGTTTAAATGTTATCATTTTATGTGACTTTAAGTCACATAAAATGATGAAACTTTGTAACCGGAAATAATTTCCGTACCTTTAAAATAAAATAATAATTTACGTATCTCTAAAATAAAATAAGAAATTACCTAATACGGAATTTAATTCCGTAATTATTTCCGCAAATGCCCTACCGATCCGTACGAGTAACGGGCTTCGTTTCAGCTCGTTTTAATGAGGCAAAAGTGGGCCCAATGCTTTGAGTACTGCAGCCCAGCCCAGCCCACTCTTAACCTCTAATTAAAACCCTAATTAACTATAACCTTAATTACCCTAACCTAAACCTAGTCTAATCATCCCTCACCTACCGCTATTCCGTCTTCCGCCTTCCTCTGGAGAACGACACAACCAACAGCTCTTCCACCTTCGACCAGCAACCGCCCCAGATGCCATCCCGCTACGCCGGATCTGCCCCTGTCGACCGCCCAGCCGCCGCGGGAGCCTGCGTCCTCTTCCCGGACCGCAAGTGCAGACTCATCTACCTCACCTTCCTCGTCGATTCCCAGCAGGCGCAGAAACGACTCCAGCCTCTTGTACGTCCCTCCTAGCCAGAACCGCCGACGAGCAGGCCTTGTTCTGGACCAATGAATCGGCTGGAACAGTTATGTCCTCGTTCCACAGGGACCGCAATCACTCGCCTACTACATCCGACCCCGGTAAGCCGACCCAACTGGCCTTAGTCGTTTCAGTCCTATACCCCTGCAGTTCTAACCGGTTGTTGTTCGACTTGTCGATTTCCCCCGGGGTGGCTGGTGCTATGCAGGCTCGCCAGGGTTCTTGCTGAGCTGCTTTGGTCGACTTCGGCCGGTCGTACTTCCTGCAAAGACGAGATGAAGGCTAGCGGGTGAGTACCCCTCTTCAAATGTACTGTTGTATACATATATATAAATTATATAGCTGTAGGAAATAGAATTGACAAGTGTATGTGTATAAGTATCAGTGCAGTATAGTTAGGTGCAATATACGTGTATACGTATGGATAGATTTACGAATTGACTTAGAGAATGTGAGTGTGTGTATATATATATAATGGATTTAAGAATGTGAGTGTGTACGTGTGTGTGTATATATATATATATATATATATATATATATATATATATATATATATATATATATATATACAAATAGATTGGAGATTTGGGTATGTATGTTTATATGTTTGGGTGTAGGGTACGTATATGTATACATATGGATGATGGAAATGGAGGATACGAGTAGATATATTTATATATGCATCAGTGCAGTACGTAGACGTACATTTATAGAGGTATAGAATGGGATATATATATATAGGTATATATATATAAGTACGAGATGGGTGATATGAATATATGTAGACATATATATATATATATGAGTGTACCGAGTAGATATATAAATATATGGGTAGAGGGGGAAGTTTAAGGTATGTATGTAAGTATACATACATGTATAAGAATAGAATAATAACCGGGAAGGGAATGATGTCGTTTTATTGACGAGTGTTTGAGATTTAATCTCATAACCTTTAGTAAGCTAACCTTGAGAACCAGATTAGAGGAAACGAGTTCTAAAAGAAAATATTAGAACTAAATAATAGACTTTTTCGGAAATTCGAGATCAAGGGTAAAATGGTCATTACACCTAAAAGACACCTTTGTAGTAAGTTCTCTTCATGAGATTGTACGTCTTAGAAGTTTAGGACTTCTAAGAATATGGGATGTAATTTTGATCCACGTGCCTTGTATGACAGGCGGTTGAGTTTCTACGGTTGCAGACCGAGTTGAGATTTTGAGAGTTGTGGTGTGATTCAGGTAAGTCCTTGTGACTTACTTAGCCAGTTTCTGGATATTAGTTGAGTGATAGTGGTTGTGCGTGCTATTTGCGTGTTTAATAATAATAACTTGCTAGGACGACTGTTATTATTACGTTTAAGGCCCAAGTGTATGTATAACGGGCCGTGACATCACTGTCCAGCTCTGACAGGAGACTGGGAGGTTCTCTATACCCAGACCAGGCAGGTACAAGGTGAGATGCATCGGATCCATTCTTGATGGTTACACGGGGGCGGAGGCGAGGTTTGGGAATCCCTCGTGTCACAACATAAGTATCATTAGCGTGAAAGAGTAACTAAATTCAAGATAATAAAACGGACTTGTTTGAAAGCATGATGAGTGTTTATATTTTTCTGAGTGTGTTTGTGCTACTATTATTCTGCTAATATTTAGATAACTAGCTAATGGTTCCTCTTGTTGTGTTTTAGATTTACCGCAGGTTAGACTAGCAGCTGAGTGATCCGGAAGTAGTGGTCAGCCGGGTCTCCGTACTCCTTAGAGTGGGGGGTTGGGGGTTGTGTTTGTCTTTCCTTTCGTTTGGTTAAGACAGTTATTCTTTTCTTTTGTTTAAGTACTTTAGGCTGCTAGACAGTGTTGCATTCATTACCCTAAAAATATTATTTTTATGAATTTCGGTTTCTTTATTTGTGTCTTGTTGCAAGATCCTAGTAATGTTGTTGTCAAACTGAGGTCGGGACCCATTGTGAGGTCCTAACCAGTAACGTTCCGAGTTCTGAGAATTTGGGATGTTACAAACTGCTCTAATATTGAATATATTTCACCCTATAAAACAATGATTCTACACATGAGTAAATGAATACCGAGGTTTCTGGAATCTATAGAAAAAAAAGATTATAAACAGTTCTTCGTGCTCACTCAACCACTAGAAAAGAAGAATTCTTGATGACATGTGCAACCATCCATTCTTATAAGTTAACCATAAATCCCCATTCAAATGATGTGGATGATAATTTTACGAGTTGTTATAATTTTTCCCCACTTAAAATCACGTCCACGTCAGGCCGAAGAACCGTCCACCGAGCCGAGTGACCGCCTACTAGGTCGAACACACTCGTAACTCAGGTTTAGCTCTGATACTATCTATAAGACAGAGGTTGTGTCAAAATTTGCAATCAATTATCTTGAGAATTGCTCTAATGTTCAATGTATAGTTTTCATCCTATAAAACAATAATTCTATACATGAGTAAATGTGAAAAACAAAGATCTTAAAGAGAGAGTTCTTTGTGCTCACTCAACTAGTATAAAAGAAAATTTCTTGATGACTTGGGTAGTAATATTTCCTTATAATTAACCATAAATTCTCATTCAAATGATGCCACCGAGCCACTGAGCCGAGTGACTGCCTACTAGGTCGAGCACACACATAACTCAGGGTTAACTCTGATACTATTTATAAAACTTGAGATCTTAGGGAGGTCATCCATCTTAAAATTACTCCATCACGAGCACGCTTAACTCTATAGTTTTTTGTGTTCAATCAACCACTGACATGGGTAGCAATCCATCCTTATAAGTTAACCATAAATCCTCATTCAAATGATGCGGAATGATAATTTTACGAGGTGTTACAAGACAAATTTATGAAATCCAGCTCAAGAAAGCGCAACTTATATTCATAGTTCACTTCATTTTCCGCTTCAACCACGATTTGCCAACCTCTCATAAACTCAGTCACAATATGTTTGTTATTTACCATCTTACTACATTTTTCTTCGATGTCTTTGTGAATGTGATGCCTTTATAACAAATGTGTGGCTTCCGGAAACACCATCTCAAAGGCGCTAATTAGGGTTGGGTCTTTGTGGGTAAGAATTTCAAGTTGCATATTGTTCGTTACCAATAATTCTTTCAAATTTTGCAACGTCCAAACATAATTATTTATTGGATCTGCATTTAGAAATGTAGATAATACAAAGAAGCTTGTATTATCAGCTGAATTGAATCCGACAACTTCCAACCATGGAATGTAAGAGCAAAATATCGCTATCACGCGTGGAAACGTACGCAACAAAACCACTAACCTTGGTTTTGCACAAACTATGTCACTCAACTTTCTTGTTACATAATCCGTTCGTTGCCATGTATGGTAATTGCATCCATCAACATGTTGCATAAGGCTTGGGAGGAACTCAAATCGATCATTAGCCATGTCGAATGACCTATTTGGAATTTTATCTTGAATAAATTAGGGAAATGGGGCCCTTTATATATTGCTTTTGTAAAGTGGGATTCTAGAGAAAACAATAAAAATTAGGCCTAAACCTAGGGAAATAGGACATAATTGAAATGATGGTACTACACAATATTTAAATATGGGTAAAATGGGAGAGTGGGTATGTTTTGTAACCATGAGCCTATAAAGGGCCCCAAGTTAATAATGAGTACAAAATAGGCCCCTCTAATTTATATAAAAAAAAATTATTAAAATAAAAGGAGGATATTAAGGAAATAAAAAGATCTTTCTCTCTCCATTTATTAAGCAAGTAATTATTACAAAACGGGAAAGTAAATATCTTTATCTCTCTATTTATTAAGGGAATCAAAATATCTCCATTTATTAATGAAATCAAAATATTTTCCGGAATCTTCTTCCTTTCCAACTTGCGTTCATCCATGGCGACGATATTGAGATTTCCGCAGCAACATGTGTACATAATCGTCTGAGACTGCAAACATATGTACATATATAGTTATTCAGTAACATTTTCGCAAGAAAAAATGTACATAATCACTAGAGACTGCAAACATATGTACATGCAAAGACAAAAACTGTACATATTCTAATTGATATCATGTTATATGTACACACAAAATATGTCTTTGTATCATCAAACCCCTATCCAAATGTACACGAACTGCATATTTGGTACATATATAGTTATTTAGTAATATTTTCGCAACATCATATGTACATAATCAGCAATATATGTACATAATCAGCAACATATGTACATAATCAACCCATATCCGAATATATCATACCTGGCTATGGCGACTGAAGCTAATCTCGGCTTGCTCACCGTCGAACGCCCTCCACCGCTAGCCGCAGACATCGTTGTTGCTCTTGATCTCTTGGTCTTCATGAACTTGAACTTGAGGCGGTTGTTTAGGATAGCGCGACTCCACCTCGTTCTCCCTCTCGCCGCAATCGCCAAAACACGATCTACGGCCTCCCGTACAGCACGACCTCGGCGCGGAGCCGATGTCGACGAAGAAGAAGGGTTGAGTCGTCGAAATATCGAATTGAAGACAAATTGAAGAATACTGGAAAATCTTCCGATAATGGCGGATACGTCACTGCGAGGATGCCATACGACGGCAAAGACGAATTGAAGAAAGTCAGTCTTCCGATAATGGCGGATATATAATAATGGAAAATCTCATAGTTACCTTCTTTAGCTGATCTCCTATTTTATTGCTTAATTAATTTATTTAACCAAATAAATAACTTCCATTAATTTAGTAACTACCTATTAAAATATATCCTTAATTACTAGTTTATCTTTTTTTTAAAATATAAAATAACAGGGGCCTAGTTTGTTTTTAAGAAAAAAAAGTTACCCCATGTAATAACCGGAATTTTTAAACTCCGTTAAATCTGAATTTAACCGATTTCCGAAACGTCAATCTTAAATAAATGGGTACATAAATAATTAGATAAAATAAAACGAGTTTAAATATTATCATTTTATGTGACTTTAAGTCACATAAAATGATGAAACTTTGTAACCGAAAATAATTTACGTACCTTTAAAATAAAATAATAACTTATATTAGACGGAAAATAATTCCGTAAATATTCCGCAATTTTTCTTTCGTTTCCGGACGAATAACGAGCATTTTTTTCAGCCTCTTGTGTTAATTGAGGAGCAGGCCCAACAACTGGCCCAATTACCCAGCCGGCCCAACTTTAACCTTAACCCTAATTTAACCCTAATTCTAATTCTACGTTTAAACTATCATAACCCTAATCCTAAGAAGAACTACACTAATCTGCCGCTGCACTTGCCCCTTACGACTGGAGAAGACGAAGATGCCGTCCGCCCTGCCTTCGTCGCCGCCGTTGCCCTGTCTCCGTCGCCGCCGTTGCCCTGCCTTCGTCGCCGCCGTTGCCCCGCCTCTTGTCGACCACCAGGGGGCCACCTGTTTGTCTATCTCTCTCTGTTCCGCTATCCTGGTTCGAAGAGCAGCAAGGTCGGATCTGGGCAGTTGCGAGGCACGCCGGTGAGTCCTTCGCCGCCCCTACTACTTCCTCCCCCTGTGCCGCCGCCACCGCCGCCCTCTGTCGCCGCTAGCGGTACGTCGACCCCGCGTTCGGACTACAGCCTCCAGTAGCCGACCTGTGACTCCGTCTTGCCTCCAGCCGGATCGCTGCCGCCTCGAGCTAGGCGGAACCGCCACCGCGTCGGGCCTTTCCGGACAGTTGTGAAGGTAAGGCTGTTCTTCTTACCCCTCGAGTCACCTTCTGCATCACCCTATCACTTAACCTTGGACCCACATCGAGCCAGTGACCGCCGCTTCTGCTGCTTCCGTATCCTGTGCCGACGCCGCACCCCGTTGCACCCTCCTGGACCAGCGTCGGTTTAGGTGAGTCCTTGTACTGATTGAGTTGCTAGTGTACTGTAAGATGTATATACATATACATATTGGAATGGTATGAGTTGTAAGTACACTGCGAGATGTATGTATATATACATTTGGAATTGTATGAATGTAGTACAATGTATACATGTATATATGATAGAAGTAGAAGCGGAAAGTTATAAAATAAAATAAAAAAATAAAATAAAATAAAAATAAATAAGTATAAGTTAGTATAGTGTATATAGGAGTTGTGTTTGCCGGGTATATATAAATATACGTAAATATATATTATATGAAAATAAAAGTATACCTAAGTGAAGTAAAGTTATACATGTGGATCGATATATATATAAATCTACTCATACGAACGGGAGTTGCGGAAATGTCATGTATATAGCTATATATATATATAGCTATATATATATATATATATATATATATATATATATATATATATATATATATATATATGTATATATATAAATACCGAATGGTTACGGTTTTAATATGAAATGGAAGTAAAGGTTAAAGTATGTACCTAGGTATACATACGTTTGGAAGAGTAAAGTAATAATAGAGAAGTAAGGAGGGATTTTGGTTCTTGGAAGAATTTAAAGTGTAACTTATAACCGGTGTAACTATCAAAGGGAGTTGATAATTTTTTTTCTAAATTAAACTTGGAGAAATTACGATACCAAAGGTAAAATGGTCTTTTACCATAAGAGAGCTTTTTCCGTAATTCCTTCGCATGAGGTTGGACGTCGAAATGTGATTTTGATACACATGCCTTATTTGACAGGCGTTTGAGTTACCACGAGTACGGACTGTTTGAGACGTGTTAGAGTGTTTTTGATTCAGGTAAGTCCTTGCGACTTACTTAGCCAGTTTCTGGATATTAGTTGAGTGATAGTGGTTGTGTGTGCTATTTGCGTGTTTTAATAATAATAACTTGCTAGGACGACTGTTATTATTCCGTTTAAGGCCCAAGTGTATGTATAACGGGCCGTGACATCACTGCCCAGCTCTGACAGGAGACTGGGAGGTTCTCTATACCCAGACCATCCAGGTACACGGTGAGATGCATCGGATCCACTCCTGATGGGTACACGGGGGCGGAGGCGAGGTTTGGGAATCCCTCGTGTCACAAAATAAGTATCATTAGCGTGAAAGAGTAACTTAACTCCAGATAATAAAACGGACTTGTTTGAAAGCATGATGAGTGTTTATATTTTTATGTGTGTGTGCGTGCTACTATTATTCTGCTAATATTTAGATAACTAGCTAACGGTTCCTCTTGTTGTGTTTTAGATTTACCGCAGGTTAGATCAGCAGCTGAGTGATCCGGAAGTAGTGGTCAGCCGGGTCTCCGTACTCCTTAGAGCGGGGTTGGGGTGTTTTGTCTTTCCTATCTTTTGGTTAAGACAGTTGTTCTTTTCTGTTGTTTAAGTACTGTAGGCTGCTAGACAGTGTTGCATTCATTACTCTAAAAACATGGCTTTTATGAATTTCGGTTTCTTTATTTGTATCTTGTTGCAAGATCCTAGTAATGTTGTTGTCAAACTGAGGTCGGGACCCATTGTGAGGTCCTAACCAGTAATACTCCGAGTTCTGAGAATTCGGGGTGTTACACCCCAACCCCTTAATCTTCTCTTTAAATATTGATGGGATGTTTACTATTCATACTTTTTGACTTTTTAAATAAAGTGAGGGAGACTCCCACTTAATCGTTCATATGTTAGGTGTGTTATTTATTTTTTGGGTATTGTATGAAAAAACTGAGTTGTTATTTTTTGGGTATGTTAGATGTGTTATTTATTTTTTTGTGTTGAATGACGATTTATGTTTGATTACCCAAAATTCCGATCTCAAAATTAGGATATGCACTTACCATGCTCGATCTACAACATTGACAACAATACGAACAAACCACTTACCCAAACATATCAATATCTTACAAAACACTTACCCAAAATGTGTTATAATGTTGGATATGTTTTATAGTTACCCAAAATGTGTTATATTTAAAGTGATATCGTGGATATGTTTGATGGTTACCCAAAATGTGTTATAATGATCAAATGTCAAGCGAATTTTTTGGTAATGACCAAATGTCATTTGATATTGATGTTTGTGTACAATATCGAGTTTTGAAAATTTTGGGTATGACAAATTTAAATTGGGTATGAATTTTGTATTAAGTGATGTTTAAATTGGGTAGAAATATAAAATATTATCCAATTTATGGATATTTTTTATATTAATATTTGATTTATTGGGTATGTTGTTTTCGAGTATGTTTATGTACTTTGACAAATTTATTTTTGGGTATGATTGTGACATTAGCTGGGTAAGCAGATTTTTGGGTAAGCGGATTTTTTATGAGTAAAGGGCTGTGTTTTTTTTGCTCAAAATTCCCTCCAAATGTCAATCAAAAGTGTCACATCACTCATCACTCACTTTTGTCAATTTTTTGTTTTATTTATGAATTAGTCTAGTAAAGTAGGAGCCCTATTTTTCAATTTGTAATTGGTAGGGCCCTAAATTTTAACTCTATAGTGTAAAAGGCCCTAAATGCCAATTCAGCCTTTTATCTTCTCTCATGCGATCATTTTTTTTTCTGACGAAATAATTTTTTTTTGTTTTTGACCCTACCGAAAAAATGAATAGGGTTCTTGCCTTCTTGGCTTGGGTTCCGGTGGTTATTTACAGATATGGCTCTGGTGTCTGTGTGTGAAGCGGATACGACTATGGGGGACTCTAGTGGTTCATTCGTCAACGTTGCTATGAAGGATTCTTTTGGTTGAGGCGTTCCATACGATGTTGCTTTAACCGTGGTGAGGAATGTTTCTCCAATTTATGAACTGAGGGATGACTCCGATAAGCCTATGGTGGACTTTGTTGTATAAGGTAACCCGATACCTGTTGGTGTGATATTTGAAATTTGAAAACTAAAATTTGAAACTTTGAAACTTGAAATTTGAAATTGAAATTTAAAAATTGAAATTTATATGATACAGATCAACGACTAGATTAGGGGATTTTAATTGAAATTTGGGGTTTAGGGTTAAAAGGATAAGAGAGGTAATTATGGATTTAAATTTCAACAACTTATATGAAAATAGATGAACCATCAATTGTTTCAGTGGACTCATGAGAATGCAGTTGGATACTTGCACTTACTAAAGGAGTATTGACTTTTGAGAGATGGACCAGAGGGTTACGTTAGATAGGAGAAGGGAAACTTTAATTTTTTTTCCCGACCAGTTTGGATGTTGTGTATCGGGTTCATCTCATTCAATTTCTATAGTTGATCAAACATGATCCGTCTAGAAAATCAGGCGGGTTCGGACAAGGCGACAACGACAAGCCCCCGCCTATCCGATCGACGACTGTTCAGATCCAGTCGAACAAAAAGTTTGACTATACCAAAAAGCCCGAATTTTTTACAGTTATATTAATATGGAATGTTTCCAATAAAAAAATAATATTCATTATAATTAAATAATATTATTATAACTAAATAATGTTAGATATTAAATTATGTTATATACATATATTGTTTCATAATAATAAATGTATATCGTTTGGTATGACTGTAGGAATGTGATTGAAATCAGGAATCGGAATGGAATAAGGAATTGGAATAAGTCATTTCTGATACTTGGTGTTTGATATGATGTTGGAATGAAATATTGTTGACACATGTTTTTGATTTTATATGAGTTATGCAACGAGAAACTGTATCATATTTGATGATATATGTGTGCATATTTATAATGTAAATATATGCTATTTTTTAAACTACATTTAAGAAAAACGAAGACAAACGAATAACTTAAAGATTAAACACTAAACAATCGTCAATCCAAATAAATAGGTATATATTTTTTTCTATCAAATATTACTTTTCTAATTGAACAAATTATATTATTTTCGATCATTTTTCGGTTACATTACATCTTGAATGAAATATCCGTATCATAGTTAATTTTTATTTTGTCAAAATTATGTTTTTCCACAAAATAATTATATAATTTTAATTAATTTATGGACAATAAAACAAATTAAAAAAATATTATTTTTATTTTGTGAAACTAAGCAAGTATATATTTATATAATAAAAATATATAAATGTAATTTTAAATCTAAAGTATGTTTATGTTGGAATGGGATACCCACCTTTAATTTATGGAATCAACTTCTTTTATAGAGTTGGAATGAGTCATTCCATGGAATCATTCTCATTCCGATTTCAAGTCTTACCAAACACGGGGTATTGATATGACTCATTACGATTCCGATTCCTGATTCCATGGGAATCGTACCAAACGAGCCCTTAGATATATCGGACTAGGTTTAAATTGTCATTAAAAAAAATAATTGTCATGGTTTCAATCTTAAATTTTGATATTTTATTTTTCACAACTTGGATTACTAAGCATTTGATATTTGTTTGTCCTTATTTATCCGCTTGTTAATAATGGGACATTCTAAATATTTTTCTAGGCTATTTGACTTTGCAATTCCATAGTTAGATGTATTCTATATTTAGTTGTAAAGTCAACATTCTTTGTGGTCTAGAATGTAAACTTGTTGTCCCGATATCAAGCAATAATAAGATAATATGGTCATAGTCTTGTCTACTGTCTTTGTTGATGTTTTGATAAAAAGTTATAACGTAGTCAAATGTAAGGAAAATGAAAAACTGGATTAATAAATTATGATCTAAATTAACAGCCGTTTTTTAGGGACTAGTGGAGCCGCGCGGCCATAGCGCGCGCGTCGGGATCATTGTAGGTGCATATTTGTCTAGAAAACAAGTTATGGTCGTTGCAGACCCTTTGCATTATTTTCGCTTATGGAGACGTGTTTTGATGGGTATATATTTCTGGTATGTTGCAGACCATGTGCGTTGGGTCTGTTTATTTTCTTGTATCCGAGTAATGGAGATGGTGTAATATTGTTGTGGAAAAAATAGAAGGCATAGATAATTCAATTGTTTATGAGTATGTTGTTGCTTTAAATTTAATAGCAATTCCTTATAATACAGATATATATTTATCGATGTTTGTACAAGTAAAGAAAAATACACACAAATATTTTGAAATACACCGGAGTCCGCCGAAATGGCATGCATGACCATGTATGTAGGCGAAGTAATATGACACATGAAATTGGCGTATTAAATTGCTAAAAATAAATTTAATTTACAGATGCGGGTGAGATAATAATTTCGTTATCAGATATTTGCAACTTATTTGTTTGTGACTTTGCGCGCGCGTCAGGTTCGACAATATGGTTTGATCTTCGTTGCTCTAGTCTGGTTTAATCAGCCTGAGCCTCAAGTGGGGCCATCGTCGCGTCTGCATTGATTAGGTCTTCAATGTTCTCGAAATGGATGGTGAAGAACTTGAGATTGTGTTGGTCGTAAGTTGTATTTGATGTAGTACAATCTAATGAATTTGTGTTGTCTTTGTTCCAACTCTTTAAGATCTAAGAAATATAAAGAGACAATCACACAAACAATAAGACATGTTTGAGAAAAAAAACAAGGTGATCATCAAATTTCTTGTGTGATGCAATGTATGTGACTTAGTAGCTTCCCGCTGAAAGAAAGTTGGTGTTGATATGTGGAAGCATAATCACAATTCTATTTCTTAAGAAATATAATTTCTATATATAAATCTTAATTTATTCATTTGAAATATTCTAAATAATATCATCTTCTAGTAGTTTAAATTTATTGAATCAATGCCGTCTTTCTCTTAAAAATTTGACCTTGTTGTATGAAATATTCAAATTAAGACGTGAAAATATCAATGCAGTAAATCTTGGAAATCCCATGCCCATACCTCATAATGCATGAATAAAAATTTAAAGGTAAATGGAGTTTAAAATAATTAAAGTTTAACACCTCCAAAGGAATATATATATAGAACGTGTACGAGTTGGATTATATCCGAAAAAATTTCAGTTTTTTATGATGTTCCTAAACTTTATAATTTTTCGAATTATACTTTTTCACCATTTATAAGTTAACATTTTTATTTGACCCATTAAGATCACCATTTTTAATACCATCTTTGCTTGACCTATAACTCTAAACAAAATATTCAACTATCATAAATCTCATGGCAAGCATGTGGACTTGCTTGTCCTTATTTAATAATGAGACATTCTGATGTGGAACCATCTCCAATACAAGGACCAGTTACACGTTCAAAGGGGATGTCGGGACCTCCTTTGACAACAGTAACGCCAAGAAAACCAAGGCTTTTCCTCCAACTGTAATAACCGAAAATTTTAAACTCCGTTTAATACTGAATTTAACCGGTTTCCGATACGCCAACCTTTGTTCTAAAAAAAAAAATAATAATAATAATAATAATAAATAAATAAATAAATAAATAAATATAAAAATAAAGCGAGATTTAAGTTCTATCATTTTATGTGACCTTGATTCACATAAAATGATAAATTATGTAACCGGAAATAATTCCGTACCTTTAAAAGAAAATGATAACTTATATAATACAGTAAATAATTCCGTAAGTAATTTCCGAATTTAAGTTCCGTAAAATTTTAATGATTCCGGGCGTATAACGAACCTTCCTTCAGCCTTTTATTTTTAATGATAGAGCAGTCCAACTCAGGCCCAACACCAGGCCCAATGACAACACAACCAGCCCACCTCTTTAAACCTAAACCTAAAATTAAACTAATCCTAATCTGAACCTAACTCATCCCTAACCCCTGCAGCGTATCACGGCATTCTCTCCTTCCTACCACACAACACGGCACACATTCGATCAACAAAACCTACTGCCTCCCTTCTACTCCGCCGCCACCATCGCCGGGACGGGCTAGTTGCTGGAGAACGCTGCTCGGCTCCACCGGGACTACACGCAGAGACGGGAAGACGACCGCCCTGCGCCAGAGCCGCCTGCAGCATCCCGAAACGCGCGAGACGCCTTCTGCGGGTCGGTCCTTGCACCGCCAACCTCGACGGAGTTCTACAGCGGACTTCACCGGAGGCTAGTGTACTGCCTCGCTTCGCCACCCTCTTGCACCGAGAGGACGAACCAGAACCCAGTGTAACACCCCGAATTCTCAGAACTCGGAGTATTACTGGTTAGGACCTCACAATGGGTCCCGACCTCAGTTTGACAACAACATTACTAGGACCTTGCAACAAGACACAAATAAGGAAACCGAAATTCATAAAAACATGTTTTTAGAGTAATGAATGCAACAAAGTCTAGCAGCCTACAGTACTTAAACAAAAGAAAGAGACAACTGTCTTAGCCGAAAGAAAGGAAAGACAAACAACCCCCACCCCACTCTAAGGAGTACGGAGACCCGGCTGACCACTACTTCCGGATCACTCAGCTGCTGATCTAACCTGCGGTAAATCTAAAACAACAACAACAATCACCGTTAGCTAGTTATCTAAATATTAGCAGAGAAATGGTAGCACAAACACACGCAGGTAAACATAAACACTCAACATGCTTCCAAACAAGTCCGTTTTATTATCTTTCTTAAAATTTCTCATTCACTCTAATGATACTTATTTTGTGACACGAGGGATTCCCAAACCTCGCCTCCGCCCCCGTGTAACCATCAGGAATGGATCCGATGCATCTCACCTTGTACCTGTATGGTCTGGGTATAGAGAACCTCCCAGTCTCCTGTCAGAGCTGGGCAGTGATGTCACGGCCCGTTATACATACACTTGGGCCTTACGTAAAATAATACAGTCGTCCTAGCAAGTTATTATTATTAAAACAAGCAATAGCACACACCACTACTATCACTCAACTAACACTCAGAAACCGGCTAAGTAAGTCGCAAGGACTTACCTGAGTCAAAATACTCTCTAACACGTCTCACACCGTCTGTACTCGTGGTAACTCAAACTCCTGTCAAATGAGGCAGGTGTATCAAGACACATCTCACTATCCAACCTCTTGCAAAGGAATTACGGAAAAACAACCCTCTTATGGTAAACGACCATTTTACCCCTGGTGCCGAAAGTTCTCAAAGTTCACTCTTTCGTCCTACTAAATTCCTTTTAGGATTTGTTCTCTATGATTACTCTCGCTCTTTGATAGTTTTCCTTAATCCAAACTCGTATTTATGTGTAGATACTCGCATTTTTATATATTCTATATATTATGTTATAAGTATACTTTTATATAACCATTTATATGCTCATTAAGTTCTAAGTTCTATAAACTTTACTAGGCTTTGAAGATAATTTTGTACTCTTTTAAATTCCTAATAAATATATATATATATATATAAATATATATGTATATATATATATGTACCCGTATGTGTATCCGCGACATTCATAACTCTTATTTATGTGTCCACCAAACCGCTTTTACTAAACTTCCGTACTCGAACATATAATAGTACATATATGTATCCTATATATATATATATATTCCGAATCTGTTATTCATACCTATTTGCATCCACACACGTTCCACCCCTATTGAACATCATACTCGTATATTATACGCACACTTGCGTCTTTTATACATATAAATTCCTACATATAATTACGGATATGAACATCCCTAAACTATATATATATATATGTACTGCAGGTGGAAGAAGGTCGGAGGGTCGGCTTACCGGTACTGCGATCCGGCGAGCACTGGCGTCAGGAGGCTGCAGCAGGTGGCGGTGGTGGCGAGCTCCGGGAACCGGCCGGACTGGAGGCGTGCAGGAGGTCGACTGGGGCGTGGCGCGGCTGCAGCAAATGGGCGGTTACGATTCTTGCTCGGAATAGAAGCAACAGAAAAGAGGGAGGCGTCTCACCTGGCGGCTATCGGTGGTCGCGACGGACGGTGGCGATGCGTCGGCTCCGGTGGCAACGAAGCGAAGGGCGGACGGTGGCGCTGCGTCGCTTTCTGAGAAGCCGGAGGGGTAAGTCTCGAACAGATAAGGCGGAGGGAAAGAGGAAGGGAAAGGCGGCTCACCTGGCGGCCTTGGTGGTCGCGGCGGACGAAGGATCCCGGCGAAGACGGCGCAGGCAAGGTGGCGGTGGTGGCAGGACTCGGCAGGAAGAACGGTCGTAGTATCGTGAGAGAGGAAGAGCGGCGCTGATCTCTTTTGTCCAGAAGAGAGTCGGGAAGGGTAGAGTAATTAGGGTAAGATTAGATTAATTAGGGTTAATTAAGGGTTAATTTGGGCTTAAGAAGTGGGCTGGCCCAAAGGAGCGGTGGTCTAATAAATTAAAAGCGGAACTCGTAACTCGTTAATTATGTGCGGAAATTGTTTAATACGGGATTAAATTCCGTATTTTATAAATTATTATTATCCTTAATTTAAGTTCGTATATTATTTCCGGTTAAGAGTTTTCGTCATTTTATGTGAATCTAGGTCACATAAATCGATAGAACCAAACTTGTTTTATTTTATTTTATTTATTTACGCTTGTTGCAACGGAATTTGGTTAATTACAGTTTTCCGGAACTTTAAAACTTTCGGTTATTACATCAGTGCCCTCTTAAAAGAAGTTTCGTCCCGAAACTTAGAATATTTCTCTTACTCCCACATTTCTTCGGTATATTTTTGTTTCTCGACCTTTTTCGTTTTCTATCACGCAACTACTCAAGCATCAAACAGACAAGTAGCACAAAAACAGAAACACTCAAATCAATATAACAACCTGAAAAGTCAAACAACACAACATCCGAGTACTAACTCGTCAAACAGAAGAAATCTCTAACCCAGCGAAGAACTCGGGATAGTTACGTCTAATACTCTCCTCAGTCTCCCAAGTGGCCTCATCAGCTCCTCTCCTAGACCACTGGATCCTCAGCATAGGTATCTCCTTGGATCGCAGACGTCGGGTACTGCGTTCCAAGACAGCTACTGGGTACTCTACAAATGTATGGTCAGGCTCAACTGTCAGATCCTCATGGCTGATGACGTGTCTCGGATCCGGAATGTACTCTCTCAACTGAGATACATGAAAGACCGGATGGACACTCTCTAGTCTCGGTGGTAAAGCTAGTCGGTAGGCCACCTCCCCAACTCTCTCCAGGATCTCAAAAGGTCCGACATATCGGGGACTCAGCTTTCCCTTAATGCCGAAACGCCTGACTCCTCTCGTGGGTGACACTCTCAACCACACCTGAGCACCCACCCTAAACTCCAAAGGTCGACGCCTCTTGTCGGCGTAGGACTTCTGACGACTCTGAGCTGCTAACATTCGCTCTCGGACTAGGGCAATCCGAGCTATGTCATCCTGTACCTGATCTGGAGCTACTCCATCAACTCTGCTAGGCTCGTCCCAACATAAGGGTGTACGACATCTCCGCCCGTACAAAGCCTCATAAGGAGCCATCCCAATAGATGCGTGCCAGCTATTGTTATACGAAAACTCTACCAGTGGAAGATGATCTGGCCATACCTGTCCCCAATCAAGTACACATGCCCGAAGCATGTCCTCTAAGGTCTGAATGGTCCTCTCAGACTGCCCGTCTGTCTGTGGGTGATAGGCAGTAGTGAAGTGGAGACTCGTCCCTAAGGCAGTATGTACCTGCTGCCAAAATCTCGAGGTGAAACGTCCATCTCTGTCAGAGACGATAGTCCTCGGTACCCCATGGAGTCTCACAATGTGCCTGGTGAACTCCTCAGCCAGACGACTCACCGGCCACGTTTCCTTAATCGGAATGAAACGTGCGGTCTTCGTCAGGCGGTCTACCACTACCCAAATAGCATCAAATCCTCTGCTGAGTCTCAAACCAGTGACAAAATCCATAGATATATCCTCCCACTTCCACTGTGGTACTGGAAGTGGGTGGAGCTCTCCTCCAGACCTACGGTGCTCAATCTTGACCTGCTGGCAGGTCGCGCACTGAGCTACATATCGAGTCACATCGGGCTTCAACCCACCCCACCAGAAGGACCGTCTCACATCCTTGTACATCTTACTCGCTCCAGGATGTACTGAGTATGGGGTAGCATGAGCCTCACCTAGTATCCTCTGTCTCAACTCACTGTCTGACGGTACGCAGACGCGATCCTGACGTCTCATCACTCCATCTGCACCAATAGTAAACTGTGGGGCCTCATCTCGAGACATCCTGTCCCGGATCCGGATCAAAGTGGGGCAAGTCTCCTGCTTCTGTCGGATTTCATCCAACAGATCAGGAAGTAACTCCATGGTAGACAACTGGCCATCTGTATCGGGAAACTGCACCTCTATCTCCAACCAAGCCAAGTCCCTCTGTAACTGTGGCTGTACTGTCAACCGAGCTATCGCTCTCTCTCTAGGCGTCTTCCGGCTCAAAGCATCAGCTACCACATTCGCCTTTCCGGGGTGGTAGAGGATCTCAAGGTCGAAGTCCTTGATCAACTCTAACCACCGCCTCTGGCGGTTATTCAACTCTCGCTGAGTGAATATGTACTTCAGACTCTTGTGGTCTGTAAAGATCTGACATGTCGCCCCATAGAGATAGTGACGCCAGATCTTGAGAGCATGGACTACTGCAGCCAACTCCAGATCATGTGTGGGGTAGTTCTCCTCATACGTCTTCAGCTGTCGAGACGCATAGGCTATGACCTTACCCCTCTGCATCAAGACACACCCCAAGCCCAGCTTGGATGCATCACTGTATACCACAAAGTCATCAATACCCTCAGGCTGTGCTAAAATCGGAGCGGACGTCAATCTCCTCTTCAGCTCCTCAAAACTCTGCTGACACGGCTCAGACCAGACAAAACGAGTAGTCTTCCTCAGAAGACAAGTAAGTGGTCGGGCAATCAAAGAGAACCCTTCCACAAATCGGCGGTAGTAACCTGCTAGACCCAAAAAGCTGCGAACCTCCTTAACATTCTTAGGAGGTTGCCAAGAAGATACTGACTCGATCTTCGCCGGATCGACCTTAATTCCCTCAGCAGTCACCACGTGTCCTAAGAAAGCCACCTCTGACATCCAAAACTCACACTTGGATAGCTTAGCATACAGCTGGCTATCCTGTAGAATCTGCAGCACTGTCCTCAAGTGTCCGGCATGCTCCTCCCGACTCCTAGAGTAGACTAGGATGTCGTCAATGAAGACCACTACGAACTGGTCTAAGAAGTCAATGAATATCCCATTCATCAACTCCATGAACACCGCTGGTGCATTAGTGAGCCCGAATGGCATCACTACGAACTCATAATGACCATACCTAGTCCGGAATGCCGTCTTCGGTATGTCCTGATCTCTCACCCTCAGCTGGTGGTAACCTGACCTCAAGTCTATCCTCGAGAACACGGACGCTCCATGCAACTGGTCCAACAGATCATCTATGTGTGGCAGTGGATACTTGTTCTTGATGGTTACTTTGTTCAGCTCTCTGTAGTCTATGCACAGCCTCATCGATCCGTCCTTCTTCTTCACAAACAACACTGGCGCACCCCAAGGAGACACACTGGGGCGTATAAAACCCTTCTCTGCCAGCTCCTCTAACTGCTTCTTCAGCTCAAGCAGCTCTATAGGTGCCATACGGTACGGGGCCTTCGAGATAGGTCTCGTGGCCGGCTCCAAGTCGATGCTGAAATCAACGCTCCTCTATGGGGGTAGCCCTGGCAGGTCATCACTGAATACCTCTGCAAACTCGCATGCAACAGGTATCTCCTCTATGGTCAGGCTCTTGCTTTCCTTCATGGCATAACACCAGAAGGCTTCGCAACCCTGAGCTATCAGTCTCGCTGCTCTCACTGCACTGATAACTGTACCTGACTTTCCGAGGTCCCAACCTCGGAATATTACCCTATGACCCTCCTCCGTGGCAACGGTCACTGTCCTCTTACCAATGTCTAAGACTGCTCCGTGTTTCCTCATCCAGTCTATCCCTAAAATGACATCCTCATGAGCTAAGGGCATGACTAGAAAATTAACTAGCCAGTCTCGATCCCCCATGCGAACAGGACATCCAAAGATCTCTCTAGTCCCTCTTACCTTACTCCCATCAGGTAAGCCTATCGTAAAAGGTATCCCCTCTACAGTAGCTAAGGACAACCTATCTACGCATGCATCAGATATGAAGGAGTGTGTAGCACCCGTATCAAATAAAACTCGTACAGGTAAGTCATGAATCTGGATCGTACCTGTGGCAGTAGGTGCATCTGGCTGATCAGCATCTCTCAACTCAAACACTCGTGCCTGAGCTCCTCTAGTATCAGCCACACTACCACGTCCTCTGCCCCGACCTGATCCCTGTATAGAACTCTGTGGTGGTGTGTGTCCTGGAGCTCTGTAAGACTGCTGCTGACTAGGAGTTCTGTACTGCTGCTGCTGACTCGGAGTCCGGTACTGTGGCGGTCTCTGTACACTCCCTGACAAGCCTGCAGGAGAAGAACCCTGCTGAGATGGGGCCTTGCCCTGACGGCAGAATGCAGCTCTATGTCCAACCTTGCCACACTGAAAGCAAGTCACTGCTGGCTTCGTGCAGTTCGATCGGATATGTCCATAGCTATTGCAGTTGTGGCACTGCAAGCTACCAGCTGAAGTCTGACCAGTAGCTGTATGGCTCTGTCGCCCCTGAGTCTGTCCCCGTCCAAAAGCAGCTACTCCTGAACCACCACTGGCATAACCTGTCCTCTGCCGCTTATCCGGCCTGTCAGACTGAGCAGCTCTCCTAGACCCTGGTCTGTCTCTCTCATACGCAGATGCTCTATCCTGATAGTCTGACAGAGTCTCACAGCGAAATCCTGCCAGATAAGACCGAGTGCTCTCTCTCAATCTCCGGGAAAAGAGATAGACATGCTGCTCCTCAGGAGGTGCAGCTGGTCCAAGCAGTGTCAGTTCCTTCTGGAACTTCTTGATGGCAGCAGCGATCGGAACATCCTCAAATCCAGCCTCAATGAAGTCCTGGAATCTCTCTCTCCTCAACGAAACAGGGCAGTATCTGTCTCTAACAATGCTCCTCATCTGCTCCCAAGTAGTGACTCGACTACGCATGGTCCGCCACCAGGAATGAGCATCTCCAGTGAAGCAAGTCTGCACCAAGTCTACCTGTCGATCCTCTGGGCAGCGTATCGCCTCTAAAGCAGTCTCTACCTGCCCAATCCAGTGCTCCACCTCCAATCCTATCTCTCCATTATAGGAGGGAACCTTCTGAGAGTTGAAAGCCTTCAACCACTCATCTGGCCTGGGTGCTCTGGTCCCAGTAGGCGCTCTACCAGCCACAACTCTCCTCTCAGGTACAGCTGGCACCTGAGGCGCTTCCTGTGTCACCTGAACAGATCTAGCCGGTACTGGTGGTATCTGGGTAAGTCTCTCTGTCCTAGCAGCCTCTTCCCTACGCTCAACGTAGGCTCGGTACTCTCTGTACTCAGTCGCTCCAATGGAAACACGCCCTGACTCTGTCGAACGTGCTCTCTGTGCTCCAGACCTAGCAACGGTCTCATTCCTGACCTCAGGACCAACACTCTCAGCTACTTCCTCCACTCCAGCCTCTGGCATGATCACTGCTGGGGGATCCTCTCGTGGAGCTCGACCTCGGCCTCGGGCTAGTGGGGGTCTACCTCCACGACCGCGTCCTCTAACTGTAGGGGCCCTATCTCCCCTACCTGGTCCAGCTGGAGGGAGAGGTGGACGACCCCTGCCTCGACCAGTAGCTAGCGTAGCTCTAGTACGTGCCATCTGTACAAGAATAAGAACTATAATTACTACTAGCTAAAAGTCCAAAAGTCCAACTACAGTAACCTAAAATCCAACTAAGCACACTGAGATCCGCGGTAGTAGTGGTGGTCAGCCGTACTTTTCTATTCCCAACCAGACTATGCATGCATTTAAAACCAAAATTTTCCTTTTTAAAACTCAGATCCCTTTTCGGGTTCTGCTTAAAATTTATTCGGTCTTTCAGAAGATTTCAAGTGCCATTGTTGCCAACCTAGAGCTCTGATACCATGTTGTAACACCCCGAATTCTCAGAACTCGGAGTATTACTGGTTAGGACCTCACAATGGGTTCCGACCTCAGTTTGACAACAACATTACTAGGACCTTGCAACAAGACACAAATAAGGAAACCGAAATTCATAAAAACATGTTTTTAGAGTAATGAATGCAACAAAGTCTAGCAGCCTACAGTACTTAAACAAAAGAAAGAGACAACTGTCTTAGCCGAAAGAAAGGAAAGACAAACAACCCCCACCCCACTCTAAGGAGTACGGAGACCCGGCTGACCACTACTTCCGGATCACTCAGCTGCTGATCTAACCTGCGGTAAATCTAAAACAACAACAACAATCACCGTTAGCTAGTTATCTAAATATTAGCAGAGAAATGGTAGCACAAACACACGCAGGTAAACATAAACACTCAACATGCTTCCAAACAAGTCCGTTTTATTATCTTTCTTAAAATTTCTCATTCACTCTAATGATACTTATTTTGTGACACGAGGGATTCCCAAACCTCGCCTCCGCCCCCGTGTAACCATCAGGAATGGATCCGATGCATCTCACCTTGTACCTGTATGGTCTGGGTATAGAGAACCTCCCAGTCTCCTGTCAGAGCTGGGCAGTGATGTCACGGCCCGTTATACATACACTTGGGCCTTACGTAAAATAATACAGTCGTCCTAGCAAGTTATTATTATTAAAACAAGCAATAGCACACACCACTACTATCACTCAACTAACACTCAGAAACCGGCTAAGTAAGTCGCAAGGACTTACCTGAGTCAAAATACTCTCTAACACGTCTCACACCGTCTGTACTCGTGGTAACTCAAACTCCTGTCAAATGAGGCAGGTGTATCAAGACACATCTCACTATCCAACCTCTTGCAAAGGAATTACGGAAAAACAACCCTCTTATGGTAAAAGACCATTTTACCCCTGGTGCCGAAAGTTCTCAAAGTTCACTCTTTCGTCCTACTAAATTCCTTTTAGGATTTGTTCTCTATGATTACTCTCGCTCTTTGATAGTTTTCCTTAATCCAAACTCGTATTTATGTGTAGATACTCGCATTTTTATATATTCTATATATTATGTTATAAGTATACTTTTATATAACCATTTATATGCTCATTAAGTTCTAAGTTCTATAAACTTTACTAGGCTTTGAAGATAATTTTGTACTCTTTTAAATTCCTAATAAATATATATATATATATAAATATATATGTATATATATATGTACCCGTATGTGTATCCGCGACATTCATAACTCTTATTTATGTGTCCACCAAACCGCTTTTACTAAACTTCCGTACTCGAACATATAATAGTACATATATGTATCCTATATATATATATATATTCCGAATCTGTTATTCATACCTATTTGCATCCACACACGTTCCACCCCTATTGAACATCATACTCGTATATTATACGCACACTTGCGTCTTTTATACATATAAATTCCTACATATAATTACGGATATGAACATCCCTAAACTATATATATATATATGTACTGCAGGTGGAAGAAGGTCGGAGGGTCGGCTTACCGGTACTGCGATCCGGCGAGCACTGGCGTCAGGAGGCTGCAGCAGGTGGCGGTGGTGGCGAGCTCCGGGAACCGGCCGGACTGGAGGCGTGCAGGAGGTCGACTGGGGCGTGGCGCGGCTGCAGCAAATGGGCGGTTACGATTCTTGCTCGGAATAGAAGCAACAGAAAAGAGGGAGGCGTCTCACCTGGCGGCTATCGGTGGTCGCGACGGACGGTGGCGATGCGTCGGCTCCGGTGGCAACGAAGCGAAGGGCGGACGGTGGCGCTGCGTCGCTTTCTGAGAAGCCGGAGGGGTAAGTCTCGAACAGATAAGGCGGAGGGAAAGAGGAAGGGAAAGGCGGCTCACCTGGCGGCCTTGGTGGTCGCGGCGGACGAAGGATCCCGGCGAAGACGGCGCAGGCAAGGTGGCGGTGGTGGCAGGACTCGGCAGGAAGAACGGTCGTAGTATCGTGAGAGAGGAAGAGCGGCGCTGATCTCTTTTGTCCAGAAGAGAGTCGGGAAGGGTAGAGTAATTAGGGTAAGATTAGATTAATTAGGGTTAATTAAGGGTTAATTTGGGCTTAAGAAGTGGGCTGGCCCAAAGGAGCGGTGGTCTAATAAATTAAAAGCGGAACTCGTAACTCGTTAATTATGTGCGGAAATTGTTTAATACGGGATTAAATTCCGTATTTTATAAATTATTATTATCCTTAATTTAAGTTCGTATATTATTTCCGGTTAAGAGTTTTCGTCATTTTATGTGAATCTAGGTCACATAAATCGATAGAACCAAACTTGTTTTATTTTATTTTATTTATTTACGCTTGTTGCAACGGAATTTGGTTAATTACAGTTTTCCGGAACTTTAAAACTTTCGGTTATTACACCCAGCCAGAAGAAGAACCGCCCGGAATCCCGCCGCCTCGACTGCAGAGACGTTGCCGCTAGTGCCTCCCTGCCGGACTGTAACACCGGTAAAGCTCCATTCTTCCCTCTGCTCCTCTGCGGTGGTGCCGGGCTAGCTAACCAGTTCCGTTGGGCTTTCCTAGTGCACTGTGAAGTGTGATTTATAGACTTACATGAAAATCAGAGTACTGAGTATAGGTATATACATATGCATCGGAGTATGAACATATATAGAGATATACATATACGAAATAAGATATAAGTATGGTTATGGAAGAGTGTATTGTATAAGTGTATGTATATATAGATGCAGTAGTTGAATGAGATAAATAAATTTATAGGATTAAATATGGATTTGGAAGATATAATTATATATATATATATATATATATATATATATATATATATATATATATATATATATATATATATGCACTCTAATGTACATAGAAGAATAAGTGTAAATGTATAAGAATGGGATATATAGGGATAATGATAATGCATATATATATAAGTATATATATATATATGTACTAGAGTAGTGCGACCGGGTGGTGTGCATTAAAGAGGAAGGTTGCGGTAATCCCGAAAAGGGGACAAGGATTTTAGTTGTTAACAAGTTCCACCTACGATAAATATTTTAGGATTTAATCTCAGACCTAGTAGTTAAGTGTAAAGAATGGACCGTAGCAACCCATGAATTTCGAGATCTTAATAACTTTAGAATCTCTAGTAACTGTCCTTGAGAAACAGATTATGTAAATAAGTTCTAAAAGATAATATGAAAAGTAATGATCAACTTTTGAGAGTTCCGAGATCAAGGGTAAAATAGTCATTTTACCGTAAGAGAGCTTTTTCCGTAATTCCTTCACATGAGGTTGGACATTTGGATGAGATTTTGATCCACATGCCTTATTTGACAGGCGTTTGAGTTACCACGAGTACGGACCGATGTGAGACTTGTTAGAGTGTGATTTGACTCAGGTAAGTCCTTGCGACTTACTTAGCTGGTTTCTGGATATTAGTTGGGTGATAATGGTTGTGTGTGTACAATGTGTGTTATAATAAATAACAACTTGTTAGGACGACCGTGGTTTATGTTTTAAGGCCCAAGTGTATGTATAACGGGCCGTGACATCACTGCCCAGCTCTGTCAGGAGACTGGGAGGTTCTCTATACCCAGACCATCCAGGTACACGGTGAGATGCATCGGATCCACTCCTGATGGGTACACGGGGGCGGAGGCGAGGTTTGGGAATCCCTCGTGTCACAAAATAAGTATCATTAGAGTGAATGACTTAAATCAAGATAATAAATGAATTGTTTGAAAGCATAATGAGTGTTTATTATTTTATGTGTGTGTGTGCTATTATTGTTCTCCTAATGTTTAGATAATTAGCTAATGGTTGTTTTGTTGTATTTTTAGTTTTACCGCAGGTTAGAACAGCAGCTGAGTGATCCGGAAGTAGTGGTCAGCCGGGTCTCCGTACTCCTTAGAGTGGGGTTGGGTGTTTACCTTGTGGTTTCTTCCTTCTTATTAAAGACAGTTAGTCTTTTTGTGTTTTAAGTACTTTAGGCTGTTAGACGTTGTTGCATTCTTTTCTTTATAAAATACTATTTTATGAATTTCGGTTTTTCTTATTTGTGTCTTGTTGCAAGATCCTAGTAATATTGTTGTCAAACCGAGGTCGGGACCCATTGTGAGGTCCTAACCAGTAATATCCCGAGTTTTGAGAATTCGGGGTGTTACAACATGGTATCAGAGCCAGGTTGGCAACAATGGCACTTGAAATCTTTAGAAAGACCGAATAAGTATTTGAGCAGAACCCGAAAAGGGATCTGAGTTTTAAAAAGAATTTTTGGTTTTCAAATGCATGCATAGTCCGGTTGGGAATAGAAAAGTACGGCTGACCACCACTACTACCGCGGATCTCAGTTTGCTTAGTATGGACTTTAGGTTTTACTGTAGTTGGACTTTTAGCTTGTTTATAAAGATATGTTATATAGATACGTATATGCCGAAGATTAGTAGAAATTGTAGTTATGTTATGTCCTTAACGGAGATAACATAATGAGTTTCTCACCCCTTGGACACATCTAGGTAGTTTTTGAAGGGTGTCAACGTGAGGATTAGTATGTACATCTTATGTGCATTAGGGTAGACGAATGTCGGACAACTCCTTCGAGCTTGTTGAGGAACGTCGAGACGGAAAGGTGAAGACTCAAAGACAACGGAGAGGCTCTTTCAAGTTCTGTAAAGTGACTTCACAAACAAAGAGGATGACGTCAAAAATTTGCCATAGACATGAAAGTCAAAAGGGAGATATAGTAGCGATCAAGAAAAGGGACATTAAATTTAAGCTCACTGACAAACTAGGAAGTGAAAATTGATGCCAAAAGCAAGGCGAAATATGATCACTCTCAACAAGCTAATTGCCACCACAATCCAGATTGATAACCGAGACAGTCAAAAGTATGGAAGTCAACACGAGATACATTATCCATCCAAATAGAAAGAATTAAAGAGCTGTAACTTGGAAGCTTACGCATTGCCAGAAAGGGAAAGGTGGATTTCACCAACGTGGAAGTGGAGGGATCTCATAGAACACAGGAGAATTTTGACCTAGACCGTGATACAACAATAAACAGCTTTTGTAAAGGCAGCATTACAAGCAACACCCAAGGAAGAAGAATGACACAACTGGACTCGTAAGAGTATACCAATCTTACAAAAGTGTAGATTGTAGGAGGAGCTAAAGAAGAATAAACAAAGAGACTGGAAGAGATATAATTCACCAAGTATATCAAGCCTCAAAAGAGATGGAAGAAAAGTAAGTCCATGATGTTGTAGAAGGTCAACTACATCCTACTTGGACAACTTAAAAGTTATAAGTGCGGGTTAACTAGTGACGGTTAGTTAACCGATAAGAAGAATAACCACAAGGTTATAAAAGAATTTTATCGACATCTAGTGAATTTCTTTCGGAGATCCACGACGAAAATGGTGAAGTTAAATCAATACAAGTACTAGTAGCCTGGATGATAACGTTAGATGAGTCCATTCTGATAACTCTAATAAAGAAATTTAAGAGCAGCTCTTGACGGTCGGCAATGACCCTTGATGATGATAATGGTGAAAAAGGGAATTGTTGGGAGTAGTTACTTACTACTGACTACGAAAGATACATATCAGAGTTAGAATGAAGGGATCCCTGTAAGAAGAACTAGAAGACTAAGAGGAAGTAGATGATTGGAAACATGTCCTATGTCTTAGCATCCTACACAAGTAAGACTGATGGTGCTCCTTCGAGAAAAAGTAGGGTCAGACTATCTAGATTGACAGGGAAAACCCTTGTGATTAAAGATGTGACACAGAATAATTGGAAATTCCGAGGCGGCACGAACATAAAGAGTATGCTGTAAAGCCTTGGTGAAATGTATGGTCGAGTTGTGAAGTGATTGCAGATAGAATCTACAGGTCGACTAAACAGACATGAGAAGGAGTAAAAGTAAAAGACTAAAGGTTGTTATATAGATCCGGTATCACACCAATAAGATGGTTACTGAAAGGACTAAAGACTGTTTTTTAAGGAGAAATGGAGGTACTCCATGAAAAAAAAAA